>CM044444.1:57948147-57968440 GCA_024363595.1 Xenopus borealis
CGGCCCTGTATTTGATAATTCGGTATTCGATGATCGAAGAGGCCAAATTTGTATATTCAAATATCCGAAAAAAATCATATGATCGTAATTCGGTCATATTCGATCACATTCGATCCATTCATGTGAATTTTGTAAATTTTCCCCTTATAAGTATGCCCTTGCCCTAATGCTCTTTCTTAATCTAAGGTCAGTTATAATGTGCTAGTGTCTAATTCTGTAGTGCTAGAGCAGCAAGATTATTTATTGAAAGACTCCCTTAAAAGAATTGTTCAGTATAAAAGTAAAAACTGGGTAAATAGATAGGTTGTGCAAAATAAAAAATGTTTTCAATATAGTTAGGCAAAAATGTAATGTATAAAGACTGGAGTGACTGGAGTCTAACCTAACAGAACATTACTTCTTGCTTTACAGCTCTCTTGGTTTACACCAACTGGTTACACTGGTTACCAGGCAGTATCCAATCAGTGACTTGAGGGAGGGCTGCATTGGTCATAACTGTTGCTTTTTAATCTGAGCTGAATGCTGAGGATCAATGGCAAACCTACTGAACAGTTATGTCCCATGACTGACTCAGATTTAGGGAACTGAAAAGTAGGATGTTGTGTTGTGTTCTGTTATGATACACATCCAGTCACTCCAGCCTTTATACATTACATTTTTGGCTACCGAACTATATTAGAAATGTTTTTTATTTTGCACAGCCTATTTACCCAGTTTTCAATTTTACCCTGAATTGTTCCTTTAAATTTAAGAAAAAGCAACATCTTAAATGTTCAGTTTGTTGTCCTAGCAATATGCTGGGGCCTTGGCATACCTGTTTCATTGTCCTGTTGTTAACTGCATGTTCCAAATAATGGTGCCATATAGTACAAAGAAATACATATGTTTAAAAAAAACTGGTCAGAATATATTACCTCTCCAAAGTAGCACATATTTGTGGGGGTTATTTGTCAAAAGTTAGATTTTTTAGTAGAGAAAAAAATAAAACAATTTCAAGATTTATTTGGTTTAAAAGTCGGAATAAAAAAGTAGTCCAACTAGTAATGGGCAAATTTATTTGCCTGGCTCGAATTTGCGGTGAATTCCCGCGATTCGCCAATTTGCAAAATGCCAGCGAAAATTCACCTGGCGTAAAAAAAAAAACGGACGCCGGCGTCCTGAAGTGAGGTTCTGTCCAAAGAAAAAGTGTAAACTTTTAAAGTAAGATCAAACCTTTACAGAACCCATCTGTTAGAATAGCCAAAAATATTTGCACTTTTTAAAATACTGCAACAGTTCTTCCAGGACTGTCTGAGCAGCTAAAGCAAAAAAATGTGGAGTCCAATGGCACAATATCCATTCTGCTTTGACTAAAACACAAACATTGAGTGCAACAAGACTGCAGAGGATTGTATGTATGTATGTATAACTTTATAAAGCCCAATATCAATATGCAGAGTAGAAAAGTACACACAAGGAGGACAAGCATAATAATATATAATAAATATTGTAAGTAACAAGCTTTGTAATAAATAATTATAAATATACTGTATGTCTCATGAGCTAAAAGACACAATAGTAAGATGGGCCCTGTCCTGTAGAGTTTACAATCTAAGCAGATTGTTAATTTACAGAAACAAAAGGGAAAAGATTATAGAGGTTTGGGCATTGGTCGTCAAGTGCCAGGTTTGGACCGTTATTCAAACTTCAGTTTACTGGCAGAAATGTAAGCTATCAAGACTAGCCACAATAATGCAAGCTAAAATGTTATATTTATTCTGTAGACTGCATTACCATACCTGAGTAAGCAGTTCTAGAAGCTTTCTGTTTGTTTAGGATACAGCTGCCATATTAGTTTGGTGTGACATCAATTCCTGCCTGAGTCTCTGCCTGCTGCCTCATAGCTCTGGGCTCAGATTACAGCAGTGAAGGGAGGAGGGAGAAGGGAAAAGGAAGTGGAATAGGGAGAGAGGAGCAAACTGAGCATGCTCAAGCTCATGCCATGGAGCTTTACACGGAGAAAAGGAAGTCTGATACAGAAGCCCATGTGTATTATAAAATAACATAAAAATGTGGTGTTTCTTTTGACATAGGACTCAGCATTACTTTCAATAAACTTGTCTTTTCAGTAGACCTTACTAATAAAGCTTACTTAGTTTTAAGCTTTCCTAAATTAACACCACCCCTAGAGGCGGAGGTTCTGGCGTTTTGCATTGTTAGCCAAAACATAAGCCATGCACCTTTGCAGCAAATGTGACAAAAATGTGTATTTTAGATCAACACAGGCTCACTACAATCCATTTTATCTAATTTAGTCTTAAAGTCATGTGATAAAGATAAAGATCTTTTGTAAAAAAAAAAAAACTTGATAGAGACATGTTCAAATCCCTACCCCAATATATTTAATTTACTCATCTCTACAGTGTTTCTAGTGTGAATGCTCCCTTACGTTTCATTGTTTGGCAAGATAATAACTCAGATAATTCTCTGCTAAAGACTAAAGAATAGAAAAACAGTGGAGTGTAATGACCTATTGTCTATCCTACTTAAATGCCACTTCTGACTCATCGGAGTGGTTAGAAACAGTTCTGAACAAATACAAAGGAAAAGAGGAAAAGGAAACCAGGAATAGTAAGGGAAACATGAGTGAACCTACCATGTAGAGTCATGCATTAAAATGACTTTATAGAAAGGAACTCTCCTCATAATTAGTCACCCTTCTTTGTGAAGGAACTGGAGGAGAAAGTGGTTCTGTTCCCTGTTTTATTACAAGATTACATGATTACTGACAAGATAACTGAATAAAGGTCTTGAAAAAATAGCAAGCAACAAGCTGGCCACATTCATTTTTAGAACTATGTCTGAAAGAAAACGTCTATACACAGCTTAGTTAAACACTGTCCAAAAATATCTGTAACCCCTTTTTGGCTGATTTACACCAAAACCAACTAGCGATGATAGAGCATGGGCTACACGTGACCCTCTTTCACCAGGTAGGGCTTTCGCTACGGAGAAAATACACGTGTTGAGGTAGTTGAACTGTAACTCAATACTGCCAGATATGTAAAATAACAGTTGTTGGACCCAGGGGTTCTTTGCAAACAGGTAGAACAGGTTTATTTTCATACAAAGCGCCACAGGGTTGATCATACTCACAACTGAGGTAGATATATCATATGCCAGGTACATTCAGAGGTGTAGCAGATACAGCAAGGAAAGACACCATGGTAGAAATAGCAAGTTGGAGTTGATAGGATCACCTTCCAGGATGTCAGTACCTCATGTGGACCGGATCCCTACAGCAGACGTGGATCAGGGTTAAGAACACTGCCTGAAGTCCCTTGTCAGTACTGTGGTCCCTGCACTACAGGCAAAGTAGAGCCTGGGGAGAGCTACTCCCTTCTATCCTCCTTGGTGGAGCTTGAGCTGCTCTTGCTAGCTATCCTCTCTGACTCACTTCCACTAGAAAGTGCTATAAAGAAATATATCCTATACACTGGCTTCACCTCGTTCACGGGGTCCCTGTATCCCCGACTTCTCTAAAGGGGTTGTCCCTTTAGGGCCTAACACTTCTGGGGCCTTGTTGACTCCAGGCTCAGTGGATCATCTGCCCAGGTCAACTGCTGCAGGCCAATGAGGAAGTGCCCCTCCCTGCAAGCACTTTTGTTACAGCACTGCAGGGAGTGGTCACACCCTATAACCAATAGAATGATACAAATATGTTAAATAGGATTTAACCCAGCAATAGGGAAAAGGAAGGTACTAGTAATGAAATGAAGCCATAAGGGCCATGATACTTATGGGTCCCTACATATCCATATGCTCAAATGCTCTGCAAAAAGACTGCTATTGCCTACAGATGGTTGAATGCTTATCGAATTACGAATTTAGTCAAGCTAATTTTGGTGAATAATAGTAAATTTGCCCCTTAATGTATGGAGATTCACATTGTGAAAGACCCCTTATCCAGAAGCATATCAAGCATGCTGGATAATAGGTTCTGTGTTTGCAACTCCACCTAAATTATTTCTTACTTATCTTCCCAGCAGTTTGTTGGCCAAAATCCATTTATCACTTAATTTGTAGGCCAGGTTTTAGGTGGAGACTAGTCAAATTCGAATTCTTAAAGGGCCAGAGTATGAGGGAAAAAAAAATCGAATTTAAACTTAGATAATTTGAATTTTAAATTTGACCCTTGATAAATCTGCCTTTAAGTGTACTAAATGAAGTTCTACCTTTACCTTTGTCTATTGTTCTACTGTTCCTGTTTAAAGGGCATATAAAGGCAAAAAAATAAAATACCATTTTTACTTTCTTTAATGTAGGGATGCAAAGAATACAGAATCCTTCTGCCTGACCGAACCAAATCCTAATTTGCATATGCAAATTAGGGCCAGGGAGGGAAATCATGTGACTTTTTGTCACAAAACAAGGAAGTAAAAAAGGTTTCCCCTTCCCATCCCTAATTTCCATATGCAAATGAGGATTTGGTTCAGTATTCGGCCGAATCTTTCGGGAAGGAATTGGGTGTTCGGCCAAATCCAAAATAGTGGATTCGGTGCATCTCTACATTAATGAAAAAACCTTTGTCCAGTATACTTTAATTAAAAAATGAAACCTGACTATGCAGTAAAATTCTCCCTTCATTTACTTGCTCTGACTGCTAAGGATAGGAAACTTCAGACGGTCCCTAACTTCTCTGCAGGAAAACTATCATACTTTCAAACAGCAGAGGGGAGGTACTTCCCAGAACTAGTGATGGGTGAATTTATTCGCCAGGCGCAAATTCATGAGAATTTCCGTGATTCGCCGCTGGGAATAAATTCGCAAAATGCCAGCGAAAGTTCACTAACGCGAAATGCGTCGAAAATGTGACGTAACTCATTTTGATAATTTTTTTGCGAATTTCGCTGGAAATTCACAAATTTTTCACAAAACGGGATAGATTCGCCTATCACTACCCAGAACTCAAACAGCTTTGTTTGTTTCCTTGTAGCACAGCCAGCAACCATGTAGAGTTTCATATCTGCAGCAGTCAGAACATGTAAATGAAGGGGGGATTTCACTGCACACAGTCATAAAAACTGGGATAAAAAATACAATTTATTTTTGCCTTTACATCCTCTTTAATGTTACTTACTACAGCTGCATGGACAAAGATCATGGATCCAGATTTAAACAGATAAACTGGGAATCTAGTTGGAGGATTTTTTTTGCTGCAGTCACTGGCTCTGGAGAGTTGGAGAAAGTTTGTATTAAACAATACAAACTATGAAATCCACATTACATACATTACATGACAACACAGGAGCCAGTGCAGTCTGTATATTCTGTCTTGCTCTATCTGCATCTATGGCAGATATTTGACTTGTGCTGTTTTGATCATTAATGATGATCCCTAAGCTAACTCTAGACCACACTGAGCATTCACAGTCTTGGCGTTGCAAATATGTTTAACAAAGTTATAAGATGGTGACCCCCCCCCTGTGGCCAACTTTGAAAGCATGAATCATTTGTTTAATTAGGCTTCTGGTGCAGTAATTTCATGTTTCATATACAAAATACAGAATTTCTAACATTATTCTATTTTAGATTTTAGGGTTTATTTATCAAAATATTAAATTTTCTCTCTATTTTCTGGAAACCCCTCTGACCAAATGTGCACTGACTCTCAAGAAAATTTCTTGTGCAGGAAAAGACTTGATAACATTGTTTAAAAATCTGAATCGTACAGTTTTTTTTGGATTTGTTGCTGAAAACTGGGAGTTTGGCATACGAAACCTGTGACATTTTCTGATTATCACATGAAAACCATGAAATCTTTGGTTCATTGAACAAAACCCAGCACAAATCAAGATATCTTTAAAAGGGGTGTCTGCCATTGGCTTCTACATGAACTCAACAGGTCTGAGATGGATTACTTTTTTATTCTGACACCATTGAGGTTTAATAAATAACAAAAAAAAACTTTCCCCATTAAAAGCCCGAACAGAAAAAAAAACAGACTTTAATAAATAACCCCTAAGAGTCACTGGTGCCCAAATCGTTCTGTTATTTCTACTGAAACTGCATATAAGAATTAAAAGTGGACATTTCCAAAGACCCCACACAGAAGTACAAGAGCACTGATGATTGTGCCTCTTCTTGCACATGCAGAGGGCACCTTTGTCAGGGGTCTGTTTCTACTCTGCACCTTGTGCAGAATAAAAAATCTGGCATGAATTTTAAAACAAAGTGCAACAGGTGCAGGTAAGACCTGTCTGTTTTTTACACTTTGCCTTCCAAGTTTTAAATGACCCCTATATTTGAGCTACAATATTTGAGCTTCTCTACCCTTCTCACACGGCATTTTATATGTAGCCAGTGCTTTACCCAGAAGCAGGATACTTAATTTTCACCCCCACAAACCCTAAGCTCTGACAGAATGGGAAACCTTAAATAGTACGATTGCAGGATGTATTGTCCAAGACCTGACTTTAATATAAAATCCTGTTTCTGCAAAATCCTACCTCAAAAACAGTTTGTATAGAGATGAAAAGCCACAAAATTCAAATAAACACTATGAAATCATAACTATCAAACTAGCACACAGTTTTTTTTGTGTTCTGTATATTTTTCTTCGCATATGATAAACTGATTCCATTCTGAGCCAATATCAAAACTTTTTTTTTTTGGGCAGTAACACTGACACCTATGGGTTGTAATCTCTAATTACAATAATTCAGTGGAGTAATGGAAAACAATGTTCAGCCCTGTACAATACTGTGTGTGCCTGAAGTGACATAGATGAAATCATTAGTAAGCTGCTCAGTCTGTAACGTTCTAAATCAATTGCACTTACGTTCTGCTATTGCTTCAGTTTCAGCACAATGACATCTGTTGATCAAAAGTGGCTATTACATCTATTGCTGCTTGCTTTAACTGACAATTGATGTTTGCAAGCAATAAACAAGCTGTAAAATGCTAGAATTCAGTGGCTCTGCCCAGAAAAAATGCACCAGGATTGCCCATTCACATCACTTCACTGAATAAATCCTGTTCTTTGTAATGAAGACATCAGCCTTTATATAAACAGTGTATCTAAGCATGTACTAAACCTCTTTCCAATGTCCTGGGATAATAATGCAATTTCCCTATGATATGCAGTCAGCTAAAGGGATGTACAAATATAATGAAAGCACATTTTGTTTACTGGAAGCATCATATAAAAATGTTTTCATCTTTACAGGATCTAGGATACTGATTTAGTGGGCAGTAGTGAGTATTGGAAGGCCCAGTTTGCTATCTTCAGCATACAGGGCCTTTCTAATAGGCAACACAAGGCAATTGCATGTTCTGGTGCCCTTTAGTGGGAAGTGGCAATGCCATCCAACATTATATAGAGATAGCACAGCACAATTTTGAGGGCCTGTTTATTATGTTATGTAAAACATTGGAGAAAAACATTATAGTGATCTTACCCATGGCAACCAATCAGCTCTTTGATTTTGTTTTCTATCTTGTAGGTGGCTATTGAAATCTAATTGTGGATTGGTTGTTATATGCAACATCTCTCCGACCCCTTGGATGTGGCTCCCTGTGGCCTCAAAGCAGGTGCTAATTTTGAATTAATGACTTTTAAGGGTAAGCTTTAGTTGCATTGAAAACACATGTACTGCCAAACATAACCTTCTGGTGGCTGCAAGTCCACATAGGAGCTACTAATACCCAATTACAGCCCTTATTCGGAAGCCCCAGGGACTTCATGCTTGTGTTGCTCTCCAACATTATTTTACATTGGAATGGGGGTCACTGGTAAAAGAAAAAAAGGTTGGGGACCCCTGCTCTAGTGACTGAACATATTCTAGCCAAACCCCACTCATGATAACCTTACTTGCCATTGGTATTCGCAGAGTTGTTAAATCATTATAAAGGATTTTAAGACTCTGAGGTCACAGCTAATACATTTAAAAGGGTTTCTTTCCAGGTATTTATATTTTCAGTCTACTACTCCGTCATTTAGGAACCACTGTGCACCACTATAGTATGATTACTTCACTAAATAGTGGGAAAGCACAAATAAAGCCAGCAAGCATTCATATCATCCTATATAATAAAGTTCAAGTGTCTCTGCGTCCAGTCCCTGTGTCTTTGGAATTGCGCTACTGCGCATGTGCCGCACTGACCGTCCCTGGGGAATTTACGCTGGCGAATTTACGCTAGCAAAGTAGATAGACGCGCAACTTCGCACCCTTACGCTGTGGCGTGTTTTACCATTGTGGGTGATAGTCTGAAAAACGTAAATACATTACCGTTCGCCGACCAGAGCGTAAATTCGCACGTTAGTGAATTTGCGTAGCGCAGGCGAAAATTCGCCTAGAACAATTCTGTTTTTATAAATGTTTGACTACATATGTTCTAGCGCCCGTTAATTTAACGGGCTTAATGTAAAGTTCAAGTGTCTCTGCGTCCAGTCCCTGTGTGCATGGAATTGCGCTACCGCGGATGTGCCCCACGGACCGTCTCTGGCGAATTTACGCTAGCGAAGTAGATAGACGCGCAACTTCGCACCCTTACACTGTGGCGTGTTTTACCATTGTGGGTGATAGTCTAAAAAACGTAAATACGTTACCGTTCGCCAACCAGAGCGTAAATTCGCACGTTAGTGAACAACAATTCTGTTTTTATAAATGTTTGACTACATATGTTCTAGCGCCCGTTAATTTAACGGGCTTAATGTCTAGTGTATACATAAAATACATAGCTGTCAAAAATTAAAGCATAAATTCTATGTCTTTTGATACATAACCATTGACCTACAAAAGTTTGCTGTACTAGAAACATAGCACTTGGCAGTCAGAGCCTGCTATTTTAGTTCCAAAGCACTTTGAAGGCTAAGTGATAGCAGGTGCAGCAGCAAAAAGATGTAGAGGGAATGAACCACTGGGATTAGCATATAACAGAGTTGCAGAATGAAACAATATCTGCAATTATGCAGCTTGCTCAGCAGAAATATATCTGTGCATGTAGTTTCCAGTGCCTTTAAAGAGCCAGATGCAAAGCAATTTTTGAAGAAAATACTTTGAGCAAGTTGTGTCTGCAGGTAACTGTGTACTTTACAATTTACACTTCACTTTTACAGTTTAAGTAAAAGGGAAGAAGCCAGAGGACTAGAAAAATGGATCACCCCTACTTTCTACAATTTTTTATTGAATAAAAAAACACAGCTATTGTATATAATACTAAGAAAAAACTTACATGAAAGTCTATACACTTTTACAACAAGGGGCATATTATTTATTCTGTGTAAAAAATGGTGTAAAAAGTTTTTACGCATTTATTCTTGAACGCAATTTAAGCAATGTAAAATAAAAGCATCAAATATGGTTTTTGCTTGGTGTAAAATTACACACACTTTGATAAACTTGCCATTTATTTTACACTGCTTTTTACACCATTTTTTAACAATTTAAATTTTACACAGCATAATAAATATGCCCCTAAACTCCATTTCCTGCCACAATTTTATTATACCATGCACACAGTACAGATTCCACTTATATTTGTATTTCAATCTGTATAATGGTCGGTACTGCCTCTCTTCATATTTTTGTAAGTAAAGTTGTGGCCGTAACGAATCATATCATTTGAACTTTAACAATCACACTACAAACACAATATTGATCTAATCTGCTTTTCAAAATTATAATTTCCCATAGTCTTTCATGGGATCCGATATCCCAGACTATAGTCCTGCATGGTCCTGCTGACCAACATTAAACAGGAAGTGCTGTTGCTGCCTACTGGAAGTGGCATCATTAAAAGTGGGCAGGGACATAAAAGCTTTAAAAATGTTTAAAGGAGTCAAATACAGATAATTTAAGACCTGCAACCCAATCCACAGGTACTTGACCTGTTGAAAGACTCTATCCAAGACCAATCAATCTTCTGACTGGGGTACTCAATCAAAGTTGCTTTTTAATGGACAGTTAGTGCTGCTATGATCCATACTTTATCAGAGCTGTCGGTATTTTAAAAAAACAGACCGTAACACAAACTTGTAGTAGAGGTGGAATCCAATTTGTTCTGTTTCTCAGAGGAAGGTCTCATTTCAGGGAAATAGATGTTTCAGCATTTTTTACCCTACAATATGATTATTATGTATTCACAAAATGAAGGAAAAATGGCTATGAACTCTCTAGAGTTGTTAAATAATGTTGCAGGTTGCCAACTACTGTTGTACAGTGTGCACTTTACTAGGATCATGGGTAACTCTTTTTACACTGATGACATGCTCCAAGTATGCCAACTGTCTCAAGCCTGTGGTGCACAGCCTTTGTGACTTCAGAAATGGAGGAGTTGGCTGCAGGCCAGGTCAGTCAGGTCTCTGACATAGCACCAGAATTGACTAGCCAGACCCAGGAACAGACCTGGATTTGCGGAAAAAAGGCCATAAAGGCCTGGGTCTAGGGAGACACAAATTAAAGGGTGGCATGTTGCCTAGAAGCACGTGAAGTGGGATGGGATTGGGATGGGAAATGGGATTTTGAAAGGCATATTTATCAAAGGATGAACTTTCACGCATTGATAAATACTTTTTTAAAAACCCCATAGAAATGTATGGAGAGTGATAGAATTCACTCTAGAGGCTCTTTTATAAATATACCCCCTACGGTTGGGGGTGACACCAATCAACAAGTGTAGAAATATGCCTCCGCCCAGAAGGAACATAGCTGACCCTTCATTTTATATTCAGCCACTATTATGCATCTTCCACTTTACTATTACTGTAGGGGGTTCTTTCTTTCTTCTAAGGATATGCCCAAATACACAGAAATTCTTTTGCCTAACTGTAAGGAATGCCAATTACCTGGGTCCCAGACTCCGTTCCTCCCAAGATGGCGGCGTCCACAGGGTCCTCGTGGACAGTCGCGCCCGAAGTGACGTGCCGGCATCAGAGTCGACGCGCCGGCGTCAGAATCGATGCGCCTGCGTCAGAGTCGACGCGCCGGAAGTGACGCGCCGGCGCCGGAAACGGACGCACGATGATGACATCACCTTTTTGGCGCCAATTGTGGCCTATATCAGGAGCCTTTGGACTTTTGGACTTTGCCCAATTATAGGTTTTGCTTCTGCATTCCTGGGTGTGACTCCTGAATATTCTGCTATTGTCTTCTGTGTTTGACCTCGGCCTGTTTCCTCGTTTTGACCCGCATCTGATTGGACTGACCTTCTTGCCTGGATATCGACTACTCTTTTGCCTCTACCCCTGGTACCTCGAACTTGCTGGCTCGTGCTGCTTCCTCCTTGGTCCGCACTCCCAACTACGCCTTCGGGCCCTGACACTATCTACATAATGCCAAAATCACCAAAAATAAATTCTTCCTCTTCCTTTAAAATTTATATATTCCTGAAATTAACCTCATTAGTTACACATACAACACTAAACATTAAAGGAAAACTATACCCTGAAAATGAATTTTTGAGCAACAGATTTATTGTTTATATCAAATCAAGTGACATATTAAAGAATCTTACCAAACTGGTATATATATTTAAGTAAATATTGCCCTTTTACATCTCTTGCCTTGAACCACCATTTCATGATGGTCTGTGTGCTGCCTCAGAGATCACCTGACCAGAAATATTTCAACTCTAACTGTAAAGGGAAGAAGTGTGGAAGCAAAAGACACAACTCTGTCTGTTAATTGGCTCATGTGACCTAACTTTATAGTTTGTTTGGTATGTTTGTGTGCACCGTTGGATCCTAGGATCCCAGGAGGCCGTCCTTATTTTTTAAAATGGCTATTTTCTATTTATGATTACCTAATGGCACATGCTACTAAAAAAGTGTATTATTATGAAAATGGTTTATCTACATGAAGCAGGGATTTACATATGAGTTGTTTTATGCAATATCTGTTTATAGAGACCTACATTGTTTGTGGGGTATATTTTTCCTTTAACAAGAAAACCAGAAAAAAGACAGATAATCCAAACAAGAGCAGAACCACTAAGTCTTTGGGCTACTGCTTTACAATATTTTCATACCTTAAGTCTACTAGAAAATCATGGACAAATTAAATTAACCCAATAGGCTGGTTTTTCTTCCAATAAGGACTAATTACATCTTAGTTTAGATCAATAAGAGTATAAAAAAGAGTATAAGATACTGTTTTATTATTACAGAGAAAAAGGAAATATATTTTTTTTTAAATTGCATTATTTGGGTCTAATGAAGTTTATGGGAGATGGGCAGCCTTTCTGTAATTCAGAGCTTTCTGGATAACAGGTTTCTGGATAGCAAATCCCATATCATGTATGCAAGGTATATGCAGGGGAAAGAAAAAATAATTCTGCCAGAATGTGCTAGCCTAGGAAAGTGTGGGAGGGCTAATTACTAATTGCATATATCACAGAAGTCTCAGAGACAGAATCAGAAGAAACACTGACATATCACACTGTTTCTGTTAAAGCTGAGACAGATAATTTGTACCATTTAAACTTTGTTTTACAGGTGACAAAATGTTGTACTGCACCACAGGCAACATGAAGGTATCTGCTAGGAGTTTAGAGAAAAGAATTGTGATGCGTCATTACTAATTTTTAAGCTAAAGCTTACCAGTTATCCACACAATATTTTTGTATTTTTATACAGTTACCTTCATAGACTCTGTTGCCTTTGTGAAACATGTTTGGTAACACCCTTTACAAGGTAAGTGGTTTGCCATTTAGGTTCTCAAGGTCCATGCCTAGGATGGCAGATTTAGGGGGCATCACTTGGTTAATTGGCTCAAAAACAATTTGAGCATGCTCAGTTGAAGCTGATTCCTGACTTGGCCCAACTGCATATGCTCCCACAATTTTTTTGTCAGTGTTGAGCCCCAAAAGGACACAAAGTGGCGTAATGCAGTAATAATATTTCATTTGCATTTTCTAGAACTGTTATTTTATATAGAGTTATAAAGAATTACTGCAAACTGTATTTTTGTTTTATTGTCCTAGTGGAAATCCCCCTAGGTGTGTTCCTCAGTGCCCACTGGGTGGAGGCACTGTGCTGCAAATCCAATTTCTTCCAGTATCTTTCATATGTAAAGATTATTCCTGGATTTCAAAAGGTGTAATCGCTATTTAAGAGAGAGTTATAGGTACATCCATGTTCATAGCTTGAAGTGATATAACACACATGGCAGTTCAGACGCTGGAAAAGTTTGCTTAAGTACTGCACAGAGAGTGACACTGCAACAAAATACAGCACTGGCCCCAACACACATTAGACTATTTAAAATGTTGAATGTAATAACAAAAACACTTTTGGACCCCATACATAATCCAGTTCTTGTCAAATTTGAGGAATAGTTTCATAGTAAACTGACTACTATGTTGTTAGCGGCGAATCACGGGAATTCGCCGCGAATTCGCCCCTGGCGAATAAATTCGCCCATCACTAGCTCCTATGGGATAAACTCTAGCGGGCCACGTTTCTTTTCTGGGCTCATCAGGGACCCAGTATAACAGCCTGACTTTCCCTTTTTCCATGGAGGGTCCCTTAGTGACTTACTCAAGCCCCTCAAATAAAGGGTCATCCAAAAGAGCGCAGTGCACATTGTCTATGGGGCTGCGCTCAGGTATTCCATCAAATACAACAGCCTGCCAAGGTTCCACCATCTGTGATTCTGCCCATGCCCATAGCGCAGAATGAGTTATAGTAAGTTTCTTCTCCTTCTCAAGAGACTTGCATAAACACAAGAATTCCTGAAGATGCTGTGGCTATGTGTTGGTACCCTACAAATCTTGGGAACAGACATAATGGCCATGCAGCTAGGTACACAGGGGCAAGTGGGTGAACTCCATCTATTGCCACCACTTGCTTAGGATTAATGCCTTCTTTTATGGCCCAGACATAAACTTCATCCGAAGTTATCACTCCTGGAATAACTGCTGGGAATGACCCCTCACTTCACGTGACAGTACAGTAAGCATTTTCACTGTAACCTCAATGCTATAACACTCACTGCACCAGAATGTTTGCCGGGAGAGAAGAACCACAGAAATCTCCCGCTGCTATTCTGGCCTTTTTCCTATTGCGGTGCGGTATTACAGTTTTACTCTGTACAGCCCTACGTTGGGCGCCAAAATGTAGCGCTATAGTAAATTGAGTGCACCTTTCTCTGACTATAAGCTCCACTCCCAATATATTGCTCCGGATGAGACCTTAAATCTTAGGGAGTAAGATCTCGCAGCAAGGTGGAGGCAGGGTGTAGTGCAACTGTAACTGTATTCAGGGTGCAAATAATTGGGTGCCAGTGGTTCTTTTAACTTAACCAAAGAACATATTTATTGAACATAAAATCCACACTGGCGTGTACAGCATTCATATCAGTACATGCAGGATCAACAGTGGATAGGCAATACTCACAGCACCTTTGGTCAGAGACTGTCCCCTTTACACATGGGAGACAATGTATATGCAGCATTGAGGCGGTACACCCAGCTTTCAGCCTTTTCCCTAAGTGGAACCTGAGGAGATACTTCTAATCCTAGGTCTGTACACTTAGTCCCTACTCTGGGCAATTAGTACCCGGGATCTTAATCCCACTCACAATCCTCGTAGGAGCCTCAAACTGCTCAGCTAAATAATTCTATCTATCTGTCACTCCTAGAGCAACCTATAACTGTGAGTAGCCTATCTATACTAGACCTGACCTGTCTATGTTCCACTCGAAACTCTGCCTGCCTGCTCAGACCAGAGCCAGCACAAGATGGACACTGAAAGCATGGCTTACAATGCTTTTATACTTTAACACAGTGCCATCTACTGGTCACTGTGAGAAACAGCAAGGGGCATGGATTATAGCAGGAATAGGAAACAGTTCCCCCTCCTAACTGTATTTTAGGACCCACTTAGGTGTCCATAACACTTGGGAACTGCCTGCTAAATATACTGGGAGGTTAATTTACCAGTCCCCTACAGTATTATACAATGTTCATGTCAATTTGTTTGTTGGTTAGACCACTGTTTCATTGCCAGCTAGTATAGCAGGCCTCTGCTAAGTGGTAGAAGGGATCTCTAACACTGATTAAAACCTGACATTAAAAGTTGAGTTCTTTATTTAGCAGCAACACATAGTAAACAGTTAAAACTGCTCAGTATTACCCTAAGCAATTAACTCTTGGTAGTAGAATTTATTCGCCAGGCGAGAATTCGCAACGCTCCGCAATTGATGTGACACTAGCCGAAAACGACGCAATGCATGTCAAAAACGTGACGCAACTCATTTCTAGAATTTTTCGGCAATTCGCGAATTTCGCTGAAAATTTGCGAATTTTTCAGCGAAACGGGATAGATTCGCCCATCACTACTGTCCACCCTAGACTAACTATTCAGAACCTAAACTGCTAGTATGTCTGTTCATTTTACTACAGTATTACTAATTACTACCTACAGACTAGCTTTCAGTAAGACTACAACTTCTTTCTGCACATCTGTATCATATTTTGATTTACAAGACAGGATGGTTTATTTATCTACTGGAAGGCTGTGTGCAAGTAAATTATTCACAAATTGGTATTTTAAACATAGTTTAAATGTTTTAAAATCTTAATTTAAAATGATTAAAAACAGGGTACATTGTTGTGCAGGTATACTCCTTATGGATAATTTTCTACTGAAAGTTAATACTTATTTAGAAATAAATCAAATAATAAATGGTCCACATTCAGTAAGTACTTTTGGCTCTATAGAGTGCAGCACTGCCACTCCCCAACTTGCGAGTGAATAAGATGTAACTTAGTGCATTGAATTGTTGCCTAATACAGGCAGCCCAATATGCATGGGAAAATGCAGCTCTTTGCACTACATTCTGCAAAGGGAAGCCCAGTACAGTAAAGCTGCTGACTGAGGGCTCATGACAGGATAAATGTGCAGGATAAAGCTGCCAGACAGGGGTTAGTTTTTGGGCTTTGTTATGTAGTGTTGGGGGGGTGGAGTTTAGTTAACTTCAATTAGAAGCAGCTAGGGAGGGTATCCATTTTGGGTAGAGTAAACAGAGTCCCAACCACCCTCCCTTGGATCAATCCTTTGTGTTAGTTGTCACAATTGTCAGTGCCGGGCCAAGTCGGCAAGACGCCCTAGACAACCCGGCCGACTACGTCGTCGCAAGCAGTGAGGACGCTCAAGTGCAAATTCACAGAAGAGTGCTGAGGCCCCACGAGGACACATGCGCTGAGGACGTGCAAGTGTGCATGCACTGAAGAGTGTAAACTACAAATAATTGCAGCCACAGCTTCCGAACACAGCTGTCCGAACAAGGGGATGGTGTCAGAAGAGGTACATGCCTGCGCCCCTCTGCCTTTGCGCCCTAGGCCTACCCATAGTTACGGCCCTGACAATTGTGGCCAGTGTTAATGTGATACAGGTTAAGTCAGCGTGGTATGGTGAGTATTGTGGGCTTATAGCCAGAGTTCCGAGGATGATAGCCCACTGTCACTGCTGGGTCTATCAATGGTGATAATTGGTTTCCAGTATGGAGTTTACCAAGTCCCAAGTTTGCCAGTGGGATGTGGTTGGTTGTTTTCCTCTCTAAGCGGTCTCTGAGAGGTGTTATGTAAGATTGGTTGAAGCAGGCAATGCAGTGTACCCACAATGCTAGAAGGCACAAACGGCTGGTGGCTGGTATATTATTTATAGGCCAAATGGGGGAAGAATAAGGCAGTTATTTGGCCCTGCCCATGTCATGCAAAAACATGCTCCTAAAGTGCAAAGTGGGGTGGCAAGGTTGAAAAATTTTGGTTCAAGGCCCCTAAAAAAGCAAAAGTCCTGGTTTAGCCCAGAACAAATGATATCCTTTAGTGCCAGTCTTTGATCTGTGCTGCATGTTGCCATATGACATCAAACCAAAGTTGGCTTGTTTACCCTCTGGTTTTGAGTGACAGTATGTGGACAGAGAACCCAGAATAGGATCACTAGGAGCAGAAAGGGGAAACATAGACCACTGATGTTTATTAATTTAAGTAACTATAAAGTTAACTACAGCGCAGTTCTAGGAGATTATAACTATGGTCCTCCACATCACTAAGCTTTCATATGGTAACTCTGGCATGATTTAATCGCAATAAGTGGGTTGTGTCCATATTTATCAACATTGGACAAGTTTGCACCTGGGTAAGCCATAGCAACCATTCAGCAATAAGCTTTTTGGTTCAGTAGACAAAATCTTTATTGTGTGCTGGCTTTGTTGTACTCCTTAATAATGAGATTCTGGGTTTTGCAACAGCAACTACTTTATTACAATACAGTGCATGAAGAAGCATGGCTGTCTGACTGAACAGCTCAGTCTCTTCTGCTTGTTGGCTGGCCCCACCTATGTGCTTCTTTTTCTATAACAAACTTTATTAACATAAACAATTATCAACACAAACATGTACACTCCTGTTGCTGAATGGTGAAGAGATACTTCCATGCTGAAGATAACAAAGTCATGAAGAAAATATATTTTTTGGGCAGGACCTAGAATATTTAGCACTGCAATATTTATTAGTAAATAGTAGAAGGGGACATTTTTTTCTTTCCGTATGGGGTATCTTTATATTTATTGTTGTAAAAGATCTTCTCTTCCATTACTAAAAACAAAGGGGGAATATATTTTATGCATTCATTAATCACAGCTAACTTGTTATTTTATTATTTTCAACATAACAGTACTTACAAACTTGTGCTTTTAGATAATGCAGTCATGCTTCCAATATATCCCCTACATCCTTCATTCCTATTACCTTACTGTGAATGGCATAATGCCTTTGCTTATCAGCTGGTGTGGCTTAAAGAGAGTGGCAAAAATGTGACACTAGTTTGGCTAAAACAGGGCTAAGGATTTGGGATTAGAATTAGAATATGTTTATATTATTCTAATTTGGATGAAGATATTTCACATATATCATTACCCCAGAGAATTAGTAACTTAATATATTTTATTGTTTGGATGTCAACAATATTTAGAGGTTTGCTGTATTAATGTATATTAATACTACTGGCCTAATTCCAGAATCAGTGGTCGGCAAGCATCCAAGGCAAGAAAATCACAGCATTAACATGCAAAAATGTTCTGTTATTGCAAAAATTGTTGATTATAAAACATTCATTTTGAAGGTACCCTGACATATTATCACTACACCATCCACCATAAATAGCTTCCACTGAGAGCAAATTCATGGAACAAGAAAAGATGCCAACTCTTGTATAATGCATTCAACTGACTAGACTCCACACTGAAGCTCAACTGCTCAGGAACATTTTATTTTTAGGACAGAGCGATTAAGCAGTGTTGATGACCCTAGCATGAAAGATTATATAATAAAAAGTACACACTGTACAAGCGAGGGATATGAGCTTGCAAAGTGTAGGTATCTGCCACAATAAAAATAATGGAATGAGGGACATAAATAATACTAGAAGTGTGTGCTTATTAAATAACTAACCAATAATTATACAGTAGAAGCCCATTTGGGCAATTTTTTTTTTTTTTTGTTACCATGGTAAGAGAAATAGACCTCAGGGACCCTAACAGGGATCAAGTGTCAGGAGCTGCATTTGTCAAATTGGATGTGGGAAAAAAATAACTTTTTTCTCAAAATTGATATGTTGTAGTGTACTGGTTTCAGAATTGCAGTTAAATATTTCTCCAAGGGAATGCCATTTTCTCATACAAAGCTTACACATACAGTATATGAAACCATTGTTATACCAGTCATCCTGATAAGGAAGCACTTAAGTATATTCTCCGTACCTGAAGAGCATTTGTTTTTATATGGGGTAAGTGAACCCCATTTGAAAGCTGGAAATAGTCAGTAGAAGAAGGCAAATAATTCAAAACTATAACAAATAGCTTAATGAAGACAAATTGAAAAGTTGCTTAGAATTGACTATTTTGTAACATACTAATGCTGGCCATACACGGGCAAATAAAGCTGCCGATATCGGTTGTTTAGACCGATTTGAGACCTTATCTGCCTGTGTTTTGGGGCTTCCGACAGGTCTTTCCAACCGATATCTGGACACAATATCGATGTGGAAGGTTGGACTTTCTTCCGACCAACCCTTTGGAAGTCCACTGAGCTTGTTGTAATCCGATCGTTCAGCCATAGGGCCAAACGTCCGGATTCCCCCAATATAGCCCTGCCAGTTACTGGGGAAAGATCCGCTCGTTTGGCAAAAGTTGCCAAACGAGTGGATCTTTGCATCTATGGCCAGCTTAAAAGTTAACTTCAAGGTGAACCAACCCTTTAAAATTCAAGCACATTTGAGAAATGGCATTTCAATGAGAAGCTTTGATGTTTCTTGAGGAATCCGTTAAAGGCACCTAAGGGATAAAAAACACACTCTCAGCCAGAATGTCTGTGCATTTGAAGATTCAGATGTGCAAATCTGAATAAGGTAACAAGAATGACCACACAGTACCACAAGTATGGATAATTTTTACAGCTAATTTCCCTCATTTGGTGCTCTAGAAGCCATGTTTATCTGCTATATGTCATAACATATAAAACCAAGGACAGGTTGTCAGCATTTCCTTCCTGTCAGCTTGCATGGGTGGGCACTCCTCCCCCTCTCTGCACAGAAGAAGTCATGTATTAAAATATTAAAGAGGTTAGGTATCCCCAGATCACCTTCTGTTTGGGAGATCCCCTGCAACTTGTGGCCCACACTACTTTGCAGGTGGCAATAATTATGCTGAAATTCATTGTGTGTAAAAGTATATACAATCTTGTTTGCCCTATGCCTGGTGAATGGCACAACTGGAGGAACCAAGATGGTGTCTCTCATTTGGAGCTATAGGGCTGTTGGCCATGTGAATCTGCACAGTTTCCTTTTTCTATCCAACAAAGCACTTGATGAGTTTACATGGCGACAAACAAAATATAAGCCAGATCTAAGACAAAAATGTTGACTGTAAGTTCAATTGTATTTGAACAAGAACAATTCCCTGTTGTGCTTATTACATGGCACCTGTCTATAGACTAAGGGGCACATTTACTAAAGGTCGAAGTGAAAATTTGAATAAGATTTGAATTTTTAAAATTCGAATTTCAAAGTAATTTTGGGTTACTTAGAGTATCAACCAACCTGTAGACCTGCCTGAAAAGATATTAATTGTGACAAAAAAAAAATGTTACCAGTATGGTGGTAACATATACAGAAAAGTGTTTTGAACTGGACTTTATTCCTGATTTTCTCAAACACTCTTACATCTGGTATGGTACCTATGGATTGGAAAAAAGCTAATGTAATTCCAATATTTCAGAAAGGGTTTATTATATCAGATTGGCAGTTATCGAC
>CM044444.1:57977168-57991117 GCA_024363595.1 Xenopus borealis
TATATATATATATATATATATATATACAATTCTATTTAAAAATGGATCTGCTGATTCCAAAATACATTTTGTTCTCTAGCTAAAATAAATAATATCTTACCTGCATTCACTCTGGCCTTGATTATCTGTTTCATTTCTCTCTTTTAGGTGATGGGTCCCCAGATTTTTAAATCTGAAACTGTGTCGTCTTGGGGATGTACTTGGTGTTGAAGAGTTTGATCGTGTACTGTCTTCATCACTGGATGGAGTTATCTCTATGGATGGAAGCTGCAAGTACTCTGAAGCACTGATAGAGTCCAAACTCTCTCTAGTTTCCCAGATTCTTGAAGACTTTGACTGTCTCATCTTTAAGCGCCTGTGACGTTGGTTTGTGGTGTAACAAGCTGATGATGATGAGGTACAATCTGTAAGATTGGGAATCTGCAATTCGGGAACTGGAAGACTCTCATTTATATCCTCACCTTGCATTGTGAGACTCCTTATTAAAACCAAAAGCAACTATCAAGAGCCAATCAGACAACTTTGTGAGCAAGGGACCTAAAAAGAGTTACAGGAAGTATCTCTTCACACAGCTGTGAGGTTCCGTCGTTAGAAGTCGCTTCTTTTGGACCAGCTTCATTTGTGTTTTCATTCACCGTACCTCATCTCTCCGCTCAGTCTGCTCAATGAGCCTGTGCTGAAAAGGAAAATAAAGAGAAAATGGAATAAGCGCTGGCTCCAAACAGAGAACGTGTGTAGCTGTGACTAGAGAAACCTAGAAAGATACACATATTACAGACGTGATGACAGAGATAACGGAAAGGAGGGGGGAGAGTTTATGTTTGTGTGGAACGGATACCAAATGCAGAAGCAGCAGCTGCTAGTGTAACTCAAGCTCTTTGCTTGGTTGAGACTGTGAAACAGGAAAACTCCACGCTCAAAACTGATTAAAGCCAGTTTAAGAGCAAAACCAACTTGGCATATCTTGCTATTATGAAAAATGTCTGTGTATTGCTATACTTAATAAACTAAATGCAAGGGTCTCTATACATAACAAGTGCACCTAGTAAAGGTAGAAATAAAAAGTGTTTTTATGTGAAATAAAATGGTAAAATCACTCTATGCTGTAAAGTCGCTACGGGAAACAACAACAGCATGAATTAAAACCAGAGGTGATCAAAAGTACCTTTTAACGTTTTCCTTAAGGGCTCCACCTGACTGGTAGTAGTACCTTAGCATGAAATGTCATCACTTTAAAGGAAAAAAATTAGGATTACAAATGGATAATGTAACAATACTTCCATCTAGTGTTGAGATAGCTGTACTTCCCTAGGTTGCCAATAATTAATAGTTTATCATATACAAATAATTTAGATAATAGACAACTGACTCGAAATGATCTTTTATATTAAGCATAAAACAACATTGCTGTTTATTGCACATATAAACTGTACCAAGTTTCAGTACCAAGTTTCAGAACCAAGCTTTATTATATATACATCAAACTATAAATCCTTCAATTGATTTTTATGTGGTGGCTGGGGAGCTACAGATTTCCAAAATCTATGTTATATACAGGTAGGAGACCTGTTATCCAGAATACTCAAGATCTGGGGGTTTTCAGATAATGGATTTTTCTAATTTGGATCTCCATACATTAAATCTACTAGAAAATCATCATTAAATAAACCCAATAGGCTGGTTTAGGCTTCTAATAAGGATTAATTATATCTTAGTTTGGATCAGGTGCAAGGTACTGTTTTATTATTACAGAGAAAAATTAAATGATTTTCAAAAATTTTGATTATTTGGATTAAATGAAGTCTATAGAAAAAGGCCCTTCCGTAACAGGTTTCCGGATAACAGATCCTGTAAATGTGTATGCAGAGAAAACATTTTTCACACTGTGACTTATGTAACTCTTTTTTTGGGCTATACAGCACAAAATAGTTAAGGTGTCTAGCTATTAGAGGAACATGGGTTACATTGGACTCACACTTCAGGATCAGGGCCTTCGCTAAGTGGAAGATTCCATTCAGATGAGGTAGTTTAACTACAACTCACAGGCTATGTTGCTATAAAAATAGTAAAAGATGGAGGCCAGGAGATTCTTATGATGAAAACAGTAACAAATGGTTTATTATGCACAAGGCAAATATCACCAGGTTTCAATACACTCACACAGGAGCTTGGAGCATAGCAGATGATGAATACAGAAATAGAAAATGTGTTAGCAGATTTCCATAAATGGTATCACAGCATGAAATATTCCTCAGAGTCAGGATAGTCAAGGTACATCAAATCCAATACACAGATCCTGTGGCTATAATGTGACTTGAGTGGAATACCAGGTAAGGCCTGATAGCTGCTGTTAAGTCCTAGTCCTCAGCACAATGATATCCCTGCACTAAAAGCATCACAGGGGAGCTTTGTAAGGAATATCTCTTTCCGCTAACACTCCTCGTTGGAACATAGAACTGTTCATACTAAATAAGCTAACTATCTTTCTCTCTCTAGAGAGACTATTACAAATGCTTTCCTGTATCTTGCTAGTCCTCTTTCACGGGGTGGCCTGGCCCCCGACTTAGGTCTCTAACAGTATAGGTCCTGTTAGGGCATGTGGCTTACTGTGGCCTTGTTGATCCCAGGCTCAATGGGAACAACCAGCTAGATGAAGAACCAGCAGCCAAAGAGGAAGTGGCCACTCCTTCCCAGCACTATAAAGCCGTGTGGCAGGAAGTGGTCATTACACTCTGGGCTGTAACTATTGGGTAATAATACAAGTTGTAACATAAGCTTTTGCCTAGTGACAAGATAATCAGGGACTTAACTCCATAGGTACCAAATAGAAACCTATGTGTCCCTACATTTATATTACATTTACATAGAAATCAACTAATGATTTTAGGTAAATGAAAACAATTTTTTCACCATAACCATATATATTATTCTTCCAGTTAAACCAGCATAAAAGGGTATGACACATCTGAGTAATAAGACTTTTTAAAGCCTTTTGCTACTAAAAAATACCTTTGATAATTTTGTCACCTAAACTTCTTTATCTCAGTTTATTGTATATTGGAAGTAATAGAATAGCACTTGTAAGAACAGTGTATTTCCCTGTGAGATCAATCTTGTCCTTTTTTAATATAAATTGCTAAGGGTTTTAAACTACAGCAGCAATTATTGCCAAGGCACATACAACACACTTGTATAAGTAGGCTCTTTGACAGTCCTAGTTTATTGATCTGCCATGTTCCTCTGTCTTTACCTGACTACTCGAGCTTGGTTCCTGCATAGGTTTCTGTGATAGACCAGCAATGACGTACTGTTGCTTAATAGCTACAAACAAAGCTTGTCAGCATTGACGAGGAAGTGCAGAAGTGTGCAGGCACAAAATGGGGGTTAGCGCAGTGAGATCTGACGCCGGGGGCATGTTTACTAAGATTGGAGATAAATATCTGGAGAAATTTCTGGAGATGTTGCCCATAGCAACCAATCAGATCTTTGCTAACTTATAGGTGGCTGTTTAAATCTAATTGCTGATTGGTTGTTATGGGCATTGGTTATAAATACATGACCTGACTAACATGTGATCTGTTTTTTGTGCTTCACAGAAAATGTCATATTTTCCTTTTTTATAGTAGTGGTTATGTAAATGCACGTGCCAACTATCACCATTCACAGTTTTAATAATTATGTCTTGGTAATTCAGTCCCTGTATCATATCCAATACTCACAAGAAAGGATCGGGGTTATAGATCATGTAGCCCTCCCTCAGATTACTTTGCTGCATAGTAATGACTAGAATTGTCATAAAATTAATTTTCTTGGTTTGGCAATTCAAATATATCAGGTCTAAAATTGTTTCAAACTTTCTAAAAATGTATATTTTGTCTTTGTTTTGCAACTTGAAATGAATTTAACTGTGAGGAAAGAGCAAACTCTTTTAAAGGTTAAAGAGAAAATATTAATAATGGTGTACACACAAAAAAAGATTCACTAAATTCACATGAAGGATTCGAAATTCGATCGAATTTTCAAAAAGATTTGAATTTTGGAATATTTTTGAAGACCACTTCGACCATCGAATTTTGAAAATGCGATCGAATAGAATGATTTGAATGAAATTCTATTTGAATATTCGACAGTCGAATACTGTAACTTGCCCTTTAAGTTTTTATTCGACTGCCGAGTTCGCCATTTTCAACCTACCGAACTGGTTTTAAAACCATGGTTCTATTCGAACGATTTTATCGATCGATCAAATTATTTATATTCGAAATTGAATTGCGATAGAATCCTTCGAATTCGATATTCGATTTTCAATTCGAATTCGACCAATAGAAAAGCTGCCCCTAAGTGTCTCATGTTTTACATAAACTTGATGAGGCAAAGCAGGCAAGATAAGAAAATATTGGATTATTTCTTTCAAACTAAGACCATGTGATGAAACCCATTCTGTATCATTGAATATCTTACTAAAGCTAGTGGTCTAACGTCACAAGCAACCAAAATTCAGCAATGAATTTAATTTTCCTGTCCATGGGCAAATCCCAAGTATAAAATTAACTTTAATTTCTCTATAGGAGAAAATTGCTTGTAGATTCACAGCACTCCATATGGGTAGTTACAGAGTTAACAGGCTGACTTATGAACTGCTTCAATAAGTGTTCATTCAGAACGGAATTTAACAATGAAGTCCAGGCAAGTGTAGCCATGGTAACAACTCTATCTGAGTAACCGGGCAGCTGCAGGGTAAAGAATGCAGCTTCTTATATATATACTGCTATTTTAGGCACAGGCACTCTGATCCAGTTGACCTACCTTCTTCATGGTATGGTATCTTTTATCCATAAAGCTTGAAATTAGGTTTTCTGGATAATGAGCTTTGTATTGAGCACCATGCTATATGTTTACTAAAACTGTAAACATTAGAAAAAACACAGATATACTGTATGCTAGTTTATTTAATATTAGATATAAGGCTGTGTTATTATTACTGTGAAAAAAATCAAGAGTTAGTTTAAATATGACACATCACATTACTGGAGAGTTTTACTTTAATTTTGAATGTAAGGCATGTGAGTAAAAATTTTCCCTTTAAAAGTTTGACCAGAAAAAATGACTTTAGTAAATAACCCACTTGGATTTGCAGTATGGTTTCACTCACTATCTACTCAGTTCTGCTCTTCCAATCACTTACACTTGGTACATGCAAATGGAAATTTGTACATTGAACATGCAAATTATTTAATGGGGCTTATTAGGATTAGCGTTATATTTGCAGTAATACAGTATAAACATGTATAAATAAATTGCCTGAAGTTTTTTTATGAAACCATATGAACCTTATCTGAACCATCTGAAAACATAGGAACATTTCTTTTCTAAAAGTAAAGTCTCTGTATTGCTGCTGAGAAATATTACAGTGGGTCAAATCTGCTCCAGTATGCATAGGAAAAAATCTACACTGACAGTTCTTGAGATCTACCAAGCAAAAGTTCAAAACCTGTTCAACTATATATGTTCAATTAGGGATGCACCAAATCCACTATTTTTGGTTTCAAACAAATCTTGAATCCCTTGTGTAAGATTCAGCTGAATAACTAACCAAATCTGGGAAACGTATTAGAGTTTAACATTGTTTCACTTCCTCTTTCTTTTTGTTTGACAAAAAGTCTGATGACTCAGATTCGATTTGGCCAGGCACTTGGATTCAGTCGAATCCTGCTGAAAAAGGACGAATGCTGAACCAAATCCTGGATTTGTTGCAATGTTCCCTCTAAGATGGGCACATGCACATAAATTTTGACGCCAATGCACACAACAAATAGAATTTTGTGTGAAAATGCTAAATTTTGTATCAATTTTGAACTGAGCACACAGTTTTAAAAAACATTAGTAGACACAAGTTTAAAATGTACACACAAAAGATTTTTTTTGCACACATAGCCAAGAAGGAATTAGAAGGAACATTGATTTGTGGTATCCTGTATTTAAATAGAATGAGATATCACCTTCTAGTGGGGTGCCAAAAGATAGGCACTTTCCTTTGACTGTATTCAATCACTTCATACCCCAGACTGGTGCTCTTATCAGCAGAAATCTGGCCTTGCCTGGGGTTCTTCAACCAAGCAATAAGGAGAAAAACTTCTGCCAGCTTTTACACTCTACTGCACATGCCTTGTCCCCAGGGTTTTTAAGAAAGAAGAAGCCGAATAAGAAGATTGTTCTGTGGTGCTGATGAGAAGAACCCTGGGCCAGGGAACCAGGCCAGGTTATCAGGGAAGTAATTCATTAATTGCATTACAGCATTTTTTTTAAAATGACATATACAGGAGATTATATAGTAAGAGTGTCAGACATATTAACACATATTAAAGAAAGAGTGATAATAGCACCTTTGTATTACCTTATGCCGTTTTATTTAGCATTTTTGCAAATTGTCCAGTGTTAAAGAACATATAACTGAACAATGCTTTTTTATTAGGGACAATCAAATTCAATTAATCAAAATAAGCACATAAAATAGTAATTTTACTTTTTCAGAATGCATACCGTAATTTGCCTGGTTGTGATGTACATGTTGATTTAATAATATATGAAACATACAATCTTGATTTGTAATTTTCGCATTTGACCGTTTTGACCATAAAAAAAACTCAAATAAAAATTTCCAATTCGACCCTTGATAAATCTGCCCCAAGTCAAGGTCTTTTCATAAACTAAACTATAAACAAACCTGTTCTGGAGAGAGGGAACAAAACTACATAAATGTCACAAAAAAATCCTTTTATTACAAAGAATAGCCACTGTGAGGCAGCCAAGTAACATGGCAACAACAAGAAAATAAAATACAGTTGATGCAACTCAACTAAAAAATGTAGCATTCATATATAAAAACAATGTTAAGGAGCAATGTTAAAGAGCAGATTAATAGACTGCATCTGACTTTATAGAAATGAGGAAATCAAGTGGCAGATACAATCTCTATCCAACCCACAGATGAGTAGTAAACCAGCAGAATTGTTATAATGGAGGGAAAAGATTTAAGGAAAACAAAAAGAAATACCAATAAGTATAATTATATATAATATAAATAATAATAATAATCTATTTAAGATAAATGGTGAGCCTTTAAAACATCTGATGATGTGTGGATGAATTTAATTACGATTATTTATTCTTATTCATTAACAAAGAAATTATTAATGATAATAGCACATATGCCAAACTGAACACACATGGGAACATAAAGTATTGAAGTTTATTTTTGGAATTAGTTTATGCACACAGTGTGTTATCAGAGAATGAAATTAACTTTACTTGGAATCCTTTTTCTAGGAACCCAAACTTTTATCACCTCCCTAAGGTACACAGCTATGAGCTTTCTTTATGAGCCTTTGGCAAAGATAGTTAATTTGGGTTAATTATGATTATTTAATCTCACATCTTTTTTATTGTTTTGTATGGTCCTGGAGAATTATTTTTTGTGTATATGAATGTCAGCCACAGGTATTTTCTGTGTTTTCCTTGGAGTACAATAAAGTTCACAATGACATACTTTTATCTTGACATAATGATTGTTTACAGTTAGATAATATGATCACACATCTTGTGACAATTGCTTCCAATTCTTACATAGATTGTTGAAGTTTCAAACATGAGGTCAGTTTGCACAAATACTAGGACATTCCCTATACCTTGAAAAGTGCTAAATCACCCTACTGTTAGCAAAATACAGTTAAGCAATCATAATCCTTATGACTTCCCTAATAATGAATTAATTTAATTTCAGTAACTTAGTTGAGTTAAAGTTACCGTAGCAACATATACTGCCAATCATTCTTCTACTTTTTCCATGTGTTTGTTATGATGTTAGTCACTCTCTCTAAGAACAACTACTACTATTTCAATACTCCTATAGCTTCCTGAACTGTAAAGTAAAAACCTGCTACATTTTCACCATATTCTGTACAAAGTTCTTATATCAGTAGATTTTTTTTAAAGAAGCAGAAACCGCTGAACATAAGATATAAAAAGAAAGTATACTGCATTGCATTTTGTTTTCAGTTTTTCTGTGATATATTTTCAGACAAAGGATTTATGAATGCTTATGAATGCTGACTCAACAGATCAATATCATTTATACTCACTTATATAGCATAATAATACATAATTATAATACAATTTTGCATTCACAATTTTTTCCAGTCTCTGTATAGTTGCCAGATCCTTTAGTGTATCTCTCTCCAAGCTGAGAATTATATAACCGATGAAAAACTCTGTTAGGTTAAGATGCTGATGGCACAGACAGGGCTAAGAGTTTTCAATGGCACAGACAGCTTTAAATGGCATAGCCCTGAAGAAGATGAATATTGTAGACAGGTCTGCTGGGAAAGTAGCTCCTCTGGCAGAGACCCGAGGGCCTGTCAGGAGCAATCAGTAAAAACAAGATGCAAAGAGCTTGAGCACTTGTGGGGGTGGCTATAAAAAGTATTCCTACAAGACATTTTTGCACCTCTAGCACTGAGGACTGTCTTCATTCACATACCATCTAATACATATTTTCTTTATTCCATAGCTATAAGAAAAAAAAACAACGTGCTGGTATGAAAGACATCTGAAAACAAACAAAATATCTGCCAGTCTATAAGGACTATACTGCAATGATTAATGAAAGCAATGACAATCAATAATAAAAAAGTAGTCCCAAGTAGTTGGTACTTTTAATCCTTAGAAAAAAATGTATATATTGAAATTATTGATGTTTATTCCATTTATTGATGTTTCAGGTTGTCATGGAATCATATGCAGTCAAAGATTTTAAGTTTGAGTATCGGTTTTAAAAAAAATTCTCAATTTCTCCTCACCTGCTGCTTAAGGAATATGAAAGCTCGTTGAACACAGACTTCTCAGCCAATCATATTTAACCACAGCTGTGGTACTAGAAGGGTTCTTTTTGTCACAGAGGATGGCTTAGCCTTGCTTCAGGGCAATGTAAGAGTCAAATTACATGGGAGATTTTGATCAAATTTTGTGGTCAGATTTTAACCAAAAAGGATCAGAAGTAATCATAGTCAATTTCTTGGCAATATTTCAAAGGCAGGCAGAATAGAGCCAAGTCTCACATACAGGCAAGGTCAGAAAGTCCAGGAATCAGTCAGGATGCATTTAAGAACACTAGTAGCAATTTCCTATACTCAGGCATTGAACCCGTAACCTCTGCATCTTACCCACGTGGTAGCTATGGGCGCCGCCATCTTGGAAGCAGTGCAGATGGAGACAGAAGTGCCATCGAAGCATTTTCCAGGGACACAAATGTAAGTTAGAGAATGGGGCAGCAAATAATGTGAATAATGCTTAATTACTCCCACCTGCCCTCCCCAGTATAAAGGGGTAGTTGGGTAAAGGGGGAGTGTTATCTTAATGTCACAGAGGAAGGGATTCCCAGGGGGAGCCAGTGAGAGTGGTAAGTGTAATGCTTAACAGGGGTTAGGCCTGAGGCCAAAGTGATGGAAAGGGCCCGGTGGAAGGTGCATGAGTTATAGAGGAAAGCCATGCCTAGGAAGGACAGCCGGTGGACCCCTCGCTATTGGGTACAATTCTTTGCAGCCTTCAGCGGCTAAGTAAGTTAACAGTTAAATATTTGATAAATGTAACGGTGTATTGCCCTACCCTCAATGCTTTGGTTCTGTTGGTTGTTATTTATGTATTTTAATAAATAAGCTGCAACCTTTTTCACCAAAGATATCAGGTGCGGTTGGTTTGTTATTTATGAAAAGCGGGGGGAGATACTTGAGTGCAAATTCACTAAAGCACGAAGTTTGTAACACTAGCGCTAATTCGCTAGCGAAGGACATCAACTTGCACAACTTTGCACCCTTATGCCAGGAAAAGTTGCTCACTGACGAAGGGACGTAATTACACTAACTCACTAAGATGAAAATTTTTGTGAACGTTACCTCTTACGCTAGACGTTACTTCTCCAAGTCAGACCTGGGGAAGTTCAATACAGTAGATAGGAGTTTGAAAAAAAAAAACTTGAAATTTTTTTCTAAGTCCCAAAAAACTCTGGCATCTTTTACCTTTGTTGGGTCATAGTCTGAAAAAGAGCGAAAAAATTTTTTGGGTTACCCTCATTACCCCCCTACATTTCCTAACATATGGCAACAGGGGGCACATGTAGGGCAATAGGACAACTTTATTTTATTTATTAAAAGTTTCCTGAGCTTGTGTAGTGGAATGTAGTGGCTGTAACATACTCCTCTATTAGACGCTTAAGTTTGCATCATATGCAAATTAGGCATCCCTAGCGTAAATGTACTTTGCCTGGCGAAGTAACAGTAGCGCTACTTCGCTAACGTTCGCTGCCCTGAGCGCAAATACGCATCTTAGTGAATTTGCGTAGCGCTGGCGAAATTCGCATGGAGAAGTGCGGTGAAGGCAACGCTAGCGCATTTTCGCGCTTTAGTGAATTTGCCCCTTGGTGTTGTTGGAAGGGGCCTGTCAGATTGATGCTGCCCCTGTCATGTCTTTATTATGGTTCCCTGGACATGTGTAATAAAAAACGGTAACTTAAACCATTTGCACCATCAACTCTCCATGAAACTTTATTTCCCGCCGTATGCATATTGAGCTAAGCGCAAGCAAGAACTCTAGCGCAAATGAAATGCTCGCTCAGCCAAAGTAACGCTAGCGCAAAGTCACCAGCATTTGACTCCCGGAAACAAACTTAGCATTTTAGTGAATTAACGTAGTGCATTCATGCCTGGCGAAATGGTGCGATGGGTGCAAAGCTAATGCTGGCGAAAATTTGCTCCCAAAGACGGATATTGATCGGACTGTTCATCCTGCTGCATGTGTAACAAAAATTATGTCACAGGTACAGATAAAGAAATTCTTCTGTAGGATGAAGGTGCAGCTGGGAGAAGGAATCCTGCTTGAGGGCCTATAATGAATACAGGTCATTTGACTCGCTGGCAGACTTGCAGGCCCAAAATCACTCTGTGAAAGCAGCTAGGGAGTTTTAAATTGGAGGCATCCAGTGAAACCTCTTTACTATTGACTGTGGACCTCCTTATGCCTTTCAAGCAGGTTAGGACAAATGTATCCAGAGTGGTAATAATGTCATGCATAATATAGTAATAGAAATGTTTCAGTTCAAATTATCCTCATGTCAGAATTATCATTCACATAAATACACAAAAAAAGTACCTACATATTTCCAGTGTTTTCATCAATATAAGTAGGATGCTTGGGCAGTAAATACCGTGTGACATACAGTACACTGGACTTGTGTACAGGAAAGGCAAGAGACTGATAGGTAATTTTATAGTGGATCAAGGAAAGATCGAATTAGTACTTTATAACAGGCAGGTTTTTAATAACCGATGTGTCCTTGATACATAATTAAGGATACACTATAATCTATGTTAAACCACTTATGTTCCCAATGCACATATATTATTTGGTAAAACTGAGTTTTTACTTAAATGTGAGAAAGTCATCTAGTCTAGCAACCACTAAATAATTGAGGGTTCTATAGGAGCCCCATCCTTATCTTCACAGAGACTTAGGGCTCGTACAGATGAGCAGTTTCCTGTGCTTGCCTGCGTTCCTTTTTAAAGTGTTAAGCCGTAGGGCAGCATAGGAAGGAATGCAACTTATTAATTTAAAATGGCCCGTAGTCACATAGACAAATGCAAATGGTGAACGCAGGTGGAACGTATCATGCTCTGTTTCACCTGCATTCGGCTCTTACATGTGTCCGTGTGAGTACAGCGCGGTTTAAAATAATTGACTGCATTTGGTCCTGTGCGTCTCTGCAGTAGAACTCAAGGGGAGTGATGGCAAACCCACTCATCTGTAGAAGCCCTTAAATGGGTAATACATATTCACAGGATAATGGGATTTCCTGTATGTAATACTTACACACATATATTAGATATACACAGTATCATTATTAGTATAAAAATTATTAAGGAGCAATCTGAAAGGAGGAAGTGTGTAGATTTTTTTAGCTGACTAAATTGTAGGCCGCAGAGGCATTTTATACATGTGACATTGTATGTCTGAAAATATGATATTGGGGTTGGGGTAACATTTTCCGAGATACTAATTGCGTGATACTACCGTGAATTACACAAAAAGTATACTAAAATAGGGTGCAAAATATATGGCAAGAGGAAGAAGTAGGCCTATAGCTCTGGAGATATGTGACAGATTGGCTCTATTGAGAAATACATGCTTTGTTATGGGAAGGAGTGGTAGGTGATTTTATGTGTTTTGGATACAATGCACAGTATTCAAATACATCATTTATGGTTCTTTCTGGATTTTCAATGTGAGGTGCAGGGTGCAGACAAACCCAGGAAAGAAGTGCACCCTGAATGAGCACAAAGGGGTGCCTCTTGACTGCATTCCATAACACTGCATTCATGAGAGGTTGGTAATGGAGACATGTAGGCCTTGCCTCCAGCCTCATAAAATGCATGTCTTTGAAACATGCAAGTTAAAGAATGGCGATAGATGCTCTGCACATCACTCCATATATTTTGCCAGGTGTGAGGAGTAAAGTGTAGCAATACCCCAGGTCTAAGTAAATGACCAACAGAAAATTACTCCACATCATCTTAAGTCATATTACTAAGCTAAAAAAATTGACCATTACAGTAGAGATGCAAGCATAAACTACAAGTGCAGTGAGGAAAGTGCTATTTCAAGACCAATCACATTTTTTCCCATAATGCAGTGTTTTCCCCAGAATTACAGCGTAGTTGTGGTTTCAAATGGGCATTGGGCCTGATGCAGTTGCAGGCAATGCATTACATTAGACACAACTGCACTCACACCTCCCTGTATATTGGCTACAATTACACTGAAAGTTTGGGAGGCAGGAAGGACTGGGTAGCACCAAGCTCAACTATACACAAGTGCAAAAAATGAGTTCTAAAGAAGTACCTTTAATAAATGGGGTTTTATGCACAGCTGACTGCAGAGAAATTAGAGCAAACATAACTGCTGTAGCGGGCATACATGAGCCCTATTGACTTTAAGAACTTAATTTCTTTAAAGAGGTGCAAAATATGTAAAAGATATATAAATTAAGAATAATAACATATGGCTGTCATAAGCACAAGTACTGGAGTGCTTTTAACAGAACACAAAACTGTGGCATTACACAATGGCTTCTTCTTTGCATTTCACTGTGTATATCCATCAATAAGATGTGTTATGTCCGCTTTCTATTCCTTTCTACTCCTTTGTATTATATTCTCCTGTTTCTCCTTGAGTTGATTTCACCTCTCTCCTGAACTGTAACACCAGAGTTATATGAATATACAAGCATTCTTATCCCAAACCCTGCCTTGAATAATGAGAAACAGCAAACTGAATAGTGTTATTATCATAACTAATATTGCAGCAAGGAAGTCATCAGTCACCTGGCTTCTCCACCCTCTCAACTCATTCCTATACAGCTGTTTCTGTTTCCCCTTTTTCTGTAAGTGAACCTCTCGTGTGCTCATGTTTAATCCTCTCTCTGGATACTTTACTTTTAGTGGGGCAAGCTTTTGCACTGTTTTCCATTTTGACACAATATGCCCTTGCTTTGCACATAATTGTTATTAATTAGGGATGCACCAAATCCACTATTTTGGATTCGACCGAACCCCCGAATCCTTCGCGAAAGATTCGGCCGAATACTGAAACAAATTTGCCCCCTAATTTATGCAAATTAGGGGTGGGAAGGGGAAAACATTTTTTACTTCCTTGTTTTGTGCCAAAAAGTCACGTGATTTCCCTCCCTGGCCCAAATTTGCATATGCAAATCAGATAGTTTGCAAGTAATAGAGATAATTACCTAATTTATACAGGTTAATCTGAAAGTTTAATAAACCATAGTGTATAATCTGAAAAACTGGATACATTAAAAAAGGCAAATTTACGAAATTCACGTGAATAGA
>CM044444.1:58038403-58055759 GCA_024363595.1 Xenopus borealis
GTTCTGGTATTGGGTGCCGTTCGTGACAAGGATCTCAAACATAATGTGCAGCATGTCTAGGCTATTTCTTTTTTAAGCTTTAAGTTTAAGTTTTCCTTTAAAAGGAATCAAAACTGCATTTGTGTCACTGTGAAACAGATCATGAGCAGTGCATTATTCCAAGCAGGATAACAAAGATGGAATTTATATCTAGCAATAGCTGTCAATGTCACCTTTCACTCTCAAGAGTTAGGGTTTGTCTTTTTGTGTTGGGATAGAAAAACATGATTTAAGACTTTCATTAAACATTTCTTACTAAGGGTCATGACACAAAGATTTATGTTAGATGGCAGAAAAGGCCTGATGTAAAGTAAACAGTAAATTATATGTTGTACCTTTATACAATAGATGGACATGGTCATATTATTAAGCAATAGATTTCTGAGGCTTGTGCCACTAATTGCCTTTGCCAAACTGCGGAGCTGCACCCAGGGGTGCTTAAAGCGGTGCCAGGGGGCTCAGCCTGAATTCCATTTAGAAGCAAGAAATGAGAACAATAGTCATTGGCTCTCCCAGATACACCTGAAAGCAAAGCTTGATGTTAATATATATTTCTGTCCAAGATATTTTAGAACCAATTGCAGAATGACAGATGATACAATAATATTTTCTCATGTCTGTACTGATTTATTGAGCTAAGGGAGACTCTGCTGCTATTTTCAGTTAGGTTCTTATCTGGCCCACATTTCCTTATATCAAGAGTATATGTTTACAAGAAATAAATATCTTTGACTGAATAAGAAAACATTTGAGTCAAAGCACTTGTGCTAGTAATACATAATGTGCATTTAAAAGCTGAACAGTCTGAACAGACTCAAAATACTGGAATTAAATATCAGCTCTTCTGATGAATCATCAAACTAAATGTGAGTGACAGGGCATCCCCGCAGAATAGCATATAAGATTCCTAACTTTTAGAGCAAACCATGGATAACTGGGGGGGTCAGGAGGAGTAGCAGAAGCAGTGCATGAAGCATCATGGACCAGTAATCCCAATTACAGTAATGTTCACATATCTACTACTCACTTTCATTGCACTCTGCACAGGAACTCCTTTGACAGGTTGCTTGCTTTGAACAGTTTGAACACGTTGAGATATAGCCATTGGTCTTTGTGCAAGATGTTGTGTCCTTCTTCCACTGGGGCATTGGGTTCTAAATGTTCCTTAAAGCAAAATCAGGATGGCAGTAAGAAGTGCCACAATAAATTGAATCACTATTATAACAATAAAGAAAAACTTTGAGGTATATTAGGCTACATTTAATAACTGTATACATTATGTCGGCTTTAATTCCTTTAGTGCATTATCTGACTGTGGTTTGTGTTTGTTACAGGGTTGAAACATAAACTTGCAAAGAAAGAAAAAAATGTATTGAGCTCTATTAAATAACTGCATATGCCCCCTTTAATTATGAGATTGCAATGTGTTTAATAATAACACATTATTTACAGTTGGATTCTTATTATTAATTTTTTGCTAGTTCCCATTAACAAGGCATAAACACAATAAACCCAGTGGTTCCTTAATCATAAGTAACAATGGAGTAAAGCAAGCATTTGATATAGGGTCTTTCGTCCAAAATGCTTGAGGTCTGTGGTTTTCTAGATAAGAGTTCTTTTTTAATATTGCATGTCATGCTAGATGCTAAAAACATGGGAACATTAAAAAAAAAAGTTGGATTGTTTTTCCATCAACATTGATTTATGCTAGCTTAGTTAAAGGAAAACTATACCCCCCCAAACAATGTAGGTCTCTATAAATAGATATTGCATAAAACAATGCATATGTAAAACCCTGCTTCATGTAAATAAACCATTTTCATATTAATACACTTTTTTAGTAGCATGTGCCATTGGGTAATCATAAATAGAAAATAGCCATTTTAAAAAATAAGGACAGCCTCCTGGGATCCTAGGATCCAACGGTGCACACAAACATACCAAACAAACTATAAAGTTAGGTCACATGAGCCAATTAACAGACAGAGTTCTGTCTTTTGCTTCAACACTTCTTCCTGTTACAGTTAGAGTTCAAATATTTCTGGTCAGGTGATCTCTGAGTCAGCACACAGACCATCATGAAATGGTGGTTCAAGGCAAGAGATGTAAAAGGGCAATATTTACTTAAATATATATACCAAGTAGGTAAGATTCTTTAATATGTCACTTGATTTGATATAAACTATCTGTTGCTCAAAAATTAATTTTCGGGGTATAGTTTTCCTTTAATATCAAGCTGTTATCACTGAACAGAATTAAATCCATCACAAAAGCTGAAACGTTTGTTAAAATAGGATAGGATTTGGGAAATAGCCTCACCTTATTTTGCATAAAGGGCGTGTTCAGACTGGGATTCATTAAAGTCCCAAACAGTGTCCAGCAGCCCAATAAATAATGACTGTTTATGGCATCTTAAAAGCAGCCCCTGGGATTTACCAGAATCCACAGATTTGACACTTTTTTTCTGGACCATAGCAGCCAATGACATAGGAGGAGGGTGCAGACATGAGAGCGGTGGATCAGTGATGTGAAATAAGCAGATCAGTGTTGTAAAGAAGTGGGACTATAACCGGAATCAGAGTGGGGGTTCTGAGCCCAACCGAGTTGCCACATCCACCAAGCCCTCGGTGCCCCCACTGCCAACCGCAGCCCCTGCAACAAATGCCCCTGAGCATTCTGCCCCCTCCAACGTGTACGTTCTTCAAGTTCAGGGATGATTCTGGCCATTTAACAGCTCGAGGCAGCCTTCATTCTGCCACCCCCCTCCCCATGGCACTCACCTTTTCAGTGCCACAGGGGGTTGGGGGGTCAGAGCGATGTGTGGTGTATTATCCCACTGTTTTTTACACAACATAATAAATATGAACCTAAAGTGTACTTGAGTCCATTATATAAACCAATTAAATTCTTGAAGATCCTTCACATTTAAAACAGCAGCTTTTGCTGGATAATTGATTCCTGCGTAGAAAGAGGAATTGTATCTGCAGGTACATCAAGGACAGCTTTCCATGTTTATGGTTCTCTGAGGAAAATTAGGGACGCTTAAAAAAAAATTTCCGTTATTTGGTAAACCACAAATGTATGTGTTATATTTTCTTATTCCTTTCACATGCAGGCCTAATGATTTTGACCCAAGTTGTGATTGGATGTACTGTAGAAGAGGTGAATAGGGTAATGATATGTGTTTCTATGACAACAGTAGAAGGTCAATTGAGAAAAATAATAGCCATATAAAAAGAGCTGGCGTCTAATGCACAAAATAAACACTAGATATGAGCACACATGCTTTGTAAATTGGAAGCACAATTTGAAATCCAGGGTAAAAATTGCATTCTAGAATAAAGTGTTATGAGCTCAAGAACAGGCAGATAACTGGCAAAATTTAAAAACTGTTTATTATTAACACAATGCTTTGTGGAATGGCATCACTTAAGGCTTTAGCTTCTGATGTCAATAAAATTGTAGATCAAAATGTTATATAACATCTCTTATCAATTGCTGTGTAAATGTCCTAGAACATTATCATTAAAGTTAATCCAAATAAAATGGCTTCATGTTTCATGGGGAGGACCCAATCAGGATCACAGCTAACTTGCAGTATATTCGATCTTTTTACTCAAAAACAACAGTATGAATTTTACTTTCTAAAGAAGAAAAAAGGATTTTGGTAATTCACTCCTGCAGCCGTTTCGTAACCATTCTCCAACCGGTAGCAATTCATAGATCAATCCAAAACACGGTGAAACAGTGCTTCTCAAGGAAGCTCAGGGATAGACAAGGAAAAAATGAAATGGATAGAGAGATATAATTTTCCAATATAGTGTAGTAGGTTATATTGTTTTTCACCACCTCTCTGTGTGAAATTACTTTACTCTTTTTCACCTTTTTTTATACAACCTTTTTATATAAGCATATTTATATTTTCCATCAATATAAAAAGTGATGTTGATTAAGATTAACTATATGGAACAGAAGTAGTAGACATAAGTATTAGGGGTACGTGTAACATGATAATGCGATATATAATGTGACCCTTTGATGTATATGTAAAATGTGACTCAATATGAAAGAAAATGGAAACATGATGTGTGACCATGGCAAACGCTAGGTGTAAGTAGTAGATGCCAGAACGATAGAAGCCATTGAGGAAGTCAGAAGTGACAAAACGCGTAAGTTGTGCTGTAGCAATGTCATCCTCAGTGTTTCCGGGAAAAGAAACGCTGTGTGAAGCACGCGATATTGGCTTAAACAATTCCATTTCGGAACACAGCAGACCAGATAACCACACGAGCATCTGGAAGAACTGTTAAAGGAAAAGTAAATGTTTTTCTTTTTCTTTCTGTAAATTTGCTCTAAACAGCCCCCCAGATTAATGTACCTTAGTCCCTGCTGCAAGTCTGCTCTGGTTTCTGTGTTATCAGCAGCTTGTTTCCCCTTCTTCCTGGTGCAGAGTGAGGCCCAGCCCCTTAGTTTACTGAGCAGTCCATTTGCTGCTGTTCCACAATAGAGAGGAAGAGGGAGCCAGTGTGTGCATTAGTAAGCTAGTTTCCCCAAGCAAAAGCTGCTACACACACTGCTCTCTGCTATGTCATGGTATGCAAATGATCTCCTGGACTAGTCCAAGAGATAAGGTCAGCTCAGTAAGCTAAGGGGCTGGGCTTCACTCTGCACCAGGAAGAAGGTGAAACAAGCTGCTGATAACACAGAAACCAGAGCAGACTTGCAGCAGGGACTAAGGTACATTAATTTGAGGGGCTGTTTAGAGCAAATTTAGAGATAGAAAAAAAAACGTTTACTTGTTCTTTAAGAACCATTTTACCTGGTTTTATGTGAATGTAACTTTTAAAATTGATATTTATATTAAAGCGATTTTACACTATAAGAAGCACATCTCTCCTAGTGAATCCAGAGTGGAATCTGAACAAAAATATTGGTTGACATGCATCAATTTATATATAATGTCTGTAAGTACCCAAAGGTTGTGGATCACGGAAACATAAGAGTAAATGCCACTTGGTTCCGCTGAATAAAGGAGTGGGCTATTCACATGAATGTGTAGAGTAAAGTAATTTCACACAGAGAGTTGGTGAAAAACAATATAACCTACTACACTATATTGGAAAATCTCTCTTTCCATTTCATTTTTTCCTTGTCTATCCCTGAACTCCCTTGAGAAGCGCTGTTTCACAGTGTTTTGGATTTATCTAGTAATTGCTACTGGCTGGAGAACAGTTTCAAAATGGCTACAGGAGCGAACTCACAAAATCCTTTTTTTTCTTCTTTTTGAAAGTGACATTGACTCATCATAACATAAGGATTTTTGGTACAATGTTTGCATTTAGACAAGCTAAGAATTATGATCTGGACATTATTTTTAAAAGTGTTGAAAGTGATGATAATGATCTAATGGATATTGGATTGAGTTTTAAGGTTTAATAAAGAACCCATATTCGGCAAAGAAGAGTTTATAGCAGAGTGGAATGGAATTCTAGATAATTGTACAGCACAACTAATTCAACTAATTATTAAACAAAGAAGTAAATAATTAATCAATGTAAACACTAGAATAGAAGAAACAGTAGAAAAATTAAAAACATATGGAAGAGTTCTCCAACGCAGAGCTAACTATGGTGAGAAGGCTTGAAAACTGAAACAAAACAGAAAAAATTAAAAGAAACCTTGAGGATTATAGTTCAGGAACAGTAAAAACATGGGATAGAAGGAAACCCCAATTATTTGGGACTAATAACAACGAACGATTCCCCATAATGCACAGCTCCCACACTATGTGGCTTGTGAATCAGCTCAAACCTCCAACCCATTTAAATAAAAAAGATAATCATCAAGGAAATGGAGATTTTTTTAGAGATGGGACATAGAAAAAGAAACAGGAACAAAGAAAACACGACAACGAGGGAAGAATACAGGGGAGCACGAAAAAAGAGAAAAAAGCAAGAAATCACTGGAACAAAGAGGGGGAATACATACTCCATACAAAACCCAAAGCAATCCACTGGAAAAAAAATCCACAGGAGGAACACAAGAGAAACAAAATTTGGGAAGGGGATTACAAGCTGGGAGAAAACACAAGAAAAAGAAAAGAATAACACAAAAAAGGTATATTTGATTTAAGTAGTAAAATTTTAACAGCAGATTGTCACGGGTAGGCCTTCGTTAGGCACCCAGGGGAAGTAGTGGACCAAGGAGGAAGCTTAGGGGTTAACAGGTCCAATAACGCAGCAAGGCAAGGATCAGGCAGAAGTCAGACAGGTCCAGGCAAAAAGGTGTATTATCAGGAACAAAATATAAAAAGTCCAAGCAATGGTCAAAACAATAAAGCAAAACAGGATCAGAAGTACAGGAACAGGATCAAAACAACACCCAGGATCAAGGCAATATGGTCCTATAATTGGGCGCCATAATGGCGTCCAATGGCCGTTTAAATAATCAAATTTGGCGCCAAAACGAGCGCGCGACGTCATCGCGTCACTGACGTCACTACCCGGCGCCGCTATCCACATGGCGGCTATGGGCGCCGCCATTGTGGATGCGATGCGGAGCAGGGAGGACGTGCCGCCCGGAGCTAAGGTAAGCCTCCGGGCGGCGCGATCATGACACAGATGAAGAAAAGGTGTTTCAAAAAGGGTTACATTTTGCACCCACAAATAAACCGAATAAATGTCAAACTTATATAGACATCGAAAAATGTATAAAGAAAATCATGTAAAAAAAAAAAGTTTGCAAAGTATGACTATATCAAAAAAAATCTCACAAAAAGAAAACACAGATGGAGAAAAATACATCCATATGACCTTGAAAAAGAAATCAAAATATATTCCGTTAATAGAAAAAGGGAATTATATAAAAATGTATGAAGAAGTAATAAAGAAATATCTAGGTGAATTACAAGAAAGATATGAGGGGAATAAGAAGAAAGGGACAAAATCAAATCTAACAAAAGGTGAAAAATTAGCTCTAGAACACCTAAAGGAAGATAATAGTATTGTAATAAAATCAGCTGATAAAGGCGGAAGGGCGGTTATCATGGATAAGGTCAAGTACATAGAAATGTGTCAAAATTTACGGAAACTTTCAATAAAAAATTGGGGGATATGTTAGATGAAGCGAGAGAAATGGAAATCCTTAATAAGAAAGAGTGGGACTTTATGAAGGTAAGACATCCAAGGTTGCCAGTGCTATATTGACTCTCTAAAATTCATAAAAATATTGCCGACCTGCCAGGAAGATCAATCATATAGGAATAGAATCTACAACAAGCTACCTTTCTTAATATATAGACAGGATGCTACAAAAATATGCTTTATCTCTTCCCTCATATTTAAGAATTTCAGCTCAAGTAGTTCAGGTTTTTGAAATAATTAAATGGGGGCAAGCAATGATACTGGCAACTTTGGATGTTAAATCTTTATATACATCCATCAGACATTGCCAAGGCCTTAAATCTACAGCACACTTACTAGAAAGTGATGAGAAAATACTACCACCCCATTAAAGGGTAAATTTATCAAAGAGTGAAGTTCCGCCACTAGAGTGAAATTCCGCAGCTCTCCATTAATTTCTATGGGATTTTGAAAGGCCTATTTATCAATGGGTGATGTGAAATGTCACCCTTTGATAAATACGCCTTCAAAAATCCCATAGAAATGAATAGAGAGCTGTAGAATTTCCCTCTAGTGGCGGAACTTCACTCTTTGATAAATATACCCCAAAGAGTTTATTTTGAAAGGTATTGAGTTCCTATTAGAGCACAACTTTTTCTGGTTTTAGGATCAATTTTTTTCTCTCCCATGATGGGAACGAGGTTTGCGCCCAGTTATGCCAATTTACATATGGGAAATTGGAAAAAGCTACATATAAATTCTGAAATTGAACTGGGTGTGAATCTATACCTATTGTACCACTATATAGGCGATATTGTAGCAATATAGCGTGGTTCTGCTGAAAGTCTGGAGAAATATGTGGAAAAATTAAACCAGAATTTCGATTTAGAACTATCATTAACTTATAGTGACCAAAAATTTACTTTTTAGATCTTGAGATATATATATATATATATATATATATATATATAAAGAATAACCAAATCCAATTCAAAACCCACTTTAAAGAAATAGAGCAAACAGTTTTTTTTTTATATTTCATTTTGAAATCTGACATGGTGCTAGACATATTGCCAATTTCCCAGCTGCCTCAAGTCATGTGACTTGTGCTCTGACAAACATCAATCACTCTTTACTGCTGTAATGCAAGTTGGAGTGATATCATCCCCCTCCCTCCCCCCCCCAACAGCCTAACAACAGAACAATGGGAAGGTAGCCAGATAACAGCTCCCTAACACAAGATCCATGTCCCATTGTGTTTCATTCAGTTACATTGAGAAGGAAAAACAACAGCCTGCCAGAAATAAATATAGTATTCTAGATTCCACTATTGTAGCTAATCTATTGGCCATACAATGTCTCTGTAGCTTTCCTTCTCCTTTAAGGACCTATTTTTCATTGTTGTATTTTATTTTTGAACATACACTTTCATTTGTTATTTCACTTACATGTTCCAGTTCAATACTATGCTTAATTGTGAACTTAACTGTGGTAATATCATTTAACCTAATAATCTGTCTTCAGTTTTTGTATACATAGCCAGCCAAGGGAAGAATGTGTCTGATGGCTCACGTCACATTATTTACAGAATATGCTGGTCTGTGTCTTTCAGTTCTTGTTTATATCTCTCTTAATTACCATTTATAGGAACTTTTCAACTTGCAGCCTGTATGAACAATGCCTAAAACATGTAGCTCAAAACTGTTTAACTCAATGTTTTCTGCAAGGCAAGAATATGGACAATTAGGTGTACTGCCAATAAAACTGGAACTGCTAGCAATTTAAAATTGCAACTACAAGATTACTCCTCATGAGCTGCAATTTTCAGTTTATGCTATTTGTAACTGTACCTGAAAATTTCCCACAATTTCCCAATTAAGGCCATAGCTATTAATTGCAATGTCAACTATGCTATAGAAAATATTTTCAGGTTGTGTACTAGGTTTTCACCACTCCATGCTTTTTCTTTGATTAAAGGATCAGTAACACCAGAAAATGAAAGTGTTTTAAAGTAATGAAAATATCATGTAGTGTTGCTCTGCGTTGTTAAAACTGATCTGTTTGCTTCAGAAACACTACTATAGTTCATATAAACAAGCTGCTAAGTAGCAATGGCGGAAATTGAAAAACGGCTATATTGCACAGGATAAGTAATTGATAACAGATAACATTATGTTCTACTGAGCTTATCTGCTATCTGCTGTGTAACTTGAGCCTTTTCTCCTTTGAATGGCTGCCCCCCATGGCTACACAACAACTTATTTATATAAACGATAGTAGTGCTTCTGAAGCAAACACTGCAGTTTTACCAGTGCAGGGCAACACTGCATTATATTTTTATTACTTTAAAACAATTAAATTTTTTTATGTTACTGGCAGTTAATCAATTTATATACATTTACAAATTGTCCATATTCAGTCTTTACAGGACCAAGTTATGCTGAGGTTTGATTATGTTTTTAGTGAGAAATTAAATTTTGACTAGTGGCATAGATATCATAGGTCTTTGAGGGTTCTCAGAGATGTAAGGGCATGTTATTGCACATGCAACTCCATCTAACTTTTGGAATTGGTTTTAAATTGCATTGTATGGTGTAAACAAATGCTTTTGATTTCTTTAGAAATACACAGGACAGATATTTAAAGAACAGTTGGGCTGAGCTAATCAGAGGAAAGTCTGTAGCTCATCTGGTTGTTTTATGGATATTTTGCCAGTGTAATTTGTGCAGATTTTGCAGGCTTGGGTTTTATGTGTCACATTTTTTCTGCTCTGAGGCACATGACTCATTGCAAATGCCATGTAACTGCTACCTCAAAGCATTTGATCTGTGTTCCCTACTTCTTACTGTGTTGCACATTATTCCTTCTGGGTACATACCTTTATCTATACTACTCAGAGTACATGTGGAGCACATTATTTAAAAAAAAAAAAAAAAAGGAAATAATTACAATACATCTATAAACCTGCACAATAATATTTTCCTTGTAAATGTTGCTTAGTGATGACATGAATGATAATCAGTGCTTAGTGATGTCACTTGCATTAACTTCCTTTACTTATGTCTCACAACATTTGCAATGATCACCTCAATTTCATACCAAGCAGATTTGTTATGCTATGCTGTTGTATGTATGCCAAGCCCCGTGGCTTAAATTGAATAAAATTGATTTTCAGGGGACCAGGCACTCACCCTAATCTGCCAACTGTTTATCAACACTGGGCAAATTTGCCCACAGGAAGTAACCCATGGCAACCAATCAGATTATTCCATTCATTGTTCTACTTCCAACTGGCTTCAAAAAGTTGATCACTGATTGGTTGCTATGGGTAACTGCCCATGGGCAAATTTGCCCAGTGTTGATAAATGAGCCCCAATGTAACCCACTCGTTTATTTGTGTTGATTTGTATCATTTAAGTTACAGAAGTGGCCCTGAAGTCTGAGCTCCCTTTCTACGGTAGTTACGTCACTGACCCAACCTCTGCGCATTATGAATTCTGCGCCATAACCCAAAGCCTAGCTAGTAACTTTAACACATTTTTCCCCTCTGTCCTACAAGCAATATTGTAGACAGTGGAAGAAAATCCAAGGTCCTGTTCAACTGTTGTATTGTTCTACTAGCAGATGAGGATTTGAATAACAATAGAATTTTTTCAGCACAGCCATTGTGTTGCTCTCCTGTGACAGAGTAATTGTGGGGATTCTTTAATACCACACTAAACTACTGAAATAAATCATTGATGTTGGCAGATTCAAAGCAGTGACCTTTAGTCTTTATTTAAATCTAACACATAGATTTCTAAAGAAAAACAAATGATCTATGTTCTTCTCTTAACATCACTGTAACATATTCTAATTATTATATATAAATAAATGCATAGCTTTAAACATATATTTCTTTATATATATATATATATATATATATATATATATATATATATGCCTTCTTTGCACTCATTTATTTTTTGATTATGCACCAGTTCTACCCTGCTAATGTTTTCCAATACATGGTGATTCCATTGGATTGCATAATTCTCTCAATTATACAAGCAAGACTTTGGGATAGCGAAAGGGCTATAAGCATTGTTCCTTTAATAATTAGTAGAGCAGACAGCAGAGCAGCAAACAGGGAATAGGAAAGGGGGGGCATCTAAGGCTGTCCCGTTGCTGCAACTAATATTATTGGTAAAAAGATATAGAAAGACTGGCTGTATTTCCAGAAAAGCTGGCAATTGTACAACGCTTGAGAATGGTGAAGGAGGCATCAAGACTTTCTAGAAAACATGGCCCATGGTAAAGTAAAATATAACAAAGTAAAATATGTTGGGCTTAGTACTGCAGTTACTAAGAACAAAAAATCAAGTCTTTGCACTCATTCAAACTCATGCTAGAACTTTTTAACTAAAAACCCCTGTTTTGCAAACTTTGGAGACAGGGGCACAGGGAATGTGCATTAAAACTAGCACTTCCATTATACTTAAATACACTATAACTTTGCCTTTAGAGTGCTTCCACATACCCCCTATTTTGTTCATGCTAGAGTCTGTTTAAGACTACTTGATGATTAGTTTCTACTGGAAACTGCACTTGTACAAGTTTTCATATAAGCTGGTAAACATGTCCAAATGTAAGAAAAATAGAAACATATGAAAATACATCCCCTAAGGTGTATAATTGTAGATGCATTATGTGTAACTTCAACTTGTTTCTGTTTGACTGCAGACCACAGCATGTATACATTACTTTTTCATTTTATCTTTTCAAACCTTTTAAAGGGATCCTGTCATGGGAAAACGTGCTTTTTTTCAAAATGCATCAGTTAATAGTGCTGCTCCAGTAGACTTCTGCACTGAAATCCATTTCTCAAAAGAGCAAACAGATTTTTTTATATTCAGTTTTGAAATCTGACATGGGGCTAGCCATTTTGTCAATTTCCCAGCTGCCTCAGTCATTGTGCCTGCACTTTAGGAGGGAACTGCTTTCTGGCAGGCTGTTGCTTTTCTTTCTCAATGTAACTGAATAGTACGCAGTGGGACATGGGTTTTACTATTGAGTGTTGTTCTTAGATCTACCAGGCAGCTGCTATCTTGTGTTAGGGAGCTGCTATCTGTTTACCTTCCCATTGTTCTTTTGTTAGGCTGCTGGGTGGGGGAAAGGGAGGGGGTGATATCACTCCAACTTGCAGTACAGCAGTAAAGAGTGATTGAAGTTTATCATAGCACAAGTCACATGACTTGGGGCAGCTGGGAAATTGACAAAATGTCTAGCCCCATGTCAGATTTCAAAATGAAATATAAAAAAATCTGTTTGCTCTTTTGAGAAATGGATTTCAGTGCAGAATTCTTCTGGAACAGCACTATTAAATGATGCATTTTGGAAAAAACTTTTTTCCCATGACAGTTTCCCTTTAAAGAATTTCAGTTACAATTTTTAAAACCAAGCCTATTAGCTACATAGTCGGACTTAAAGCTTAAACATATTAAGGTACCCACATTCAGTTATATACTCAAACAAACATGTTTATTTGTTAACATAAACAGGTAAACACTGAGAAGAACAATCTGAATCACACTTAAATTAAAGACACATATTAACCATACACACTGCACCTTGATTTAAACACACTAGGGGTCATTTACATAGTGGAAGGCAAAGAGCAAAGTGAAAAAATTGATGCAATCCGAATGAAGTACTTTGCACCCTGCCTTCCACTGTATTTGAATTGCTGCCAATGTATGTGTTCTGTTTCAGAGCATACAGACCCAGGGCAGACATACAGTACTCTCTGCCTGAGTGCTAAGGGGCAAGTTCTTGCATTACTTAATGCTTTTGCATTTCTGTTTGAGGTCATAGTAACTGATTATAATCTCTCCCATTTTCAAACAATCCACATACCACAAACTTTGCAATAAAACTGACAATCGCCTGCAAGGAAAACTGTAACAGATAAAGAAGCCATACATAATTGAGGCTAATAGTGAAGAAATAATGGGATGTAATGGGCACTACTGAACACAATTTATCAATGCAAAAGTAAGATAGAGAAAAAATTATTTCACATAATGGTGGAAATAATACATGCATCTACTGTGTGCCTAGTGGGGCAACACACAAAATCACTAATCATGCTAAGTGCTTTGACCATTGTATGATTTTATTGTAATTTTTTTTATATGATCTATCCAATAGAAATCTTTACTGAGAGCCTCGTACTACTTCTTTGGTTAAATATTATAGGGACGCATACCGAACAGTATACCTGAAGCAGATGCAATTAGAGTCACAAAGTGACCCCAACAACAGCTGTTCAGTTTGTCTGCCAAATTAATGAATTCAGTAGCAATAAGGCTAATTGTACCATAGAAAGCATTAACTTTCAATGCTAAATATAGAGTGTAATTAAACAGTAAGTACATCTATTGGATAAGCCATATATAAGGATCTGGTTTATGAAGAGGTTAAACAAGTTTATAGATGTTACCAGTTACAATAAGCAATACAGTTTTTGTTTTATAATGCTTTGTAGTGCATAATTATTTTCTCTCATTCTAGTATAATGCATTTCTTAAGGTTGTATGGTTTTTATATACAACATACAAGAAATGTATACGCCTATAAATATCAGCAACTAACCAGCAATTATATGTTAATACTTACATACTCACACTAATATATACAGTACATATACCCAAGCACTATTGGATTTTTTGTGTATCTGATTTAGTGGGTTTTGTTAAGCCTGTTGTTAGCTATGGTCAGCAGCATAACAAGAGCATGTTGTGCACCACCCTTCCAAAGAGGCCCTGCGTACATAAATGCGTCTGTATCTCGCCCCGAGGATCCTCATGCAGGTGTAAGTTTGGGCTAACTTTTAAAGGAGAACAGTGGCAGGAGGGGCAATATTAATGCCATAGAGGAAGCTGATCCCTTTGTCTGGGCCCCCCTGTTTCCAAGACCGCAAGGTCGGCATCCTTTATAGTTATACCGCTGTATATGGTATATATCTACTGTATATTGGTTTCAACACAGGTTTACATGCACTTTTACTCTAACATAGTTGAAATAGTGTTTAACCATTAGGTGAATTATGTATTGTTATAGCACATTGTTTAGTTCTATACATTTGTGCTAATGCATTCCCTTTAATACCTATGATTAAGTGTGTTTACATGCACTAAATATACAAACGTGCAAGCCTATTTGTCAACACCAATATCTTTCTGCATTCAGCTTTCCTTTCTACTCCTGTGGGTACAGAGAAATACAGCTTTATGGGACCTGTTTTTCAATGTGTAGCCCAGGGAATGCATCACTCAACAGCGGCAAGTCCAGCACCTGTAGGTCGATAGCCTAAGGTAGTACATATAAGATAAAACAGTAAAGGAAACCCTCTACTGATTTGTTTTTATCCCCAAGGAGGTTTAGGTTTTCTAGGGAAATAATATAATAGTTTGCTCATCAAGTCTCTTTTCCTGAAGAACCCTAAAATGTCCTTTGGGATATGAATATTTAGAATCTGTGCAGGAAAAGTGAATCAGAGGCACTGACATTAACAAAGCAGTGACATTAAAATGTTGTGACATTAAAATGACTTTGTGTGTGATGGATTATGTAGCAAACAACCAGAAGGCCCACTCCAGGCTGCAAATCTTGGCCTACCTCGACATTTATTTCTGCTAGTTTTGATGCTTATGTATCATTTATTTCTTACTGAGAAAGAAAAGAGATTTGAAAAGAATTAATAGGTAAACTACTATGTCAACTAAAAAATAACCAGAAAATGAATTTATAATAAGACAGATGCGAACCATAGTCCTTAAGGACCACCAAGATAATGGGATTTTCTTTAGCTCAGAGTGGTTATTAAAATGACCTTGCTTTAAATGTAGTATATGGAATCAGCAATGTCTTTCTCTGTAACTAAAGCTCTAGTATAAGGCGATAGAACCATTTAAGCTGGAAACGCAGCTTTGTTAGACTTCATTTATGTAGATAAAATTTGCAAAAGATTAGCTGCATTTGAGCAGGAGTTCCCATGGTTACGCAGGTAAAAGAAAAGGTACCATAATAATGAAAAATACATAAATGTGAAGTGGTGCCAAGGAAATTGAATGTATGATCATGTACCTATATTTAATGTCTTCCTATGGGTCTGCTTGAACAAGGATTTCTTTTCTTCTCATTTATTTTTGAAGGGTTTAAACAGTCTAGGAATTATTAACTAAAAGATTTTTCTTTTTTTTCAACCCTAGCGACATATTCATTACATTTGGTTATTAATAACATCTTGGGGGAAATGCAAAAAATATATGGAAGCCATTACATTTTCCCTTTCCAGCTAGCCTAGTAAGAACATGAGCTGTGACATGTTCTATAGATCAATCCAGTAGATTTGTGCTCATAGTTGAAGGGTTGTTCAGGTTTGGGCTAACTTTTAGGGGCTGATTTACTAAGGGTCGAATTTCGAATTGAAAAAAATTCAAAATTCAACCATGTGAAAAGGCAGGGAAATAAAATCGATTTTACCGCAATTTGGTCAAATAATCGAATAGGAAATATTTTTATATTTTATTGATCGATCGATCTAATATTTTTTATTCAATGAAACCCAATTCAGTAGTTTTGATCTGGCAGACTAGGTGGTTGAATAAAAATTTAAAGGGGAAGTACTTCAACAGTCGAATAGTCGAATTATTATTCGAATCATTTGAATCATTCGATTCAATCGAATTTTCAAAATTCACTGGTTGAAGTGGTCTTCAAAAACATTAGAAAATTCTAATCTTTTTGAAATTCAATCGAACTTCGAATCCTTCGTGTGTATTTAGTAAATCTGCCCCTTAGTATGATTTAGACAGTGATATGCTAAGACAATATGCAATTGGCTCATTTTTCAATATTAATCTTTCATTATATGTGTTTTTTTTATAGTTATTTAGCTTTTTATTCAGAAGCTCTGGTTGCTAGGGTCCAAATTAAGAAATACAAAGTAGCCATAACAATACATTTGTAAAATTAGAGATCATTTCTTTTTTAGATGTCCCTGACCCCCATTTGAAAGCTGAGAAGTAGATAAAAGGCAAATAAATTAAATAAATGTTAAAAAAATAAATAATGACAACCAATTGAAAAGTTGATAAGAATTAGTCATTCTATGACATAGTAAAAGTTAATTTAAAGATGAACCATTCCTTTAAAGTATTATGCTCCATATCAGTGACATAAATAGATGTTACTGGGCCCCAGAACACATTTTTTAGGGCCCCCAAAATACCCAAAGGTTGCCCTGTTCTCCCACTATATATTGAAATTGCTGATTAACTAGTGCCTTATGGTGCCTCCTATAACTCCTAGGGCCCCCTGCAGCCATAGGGTCTGCTTCTTCTGTGGTTACACCCCTGCTCAATACGTGTTTAAAGTGTAACTATATTAGTGCCAAAGAGTTAGCCTCAATGTATGGAGGTGCTGCACATGTTCACTTGTACTGCAACCATATGCAACAATAAGTATGGTCCTCTGATCTCCCAAGTGTTCCCCCAAAAAATGTTGACTTCACACTGAAATTGTGCACATACCTAGAAAGCAAGCAAAATAATTAATGGAGCACAGGAGTATATGCTAAAAATAACTTTTATTCAACTTTTAAAAGCAATCAAAAAAAAGGAAGGAACCCATGCTTAACACATATCGTGGCATCACGCCACTTCTTCAGAAGCACGTGTTTAATTCATCCCTCTATTGGTTTTAAACCCCTGTAACCACACCCTTTAAAAGCATTAATCCTTAATATAGTTATTATGAAGAAGTCTACCACAGAGTTCCATTCCAAATAAACAGTTAACTAGTTCAGTTAAAGTGAGAAATTACTAAAATTCAAATAATTGTAACGCTTTTCTGGGTTATGCAGCACAGATTAGTTTAAGGGGCAAATTTACTATTATTCCCCATAATTAGCTCGACAAAATTCGATATTCAATTAACATTTGATCGTCGAATGCTAATCGAATAGTTTTAGGCTACCTTTTATTCGTTATTCGATCATTCGACGACAAATAATTTATTTGATCAGTCGAATAAATCATTCGATCATTCAAATAATTTGTACGATTCGCACGATCGAAGACTTCGATCGTTCGAATCTTATTCGATCAGGACTTAGACTCAGAAGCCTAAGGGAGGGTTCCCATAGGCTTCTA
>CM044444.1:58057536-58111219 GCA_024363595.1 Xenopus borealis
TTATAAAGCATTAGTGGCAGGGAGTGGTCATTGCACCCTTTGTCCAATAATTACTGGTGTAAGAACTGTTACTAGGTATTTACACCCAATAACAGAAAACATACTAAAGGCAGGGGATTAACTCCATAGATACTGGATAGAATCTATGGGTCCCTACATAATAAATATCACATGAGAAGATATCACAATTAAGTTTAAAAAATGTATATCAACAATGGAAACAAGACTAATAGAAGCAAGAGTCTTTCCATTCTCCATTGATGCCACCATATACCTCAGTTGTCAGGAAATGGTAGATACAATATGTTTCTCTCATCTTTAACCTCCTATCTTACTTACTTGAAAATAGGGTTTATCTATCATTTGAAATCATGCATATGCATCACCATTATGATCTTGGACAACGTGTTTAGCTATTGCTGACTTTTCTTTGTATTGCTAATAAACGGTCAAAAAAAATCTTGTACATGTTCTCAGTGTTGAACTGGGACATCAGGGGCCCACCCAAAAACCTTACACTAGGGGCCCACCAAAAATTTTTAGACCAGGAGCCCACTCTCTGTACTATTATTCTTCCTGTATTCATTCAACCTCTATTCTTCTAGTGTATTTTCTTTACATACTATAATCTGTTATTACATCTATTTAGCCTCTAGAAATAGGGAATGGCCATGAACTTGGCCAAATTAGCAGCATGAGGGCCCACTGAAACCTGGGCCCACCGGGACTTTTCCTGGTACCCTGGTGGGCCAGTCTGACACTGCATGTTCTACGTGTGGTTTTGTCCACATACTGTGAGACACAACAGGTTGCTAAAAAAAACACACATTAGAAATGCAATTAAAATATTGTTTAATATCATACACTTTACCTGTGTAGGTGCTTATAAATGAAATAGAACCTCTTAGGAAACTAGATGACGTGTGTCGGTTCCTACAATATTTGAAACTGCCCTTATAATTCAGGTCTTATTCATGTCACTAGCCTTTAAGCTATAAAGGCTTTTAGAAAGCCACATTTCTGACTTTCTTGAAAAAGGTGTTTTACAGGCTATCACAGAATCTTATTGTAGGATTGCCCAATGTTTATGAATACTTCACTTAATGGCATACTGTAAGGGGCAGATTTATCAAATCCACATGAATGATTTGAAATACGAGCAAATTTTCAAAACGATTTGAATTTCAAATTTTCGAATATTTTTGAAGGCCACTTCGACCATCGAATTTTGAAAATTTGATCAAATCGAAAAAAATTCTATTCGAATATTCGACATGCAAATAACTTGCCCTTTAAATTTTTATTCAACTGCCTAGTTCGCCAGATTGAACCTACCGAATTGGTTTAAACTCATTTTGATTGAATAAAAAAATTCAATGGAATGGGTAAAGTCGTTCAGTTCGATCAAATTATGGTAAAATCCTTCAAATTCGATATTCGAATTTGAAGGATTTTAATTCCCTTAAAACCCACAGTAAATCTGCCCCTATGTGTTCCTACTAAAATTCATACAAAATCTGAACATAGTTTGTGACCCCTCAAATTTTACCTTATTGACATCTTTCTTTAACTTATTGACATCTTTCTTATATACAGATATGGCAACTGTTATCCAAAATGCTTAGGACTTTGGGCTTTCTGGATAATGGATCTTTATGTAAATTTTATATTCATACCTTATAACTACTAGAAAATCATGGAAACGTTAAGTAAACATAGCCTCGTTCTGCTTCCAATAAGGATTAATTAAATCTTAGTTTGGATCATGTACACGGTACTGGTTATTGTTACATAGAAAAGGGAAATGCATTTTAAAAATTTGCCTGCAACATGACAAGATATGTATTTCATTGCTTGGATTATTTGGACAAAAAGTCTATGGGAGATGGCCTTTCTGTAATTTGGAGCTTTTTGGATAATGGGTTTTCAGATAACAGAACTCATACCTGTGCCAACAAATCAGATCTATCATAGGACAAAGCATTCTCATAGGCCTCTTTTTTATACTTCAAAGAATAACCTCTTTCCACAAATCGATCCCATAACAGCATAGCCTGTTCCTGAAAGGCATCCAAAGTGGAACACATTCTTCTTAGGTGCCTCTCAGGCAGGAAGATTGATGTCCACTTCTAAAGCATAGCATGGGTATGGGATCTATTATCCAGAATGCTCAGGACTTGGGGGATTCCAGATAACAGATCTTTCCATAATTGGGTCTTTATATATTAAGTCTACTAGAAAATCGTATAAGAATTAAATAACTCACTAGGCAGGGTTTGCCTCCAATAAGGAATAATTATAGCTTAGTTTGGATCAAGTACATGGTACTGTTTTATTATTACAGTGAAAAAGGATCATTTTAAAAAATTTGTGTTGTTTGGATAAAATGGAGTCTATATGCAACAACCTTCCTGTTATTTCGGAGCTTTCTGAATAACGGGTTTCTGGATAATGGATCCTATACCTGTAGTGTATTACGAGTGATAGGCTTCCTATAAAGATCTGTATAAACCCTTTCCTTCTTGGATACAAAAATTCACATCAAGAAATGATAAAGAACTCTTAGGGGCAAATCTATCATTATTCACGAATTCGAGGGCTAAAAGCCCTCTAATTCATCAGAATTAGAATTCGATAAAATCAATGGTTTTTTTGCCCACTTTTTGAACGCAATTCGATTTCTTGATCAATTCGTACAATCAAGCGGTATTTCTCGATTTTTTCGTGAAATCGTTCGATTTCACAAAAAAATCATGAAATCTCATTTGATCATATGAAAAATTCATACAATTCGAACAATTGAGGGATTCGATTGTACGAATGGTATTCGACCAGGTAATAGAAAAAAAAGCCTATGGGGCGATTCCCATAGGCTTCTATTGCAATTCGGTAGGTTCAATCTGGCTGAAGTAGGCAGTCGAATAAAATTTTAAAGGGGAAGTACTTCGAAGTACTTTGAAGTATATTCGATCATTCGATCTATTCGATACGATCAAATTTTGCATATTCAATGATCGAAGTGGCCAAATTTGCATATTCCAATATTCGATAAAATCATACAATTTTAGTAAATGGGCCCCTTAGTGTATCATACGTGAAGGAATGACAGTCCATCATAGTGTTGTAGTATCTTACAAAGGATGGGAAAGATACATCATCCTCATCTCAAATTCCAATACACTCATCTATGTAGTGTTAAAAACAGATAAAGTTAGTAAGGCTCATTTATCAACACTGGGCAAATTTGCCCATGGGCAGTTACCTATAGCAACCAATCAGCGATTAGCTTTTTAAAACCAGCTGCAACTGGGTTACTGCCCATGTGCAAATTTGCCCAGTGTTGATAAATGAATGTGGAGCTGCTCACACCAACCCATACCCAGAAAGGCAGTCACATTCATAGTTCACATTCTGCACAACAGCCTACTGAGGTGCTGTGCTTACAACACAGGGTAGACTGTTTTTGAAAGGGAAGCAGGGGAATAATAGGCTGTAACTTTATTGGCATTGATCAATTTAATATAGAGATCTGTGTAGCAGTTTTATAGGATGGTCTTTTTAGTGTGTGATTCAGTCATCCTAAATTTGAATATTATTTGCCAGGAAGTTACATACTTTTGTTCAGAGGCTTCTTACAGATATTTGGTGGCAGATTTAATAAATAAATATTCGCCAAAATCGATTAAAATATTCCTCTGGTTTTGAACGTGCTTTCGAATATTCACCAGAATTGTGCGATCGAACGCTTCTACGAAAAGTCGCCCAAAATATGGTTGAATATTCGCCAAAATCGTACGAATAGAACGTTAGAAGCGCTCGATCATACTATTGAAATTCGGCAGAAGACTATGGGGAATTCCCATAGACTTCTATTACAATTCGGTAGGTTCAATCTGGCGAAGTAGGCAGTCGAATAAAAATGTAATAGTCGATCGATCGAATATATTTATTCGATCTATTCTATGCGACCGAATATTCTATATTCGATAGCCGAAAATACTTAATTTGCATATTCGAATAGTCGCACAATCGAATAGAGACTATTCGAGCGAATATTCGAATCATTCACACGAATTTAGTAAATCTGCCCCTTGGTTTCCTGAAGTTTTTGCCTTTCAAATTCAAAAATAAATGTCAAGGGTTTCTTTAACTGTCAACATGACAAGATATGCCAGAATTAAAGGTGGTCATTCATTGCTTTTAATAATATAATTTATCTTTTATCTACCCAGAGTGTTTTCTTTCTTCATTGTTTATTCAGTTCAGTCTACTAAAGTGGCCAACAAAAGCCTTATGTAGTGCAGAGAATATGCTTTTCGGAGTACATCACTTACAGTATGCCATACTTGAAATACACAAGTGGATTTTTTTGCTGAGATATGAATAGCAAGTGACATACTCTTCAGAGTACACTAGTTTGCCAATTCTTGCATGTGGTATTCCTGTCAGGGACATTTGTATTATAACTGGTTTGCTTTTCATTTGGAGCTAAAGGATTGTATATACATATTATACATTCACATTTTTCTGTTGCAATTGTTGCATTGTATGGATATAGAAGGTATTCATCACATAGGGGCCTAAGTGGAGTAAAATATTACTATTGATGTTGCCCCTTAGCAACTAGATTTCATTAGTTAGAAACCTGATTGTTGCTGTGAGCAATGATGTTTTACTCCATTTTTTTACACAGTGGTACCAAGGATTGAAATTTTGCTAGTGTTGACCACTCCCCTTTTAAAACACACACATTGGGCTCACTACAGGAAGCATAGGGCAAGCAGAGTATTGCACACAAAGGGAGCATAAGGAAGGCAGAGTATGGCACACACAGGGAGCATAAGGAAGGTAGATTATTATGGCATCCTGTGTGTATACGTATACATTTACATTTGTGGGGACTAGGAACTCCACCATCAGGCTACATTTGTAAAATGTGTGAGATCCTGTCATGGGAAAAAAATTTTTTTCAAAATGCATCAGTTAATAATGCTGTTCCAGAAGAATTCTGCATTGAAATACATTTCTCTAAAGAGCAAACAGATTTTTTTATATTTCATTTTGAAATCTGACATGGGGCTAGACATATAGATTAAAAAGCCTTACATAGATTAATTATCACAAAGTACAACTGCTGAGAGATAGTAAATTTTGTCAGCCTACACAAAATGCAGCACTGAAATTGTGATGGACTGTAAGATTGATAAACTTTGTGGACAACAGCTGTGTCTTTGGGGAAATTTAACCCGTGCCGAGAGACAGGCGATTGACACTTTGGCTAACGATACCTCCTTAGTGATCTGTCCAGAGGATAAGGAGGTGGGATTATGTTATTAAACTACTGCGACTATAGAGCTGAAGTTTTTTCACAAATATCTGACTTGAAGGTATGTTAAACTTAGATGGTGATCCTGTGTGGTCATTTATGTTCAAGGTAGATAATTTACTAAAATTGGCATTGAGTAACCAATGGATCACACTGGCTTTATTTGATGATTTGCAGCAACCACACCCGAGGTGCCCTATTCTATACACATTACCAAAAGTAACATAGTAACATACATAGTAACATAGTAAGTTAGGCTGAAAAAACACACGTCCATCAAGTTCAACCTTTTAACTTTTTTTTATAAACTGCCTAACTGCTAGTTGATCCAGAATAAGGAAAAAACCTCATCTGAAACCTCTCCAATTTGCCTTAGAGGGGGAAAAATTCCTTCCTGACCCCAAAAATCAGACTAGTCCCTGGATCAACTTGTACTATGTGCTAACTTCCATGACCCTGTATTGTAAAAGCTTGTCGGCACCCCCTGGTAGACACATAGTGTCTTCTAGGGATGGTTTGTTAAATCCTTAAGGCATCTTTTTAGATCAATTGCTACAATCAGTAGTACAATCAACAGCTACTTATAGGAGAGATACACCAGATTTTTTGAGTGATCCTACCCACTGATGAGCCTGTATTGTTAGCTATGATAGACATTGCTTATATACAAGTATTTTGCATGCAGAAGGTTTGAGAGCAATAGAGAATACACTCCAACTGAATTGTTTTCATTTTGAAAAAACTTTTTATCAATAAATTGAGGGCTCTCCGATAGGGGCACCATTGTGCCCTTTATGCAAATGCATTTATGCATCAATTTGAAAGTGTAAATATACGACAATATAAGCATACAATGTTGCTATTGAAAACATTTAATGATTCAATGATATCTTCATGGTGTGGAAGGAAGAAAAAAGTTCATTTGAGGAAATGGAGGATGCTCAAATTGTGTTTCTGAATGTGTTACAGTGTGACCGCAGAATTGAGTTCCTTGATTTGATGCTGAGGATCAATGGTAAAAATATTGATTATACACTTTATAGAAAAACAGCTGATTGATTGCTCCCTCATTAAGATGCTAACTTGCGCTGTCAAAATTCTGCAGGATCTTCAGGAATAACTTGGACCAGCATGTGAAAAACAACTTATGGATATGAAAGAAAGATTTTGACAATGTGGCTATACAGTTGCAGCATTGGATGTAGCATTAGAAAAAGCCAGGATTACTTATCAACAGAATATTACTAAAAAGGCACCAGGTTTAATTTTCTACACTTGTTATAATATTTTATTTTAAACCATTAAGACATGCACTGATATCCAACTGAAAATCATTCAGGCCAATGAGACTTTAGACTTTTGCCCTGTTCCCCCATCGTTTGGCTTTCGATGTGGTCAAACAATATTGTGATAACTAAATTATTGTGCATTTGTTGTATATAATGGGTCTCACTTTTTCATGCTAGCTGCTTTTGTTGCCAAGGCCGAAACCTTAGTGTATCAGTTATTACTACAATAAAGGAAACGATTTTGGAAGGTGTGCGCGCAGCTTCTGTTCTTACAGTATAGATTAATTATGGTTTGCTACAATACTCCATGTAAGTCCTTGTTCATCTTTAGTAAAAATTCTAGACATGCTAATAGGTACAAAATAAAAAAATACCTCTACATAATAGTGAATCTGTATATTTAGCCCTTGCATTTTATTTAAACATATTGCTGGTTTAAGAGATTAAGCAGATTAAGCCATGAGAGTAATTTAGATAAAATAAAGACTCATCATCTCATCTGCTGCAGCGCATTGACAAAGCCTGAGTTTGAGTCATTATTGTAGCTGCAGTCCTAATTTTCACATTAGTCAGAAACAAGGCTGTGATATTTAGTCACAAAGTAAAATATCTAACCATGTCATAGCACGTGTTATTTTAAGGGCCATGCTAATTTAGTAAACTTAATCCCCAACTGCTGGAAGGAGATAAGTTTGAGCAGCCAGAACTTGTGCATTAAAATTTGCTATCATTAATTTTTATTTGTATTGTTCTTGCATATGATAAAGAATTAATCTATCAAAGCATTCTGGATTGTTTCAGTTCTAGTGTACTTCCAATTTTCCAGGCACAGTCAAAGTTAATTAACATTCCTGACATCTTGAGGTACTACATTTTTAAACAAGGGTGCTTGCTAAAATATCCCAGTTCAGTAAAGGCTTCTCGGTTTAAGTGGAATATCATCTGGCAGTTCATTTGGGATGTAGGGAATGTAAAATATATAGCATTGCATTTTTTTATTTTTGAGGTACAGATAAAGTATTTATAGAAGATTTTTCCTCACACAATTTATATAAGTGGGTATGGTATGTGTCAATGATGCTTTTAAAAAGCTGTCTCTGTCAGTATCTGGGGCAGAAATCAGCTGCAATCAGGTGAGGAAATGTATCAGTAAATAAATAGGTATAAGATCCTCTTGAGCAAATTGTTTTCACAGTTATGTAGTAAGGGAGAGTTGTTTCGGCTTGCATTCAGGCCCAGGCCTAGGGCGGCAAAATATTAGGAGCAGCATACCGCCCAGCGGCTTACTTAAAAGTACTGGGGAGCTTAGCTCCCCAGCGCCCTGGTACGGACACGCATGAGCCCTTGCACCAGAGAAGGTATGTGGAAGGGCGCTAGGTGCCAGCGCCGTGCGGCCTCAGGATGCACACCCACCAAATACGGTGCTGCGTGCATTACTGTTTTTGGATCAGTTCATTCATATAAATTGCTTGTTTAAAATAAATGGAAATGACATTCCTGTATTTTAGAGATTTTTGAGTACCAGGTTTTTGTATAATAGATCCCATACCTATTTTATAATTATTTATTTAGTGACTGTTTTTAGATAAACTTTGATATACTTGTATTTATACTTCTAAATGGTATGAAATATTGTCATACGTAGGGATAGTGGCTGGGGGAAAAAAGGCAAAAAATTAGGATATTGGGGTGTACAGCTTGTTCTCATGGCCACTAAGTCTAAAGGGATCAATGTTCTGGATACAAGTGCAGTAGCACTAAGGGGACACTAATTCAAACCCATTTATGTCCATTCACTAAACACTTGCTTTAACAGCATAAATCACATTGGCAGTCCCTAACTTGCATTTCCAAAAGACAAGCAAGTAAGAGAATAGGTAGGGACAATTACAGTCACAGGTAAAAGTTTGTGAACCCCTCTCATCCTGCATAATAATTTACCACTGGTATGTCTTTCATTTCACAGGAACATCTAAGTACTGGGGTGTTTTCTGAACAAAGATTTCTAGTGAAGCAGTATTCAGCTGTATGAAATTAAATCAAATGTGAAAAACTGGCTGTGCAAAAATTTGGGTACCCTTGTAATTTTGCTAATTTGAATGCATGTAACTGCTCAATACTGATTACTGGCTACACCAAGTTGGATTATCTCGTTAAGCAGGTGTGTCCAATCATGAGAACATTTATTTAAGGTGGCCAATTGCAAGTTGTGCTTCTTTTTGACTGCATGGGATCTTCAAAGCAACTCTCAAAAGATCTGAAAACAAAGATTGTTCAGTATTATGGTTTAGGGGAAGCCTACAAAAAAAACTACCTCAGAGGTCAGTTTCAACTGTAAAGAATGTAATCAGGAAATGGAAGTTACTGTTGCTGTAAAACCCAGGTCTGGCAGGCTGAGAAAAATACAGGAGCAGCATATGCAGAGGATTGTGAGAATGGTTACAGACAACCCAAACATCACATCCAAAGACCTGCAAGAACATCTTGCTGCAAATGGTATACCTGTACATAATTCTACAATTCTACATTCAAGGCAATTTGCACAAACAAAATCTGTACGGAAGGGTGAGAGAAAGAAACCCTTTCTGCACTCAAGACACAAACAGAGTCGCTTGTTGTATGCAAAAGCTCATTTGAAACAAAGAGCTTTGGACTGATGAGACAAAAATGTAATTTTAATAAATTTGGTCATAACAAAAAGAACTTTGCATTGTGGAAGAAGAACACTGCATTCCAAGAAAAACACCTGCTACCTACTGTCAAACTTGGTGGAGGTTCCATCATGCCGTGGAGTTGTGTGGCTAGTTTAGGGACTGGGGCCCTTGTTAAGGTTGAGGGTCGGATTAATTCAACCTAATATCATCAAATTCTTCAGGATAATTTTCAAGCATCATTCACAAAGTTGAAGCTATGCATGGGTTGGATATTCCAACAAGACAATGACCCTGTCACGGTCGGCACCCTAAACCAGAACAGATGCCAAGCTCCCTGGTCTCGGCTCGGCTTCACCAGTTGTGTGACCGCCTTTGGCTTCGGGAGGAGCCCTCAGCTTACTCGGATGCCACCTGGACTTAACGAGAGGAGCAAGGCGAGGAGTTCTGGCAAGCAAAGGGGCACGACTGTTGTAAAAGTCAGTAAGGCCGAAGGTCACGTACAACAGGATTAGGCAAGTTCGTAAACAGACAAGCTGGGTCGAGGCAGGTGGATAACAAGGATCGTCAGGCAGGCAAGGGTCAAAACCGGGTAATCAATCAGAGGGGTGAGACGGAATCAGAGTCGAAGTACAGGCAGGGGTCAGAATACGGATTTCAGAATAGTCAGGAACAAGCTGGGTCAAACACAGGAGATAATATAAGCAGGATACAAATCAGACGCACAAAGGCTCAGAAGCACCAGGAAACAAGTCCTATCACGGGCAGTTTGCTACTGAAGGAGCTGGCCTTTTAAACCCTAATTTTCACGCCAAAGGAGCGTCGATTACGTGCTTGCATCAACTTCGACGCCGGCGTCAACTTCGACGCCGGCGTCAACTTCAACGCGCGTCAATAAATGGCGACGAGTCGCGAGCGCGCGCCCCTAAGATGGCGGAGAAGAACCACGAGGCAGGCGTCCCCGCCGATGGCGGCGCAACAGGCGTCCCTGTTGCCCGCCAGGTAAGCTGTTTTTCCTTACAGACCCACAACAAACTTCAAAATCTACAAAGGCATTTATGGGAGGGAAAAATACAATATTCTGGAATGGATGTCACAGTTCCCTGACTTGAATATCATTGAAAATCTATGGGATGATTTGAAGCAGGCTGTCCATCAAATTTAACTGAACTGGAGAGATTTTGTATGGACGAATGGTCAAAAATACCTCCATCCAGAATCCAGACACTCATCAAAGGCTATAGGAGGCATCTAGAGGCTGTTTTGCATTTGCAAAAGGAGGCTCAACTAAGTATTGGTGTAATATCTCTGTTGGGGTGCCCAAATTTATGTACCTGTCTAATTTTGTTATGATGTATATTGCATATTTTCTGTTAATCCACTAAACTTTATGTCACTGCTGAAATATTACTGTTTCCATAAGTCATGTTATATATTAAAAGGAAGTTGCTACTTTGAAAGCTCAGTCAATGATAAACAAAACTCCAAAGAATTAAGAGAGGTTTCCACACTTTTTCATATGACTGTATGTGCCTCTCCCATCCACTCCTTTATGAACATCATGGCAGCAGTGGTAGGAAGGGAATTTTTATAAACCTGAGCAGTACAGCAGCATATAGGAAATGTATTAATGGAGACAAAACAAACCCCTTCATGTTTTTCCTGCATCCTAATATCAATGTCCCAATAATATTTATCTCATTTCTCTTATAACAGCACATGAGGCTTTAGAAAGGCTGCAGAAGAAGCATTAAAAGGATAATAAGCAAAATGCAGAGAAACCCCCTATATAAATGCTGAGAAAACAAATAGAAATATTAAAATCAATATATGTGTCTTACCCTGCATCAAAAGGTAAGGGGTGCTGCATAATGCCACGTTCCCAACAGATTGCATTGAACATTAATTTTATATTTGAATTTAGCATGTTACTTTAAGATGCAGTTAATTTAGAGATGAAGAGCAAAATGCACAAATGTTTATTAGAAGCTTGGACATCCAAGGGTCAAATCCAGCAATGGAAAAAGCACTAGATGAAATCACCCTTGCTGAGTACAAGCAATAATTCAGTGTTCCACCCAACAGCCCGAATCAGAGAAAAAAATACTTCTGGTGCCAAATCATTCTGTATTGCAGTCTACATTCCCCCAAGGCTTAAACAAGCATTTCCACATTTGGCAGCCCCTGCAAATATTTGGATTGTTTGTGCCGACACCTTCTAGGAGGAGTTACCAGACAGCCTGACTATAAAGGCAAGAAGGATCATGTTTTCTGGCAGTCACACGGACACACTGTTTTATTTACATTTTTATACTCTTAGAGGAAGATATATAGAATACATGTTTTCCTTTGCCTATCTCAATTTGATGGGCAGTTTGAGTGAGCATTGTTTTCAATACAAGTTCCTGTGGAAGAAAAACTCACGTGTCTGGCTGCAAGCTGGCAGCAGGCTGCACGCACTGGGGACTGGCTCAGCTCATGGGACCAGCTGACCTTTCCTCTTCTGACCCTGAATTTCAAAGAAGACTGATGAGAAGCAGCTGTCCCAGAACACAGCCTTGCTTAAATCTAGGAAGTCATTCTCCTTAGGGAAAGAAAAACTAATTATCTATAATTATTTTGAAGAAAATAAATTGCATTGGCTTCTCAATTTGTTCCCACATCTACTTTGGTAGGGGCAGAAATAAATGGTTTAGAACATGACAAGTACTGATTAATTTTGCACACACAGTTCAACCCTTTAGTTGGCAACAGGTTTTGAACATTTTCATTACAAAAAACAACCCATATTTTGCACAAAAAAAGTTACTACAAAAAGTACTACAATTTCTCCATGGTTTTGTGAATTTTTCAGGACAGATTCACTTTTGACTACTTGTATATTCAGTGCTGCAGTCTTTTGATCTCTTCAGATGTAGGTTTATGGCAGAAGGGGCCATTTGTATCTATTGCTTTTAGGATGGCTTAAAAAAAGCACAAAATCACATTACATTCCGTGGGAGGTGTGCAGGGCAATATGGAGCTGGCCATATACATTAGGATCTTTGCCTGATCTAGACATCTTATTACATTCTGGGCCCAATGGGGCTGATATAACTGACACAATGGGATATTTTAACCTGTCTAATAAATATGTGGCCCATTTCCAGTCAGATATCTATCAGAGAGGGCCCATACATTGGCAGATAACCTGCCTACTTGATCTAGGGATTACATTATACCTGTGTATAGCAAGGGTACTGCAATTACATAGATTTCATCTATGTTTGTGATAAAGAAGTTATGCATTTGATGACTCCCTGGCCCTCTTATATTGATTTCATTTTTCTAGACAGTATTAACAGAACTTCTTGAACCCACAGCACAAGCATGGGTAGTTACGTAGTTTCATAAATATATTTAGCCTAGTGCTTGTTATATTACCTGGCCTCCATTACTACTTCAGAATTCTAGATATTTTCTAGACAAATAACAATATGATCAAAGATTAGTTTTTTATCTTCCCACCTTCTGATCCTCTGCCTGACATAACTTTCAGTGTTGACAATAAATATATTGCCCCAGGCCCACTGCCTACAAGTCAATTTAGCTCTGTACTCTCATTCATTTCACACATTTAAATGTTTGCAAAATCAGGCCGCCTTCACCTTAGGAAACTGCTTGTATTTGACCCTTTCTCACACAACAGACAGCTAAAATTCACATCCAAACCCATGTATTTTACCGTAACACACTGCTCTGTGGGAATCCTCTGTCTAAACTGATCCCATTCCAATTCAACATTTAAACTGCTGCTGTCCTTTTCTGCCAGTTCATGCACTTGAAGGTTTTTGTTCTCATTTAAAAACATGGTCTCTCTACCTCACTCATAAATTCTTAAAAACTACCTTTCTATTTAAACATATGATGTAAGCCCTCAGCAACTTCAGTACTCAATAACTACTGGTTTTCAACTTTTCATAATATAGTTACCATGATAATCGTAACCAAAAGGATCTTTACAAACAAATTGGCTATTCTTAACTTCACCCAACACTATGCAACTGTAACTATGCATCAATCCTGGTGAAATGTTTGTCTGTATATTTAGACTAAGTCTTGCATGTCTGTGAAGTGTGAAGTAGACAATGCCACCGTATAAATAATTTTAGTATACATAAAGAAGAAAGCAGTTTCTTGTTTTGTGCCATGTGGCCAGTTTTGCTACACTCATTTGCTGCTTTATTGACCTATACAATCATTGATTCAATCATTATTAAACCAGGTATGTGGCTCATAATGAAACACACTTAGGGCGAAAACACACATGGGGTTTTGTTGCTGCGACCTGTGAAACGAATTGCGACAACTGATTGCCATACTTAAAAAGTCCTGTGATTCGTTGCAGTGGCTTGTGCATTAGCTTATTGCAGCCTGCAGGATGCTTTGTTTGGCTCTGTTTTTATGCAACCAAAACTTGGATCCAAGCCAGGAATTCAAAAATAAGAACTTGATTTGAGGCCACTGGGAGCAACATCCAAAAGGTTGGTGAGCAAAATGATCCACTGGTTGGTGACCACTCTGCAAGAGGATTGCCTACTAGCCGAGCTATTATTATTAGCTAAAACCTTACTGGTGCTTGCTATATAATATACAGTCATGTTAGGGGCTTTAAATCCAACTACAGGTTCACTCTCCTGAAACTGGAAAAGCTTTAGAATATCTGCAACCTAATTGCAATTTGTATTACTATAAGGTACAATTTTCTCCCCCCACCCCCACATAAAACTATGTATAAAGATATATCCATGTAGATTTTGCATGTAATAATGACAATCTTTCCACAAGTGACAAGGGAATGCAGTGACTAGCAGAACAGCACATAAAACAATGCACATCATTAAATCATGCAGTCATTTGACATTGGCTTGCAGTCGGTTATCAAATGAATGGTAATTTTCTCTGGAAATATTTATGCTTCCTTTGTCCCAATGTTTATGGCTGGTGTCTATGAATGAATACATCTGTTTTTAAGCACATCTGTACATACATATCTTATTTGGTGCTCTTGAGTCTTGAAAATACACCTGAACAAGTGATCTCTACACTCTACACCTCTACGCTTGTAAATTAAAAGTAGCCCTGTAATAAAACCAATAATTTATTAAAAATGCAATGATTGTAACCAACAGGGAGGAAGTTACTTAAAGGGATACTGTCATGGGGAAACATTTTTTTCAATTTCCCAGCTGCCCCAAGTCATGTGACTTTTGCTGTGATAAACTTCAATCACTCTTTACTACTGTACTGCATGTTGGATTGATATCACTCCCCTACCCCCTCCCCAGCAGCCTAACAACCAAAAAATGGGAAGGTAACCAGATAACAGCTCCCTAACACAAGATAACAGCTGAATGGTAGATCTAAGAACAGCACTCAGTAGTAAAAACCCATCTCCCACTGTGACTCCTTCAGATACATTGAGAAGGATAAACAACAGCCTGCCAAAAAGCATTTCCCTCCTAAAGTGCTGACACAAGTCACATGACACGAGGCAGCTGGGGAATTGACAAAATGTCTAGCCCCATGTCAGATTTCAAAATTGAATATAAAAAAATCTGTTTGCTCTTTTGAAAAATGGATTTCAGTGCAGAAGTCTGCTGGAATAGCACTATTAACTGATGTGTTTTGAAAAAAAACATGTTTTCCCATGACAGTATCCCTTTAAGAGAAATTAATACCAAGGTTATAAGAAAGATTTAATTAAGCAAAATTAACATGAATTCATGCAGGCTTGCTATAAGCTGTAAGGATTTTTTAGTTTCTCATATTTTCCTAACTAGGATGCCTAGTTCACTACATATAATGAACTTAAAATAGCCAAGTTCTTTGGAGGCTTTTAGCTAACTGTTCTATAACACCCAATAAAAAAACTATACACTCCCAACAGCAAAACATCATTTATGTTCATGTGGCTTTGCCAAGTCCCTAGTCCATAATGAATAAAAACAAAATATTCAGTGACATCAGAAGTGAGCCATATCTGATAATGTTCATGTTCATGTTTGTTTCAGAATTACTCCTATAGGTTATATACACAAGCTGCTGTTTAGGCATGGGGCAGCCATTCGAGCATAGGATACACAACAGATAAGATATACGTTCTGAAGAATTCCATTGTATACTACAGAGCTTATCTGTTATCTGCTTTGTATCCTGTGTCCACATGGCTACACAGCAGCTTATTTATGCAAACTATAGTAGAGTATCTGAAGCAAATACACCAGCTGTACAAGTGCAACACAACAGCACATAAGGTAATACACAAGATAATAAATTACTCAAAATACTTGCATACAAAGTCTCTTGCATACATTTACAGTGAAGACCACTATATAAATAATATCTAGATGCTTTAAAAGGGTTGAGTAGCGGTAACATTTGTCCCCAGTGTCCCAAGAGATGTGATCTTGTAATCTATACATTACCATTAATTCAGTCACATATTTCCCCAGTGACAACTAGTTTCCTAATTCCTCCTCTAGTCACCCTTAAACCTCTACATTTGAGATTGTGAATTGACCTCTTGACACAAAACTTCTGTGTTACAAAATCAAATTAAATGTGCACATGGGTCCTGGGTCCCAGGACCGTTTCGTTTTCACATTCCTTCAATACCTGGAAGTGTACCAGTGCTAGTAACTTTTAAAAAATTAAAACCTGCCGAGCAACAATGATTTATATCAGTTCTCATAATAGATATTTGAAGTGTTCAGTTATAATGGCTGTTTTATTCTATTGTATATATGTTTAATTATAAAAGGATGAATAAGCTGCAGGCATCTGTTTATTCATTTCTTGTAAATGCCCCCATTTAAAAGCATTGATCTTACTGATGGCTCAAGCAGCATGGGTTTCAAGAAATTAACATGCTATACAGCATATGTACTGAGTGCTATACAAATAAGCGGTTCAGAATGTAGTAAGCATCAAGGCTGCCTTGTACTCAGCCCTGCAGTTCTGCTCTAGTGATTTATTGGGATTTTTTCCGAAATATCTGAAGTGGGAGTCAGTAGGCAGATACCAATCCTGTCAAATTTTCAATCCAAAAAAAATAAAGAACAAAACATTGAACCATTATGTTGACAGAGTGGGTAAGGTACTGCTTTTTGTACACCAGTACAGTTTTTTTGGATCTCAGGCTTTTTTGAAGGCTACACACACACACACACTGTGTAACCTGTTGATGCACAGGAAAATAACTGGAAGCCGAGACAAAATGAAAAAGTTGAAAATCATTCTGTGATCAAGGTTGGCCATAGACAAGCACATCAGAGATATATTTGAAAGGTGAGAACAGGCAGCAAGGGTGGTAGGTCAAAAGTCAAAGAACAACTCATACACGCCAAAGCGACATTTAACAGGGATGGAATAATATCAAAATAGGTGCATTGGTGAAGACACCTACAGTATGTTGAAGCTGATAAGATCAGCGCACCTACCATTGGCTTCTATAGAACCTCCACAGCTTTACTTGGCAAAGGTTTGCATTACAGCTTTTCTTGGTTTTTACATTTATTAAATCTTGAACTAGTAGAGCTTTAAAGAAATATGTGGAATAAAATAGGAATTCAATTGTTAGTAGATGGCTCCCTCAGTGTTAGATTGTATATCATGTTAATTTAATGTAAGTCTTGTCTGTTATAAAATGACTATAATGCATTGTGTACTTGCTGCCATTGTATAATTAATGATACCATTGTTTTACTTTACCAGTAAATATATAGCAATTCTGGTTGCAGTCTGGGGTCTGCATGAAATACAAGTAGACCTGAACATAATTACAGTATAAGCATGGTTGGTTTCAATCAGCTCAAAATATGTCGTAAAAAGCATTAACATTAAGAAAGAAAAGTCTTAAAGGGACACGCCTACATTTCTTCTTCTTTCTTGCTTTATGGAAATACGAAGAGATAAATGTATATTTATTCTCCATTTGTTTTATTTTCATGCCTTAAGTCTACTAGAAAATTATGCAAACATTAAATAAATCCAATAGGCTGGTTCTTTTTCCAATAAGGATCAATTACATCTTAGTTTAGATAAAGTGCAAAGTACTGTTTTATTATTACAGAGAAAAAGGTAATCATTTTTAAATTTGGATTATTTGGATAAAATGGAGTCTATGGAAGATGGCCCTTCCGTAATTCAGACCTCTCTGGACAACAGGTTTCTGGATGAAGGATCCCATACCTGTACAATTCACTGTAATTCACCTGTAAGAGGTATCATATATCTGTGCCAGCTTAGGTATTCACTTTACTATGAATTTGAGGGAGTAGTAGCAGTTTAAATGTGCAGTATATCAGTATTTCTTACAGGACATGCGCATAGAATGTGGAAATGTTATATTCTGTGCTGCAAGGATAGGATTATGTTTTGTAAATTATGACATGTAGTTAGGCTTTCACAATAAAGAAAATATGATTTGCTAATAAAACATTATATTCAGTGTCTAGCTTTTATTACACCCTTGAATAAGCAATTGTTTACCAATATAAATACACATGCATCCATCATGTTCACCCTATTGTATCCAACTGGAACCTGCAAAACTGCTATCAGAGCTTCAGGGCTAGTCCACACGGGAAGATTCAGGGAGATTTGTCGCCTGGCGACTAATCGCCGCTTCTTTGGGCGACTAATCTCCCTGAATTGCTTACCCTGTCTTGCACCAGCTAAAATGAAAAGTCGCCTGTGCCTATTCACATGCGGCGCTGCGTTTTCCTAAGTTGCTGAAAATTGCCTCGTGAGATTATATATAATTATATATAAAACAGATTTGTTTTATATTTAATTTTTAAATCTGACATGCGGCTAGACATATTGTCAGTTCCCCAAAAGCCCCCAGTCATGTTTCTTATTTACTCTTTACTGCTGTACTGCAAGTTGGAGTGAAATCATTCCCCTCCCTTTCCATACCAACAGCCTAACAACAGAACAAGTGGAAGGTAACCAGATAGCAGCTACATATCACAGGATAACAGCGACCTGGTAGATTTAGGAACAGGGCTCAATAGTAAATTCCAGGTCCCACTGCAGCACATTCAGTCACATTGAGTAGGAAAACAAACAGCCTGCCAGAAAGCAGTTCCATCTAGTACTAGCTCTTTCTGAACGCACATGACCAGGTAAAATGACCTAAGATGGCTGTATACACACCAATATTACAACTAAAGTGAATTATTTGCAGTGTAAACAGTATAATTTAGAAATAAAAACTACATCATAAAAGAAAGGAAAAACTTAATCTCCAATTGCTTTTTGGGGGATGAAATTCCTCCTAACCCCAAAAAGGCAATTATTCCAATCCGTGGATTGATTTTACATGTGTTTATTTCTGTATCACCAAATTTTATCACTTTCTAAAAAGGCGTCCAACCATTCCTTAAAGGTGTCTAATGAATCTGCCAGTACAGTCACTTTAAAGAGAAAATTCCATGACTTTAAAGCTGTAAAAAAAAAAAACCTTTTGCACATCTTGAGATGCAATCTTTACAAAAATCTCAGTAGATGCCTCCAGAAGGAACTACTGGATAATAAAGCAACAATTAGAAATATTATATATGTATAGTTACTACACCAGACCTTACACACCTTTGCTCTATAATAAACAATCCCAACATACCCATCCTTTCTTAATATGTGAGGCTTACCAGCTTTTCAGCCTTTTCTGGAGTTTTATTATTCTAATAATGCAAATGTGAATTGTAGACAAAAACTCCTTCATATTCTAGATGGGGTTTGTAAATGGGAGGAGTTACCCTCTCCTTTCACTAATATATACTTCTTACCATTCCTAACAATGCTGACTCATATTGCTTTCTATGATCTGTCAGTACCTCTAGGTCTTTATCATCTTTAACATGTTAGCTGTTTTAAATGAGTGAGATACCTGGTTGTTATAAAGTATTATAAAATACTGCATAACTCCCTTGTATTATATAAACAGATTATGATGATGATCAAAGATTTAATCAAACTTACTCCCATTAGCAGTATAAATTACTGTATTTTTAAGCATTGACTATAATTGCCATTCCTCCACCCAGACTGCCAATTTGCCCAGATCCCGCCTGCATTGATGACACATCCCTGTTTTTATTGGGTAAGGAAGGACTTTTAATTACTCCATCCAATTTGTGGTCTGGGTTGCTTCAAAAATCTATGTCCGAATCTCTGTGTGGGAATGTTGGGCTTACAGAAGACATCATATATTAGCAAGTGGCAAAAAACGAATAGGTGAACTATTACTAAAAACTTGAATTGGTTCCAAAAAAATAGCTATAATCCAAGAGATGTCAACAAGTTAAAACTGAACACCAGGTAGTGAAAAGGTTATTTTTGATACTTTTTGCCAACTATACAGAAGGATGTAGTTTTCCTCTGTATAAACTTGGCAGAAGTAAAAGAGTTGGCAGAGATAATATAAACCAAAGTGGAACTTCAGCTGAAAACACGTTATAATGTTTCATTATAATGTTTCATGTGAATTTAGAAAAAACACAAATGAGGGTAGCATGGTTAGATGTGAGATCCTAAACTCCTATCCTCAGTAGGGAATGGGATCAGATATCTTTGGGTTTTTCCTTATACTTGTATACTGGTCCAGTGTCTGTTTTTTTACATTGTATATATTTATTAATAAGTGTTTGAGTTAGACCTCTTAGGCTGTGGGCATACATGCTAAAGGCTCCAGCAACTCTCAGCCTCCGTAGTTGGAACCTTCAGGATGTGTGCCCAAATTCTTAGTGTTCAGTGACTAAGCAATTCTTCCCCTGATGAGGCTGCAGTCTGCACCTCGTGCCAGATTAAATAAAATATGGGATGAGGTGCAGATCGTATAGAGGGCACAGGCCAACCTTGTCTATACCATCTGCAATTGGGCAGATATTAAAAACAAGGCCCCAGTGTGGGCTGTGGCATAACTGTCCCAAACTTGTGCAACACACAATTTGGGGAATGGTTAGTGCGTGGGAAAAGATATACATACAAGTCTTTTTCTGCCCACCCTGCATGTAACAAGGTAAATTGTTCTCAATTCTAGTGATGGGCGAAACGGCCGCGTTTCGCTTCGCCGAAAAATTTGCGAATTTCCAGAGAAATTCGCGAATTTTTCGCCGATTCGCGAAACGAGTCGCGAATCGCGTCAAAAACGACGCGCGACTCGTTTTTGCGCGGCAAATTTTTGTTGGCGAAATTTTTTGCCCGTTTCGCGAATTTATTCGCCAGCCGCGAATCGCGGGAATTCGCCGCGAATTCGCCCCTGGCGAATAAATTCGCCCATCACTACTCAATTCATAAAAATTTATTATTTCTAAATCTTATCATGGCATGATTATTTGTACTTTCTCATTTAGAAATGTAAACCCCTAATTTATCCAATGCACTTGTTAAATTGAAAAGTCACCCCAACACCTAAAAACTATTATTTTTGTATCCATTTCCTAATTCTAGTTGTCTGCTGCTTTATTTAGTCTAAATTGTTTATTGTGTTAATTCCCCTCATATTGCTGCTGCATTAAGTGTAAGAGCATTATAAATAAACTATGTATATTATTATTATAACATTGCATTTATAAAGCCTGTCCCAGATCACCTTCTACTATTAATGTAACTCTTTATAAATCGTCCCGCGACTCGTTTCGCGAATTTTTCGCCGATTCGCGAATTTCTCTAGAAATTTGCGAATCTCTAGGCGAAGCGAATCGCGGGAGATTCGCCCATCACTACTGGAGATGATTGGCTTGTTGCATGGCATGTTGCTCTGTAGTTATGTAGGAACTCTGTTGTAAATACTTTCCAAGATTTCCCAGTAAGATTAGCTGTCTGTAGTGCTTCTTTCAGACTTCTGTTGAACTGCTCGATTTCTCCATTTGCTTGTGGGTAATACACTGAAGATTTCCTATGCATAATTTTCCTCTCTCTCAGAAAGGATTCAATCTCATATGAGACAAACTGTGGTCCGTTGTCTGATATTAACTCCTTTGGATTTCCTTCTCTGCTGAAGACTGTAGACAGAAATGTTATTACTGTAGCTGATGTTACATGAGAAACAAATGCAATTTCTGGCCATTTACTGTAATAGTCTATCAGAGTTATAGCAAATCTGCAGTCTATAGGAGCATCAGCAAAAGGACCCACAATATCAATAGCAAGTTTTTCCCATGCTGTATCAGGGAATGGTACTGGCTGAAGTGGTGGTGTATGTGTGATAGCTGTTTTGTCATGATTCTGACAAGTAACACAAGAATGAATGGCATATACCACATCAGCATCCATTGCTGGCCACCAGTACAGTTCTCGAAGTCTTTGTTTTGTACGTACAATTCCTTGATGACTCTCATGTGCCTCTGGTACCAATAAACGGTGAGATCCACGGACAACATAGCCATATACTAAGGACTGTTCGTGTCTAATCCTGTAGTAAGGTTGAAGATAAGGACTGAGTTTCTTCTCAGCATTTGGCCATTTGTTTTGTAAGATATCCCATAGTTTTACTTGAATTGGACATATTTAGTAGAACTACGGCAGACCGTAGCAAAGTGACCTGGCTTTAAACATTTGCGGCACTGTATAGCTTTTGCAGGACATTTAGCATAGTCTGCAAGGTGTTGTGTTGAACCACAGTGAAAGTAGTATTTTTTATTTGTATTCTCTGCATGGTTTTGCAGTGAATCCCGTAGCACTGTATTTTTCCTGTGACTGCGTATTATTTGGCCACAGTTTTGAATTCACAATCTGTACATTCCAAGCAGTTCTCTGACTGAGAGTTTTAGCCTCTGCATCTTTCAGCAATCACATTTACGTTTGGCACATAAAACATCTTTATAGCAGTAAGAGCAGTTTCATAAGTATCATCAGGTAATGGTAATATATGTAATATACGCTGTCCCTCTGCCCCCAGGCAGTGAATAAGTAAAGCACGCTTTCTAGCTGCAGAAATCTCCCGTTGGTCAGCAGCAATAATGTAATTATCAAACATACGTATCCAAGCAGTAAAAGGTATGGTAGGCTCACCATGGTTTGGTAAAAAAAGGTGCAGGCTGCTGCAGAGGTAGAAAAGGTAGAAAAGACATCCTTGTCGCCATTTGTTGTGTTTGGTAGCCGAGGATGAGAAGCAGCCACCGCGCTCTCCTCCGCCCCCCTGCGTGTGTGCACGCGCGCTGTGAGTGTTGTGCGCACGCTCTGCACAAATGTCCTCGAGCAGTGAGCATGTGCATGGAGGGTAGAGAGTGATAGAGGGGAGGGGAGAGAGCGCTGGCTGGGGGGGCAGCGGGGACTGAGCGCCGGGATGAAGAGCAGGAACATGGGGTAGGCAGAAGACAGGTACCTGCCCAGCGCCCCCATCTGGTTGCGCCCTAGGCAGGTGCCTCTTCTGCCTACCCCTAGTTCCGGCCCTGATGAGGAGGGTATAACAATGCTTTATTAGCTGGTTCATGCAGCCATTATATTACAGCAGTACATCTTACTTTCACTTTCAAGCTGTACAGAAAGTCCTGTGTATGCACAGTGCCACCTGCAGGCCATTTGTATAAACACCACAGGGGTAAAAATAGAATCTAAACCAGCAACTATAGGCCTGCCCAGGGGATGATTCAAATCCTTGTGTATTTTTGGCAGGACATAAAACACAAGAGTCACTGGATATTCCTGTATCAAATATCCCGCCAGACTTCCATCAGTCTTGTATCAGACACCAAAAGTTTAATTTTCTTTTTAATCTCCAAAACTGGATCCACATCCAACTGTTTATATGTGATATTGTCTGCTAGAAGTCTCCAGATTTCATTACTTACAACACCCTCCCCTAAGTCATTAATGAACAAGTTAAATAAAAGTGGACCCAATAACGAGCCCTGAGAGACCCCACTAAGAACCAAGTAGAAAATGGACCATTAACAACCTCCCTCTGTACCTAATCCTGTAGCCAGTTTCCTATCCATGTGCAAACAACTTTATTAAGTCCAACAGACCTTAGTTTAGAAAGCAGTCGTTTGTGGGGCACGGTATCAAATGCTTTGGCAAAATCCAAATAGATCACATCTATTGCCTCCCCCACTGTCCAACATCTTACTTAACTCATCATAAAAAGCAATCAAAATTGTCTGGCATGACCTATCCTTCATAAAGCCATGCTGATTGCTGTTCATAATGCCATTCACTAGAACAAAATTTTGAATGTGATCCCTTAACAAGCCTTTCACTAGTACACATTTATGATTTCCTTCCCCCATATTTGGTCTTTATCCTCAACTAATCCTTTTGCTTTCATCTATTACAGCACTACTCAGGCATAAATGCCAGCCAACAGTATCAATGAACAGAATTGCTCTTTAAACAAAAGAAATGCTTTTGGTAAATTTTTTGCTTAGAAACTGACCTGCAGTGCTTCAGTTACAGTCTTTTTCAGAATTCCTGATTTATAATGTTCAATGGATTATAATGCTGTTAAAATATTCTATGAAGCAGATTTACAGTAATTATTATTATTATTTCCACGTTTCTTTCACTCCAGGCATGAAGTTTCCACAATCATTCTAAGTACACTGTAATATATTTCATGTAGCCTGAAGTGATGTTCATTTTTGTAGTTTAAACGTGAAACTGACAATTTTAGGGCAATCCGATAAAACTGTCTAGTAGTTAGTGTTACACTGATGGTGTGCAAGCGATTGTAAAATTTAAAATCATTCCACAACCTCTTCCCAACAATCAATTCAACAGGTTTAAATATTCTCAGTGAAAAGTGATGAAATCGGTCGGTGGATGGAATGATCACAAACGTGCGCTGTGCATGCTTTTATTTTCAAGGGTTGGGTTATATGTGAAAGTAAACAAAGGTACATATAGCCAAAAGCTAATATAAGTATGATGTTGCAGCCAACACAACAAAAATACAACAGTTCTGTCATAGGCCTGAGATAAGACCCAATGATATTACAACTTACATTTTAGACATGGTCAATGTAATAGGCTTTAATGTACCATATACAATGAAGTGCTCAGCCAAAAGGAGTTAAATGAGTCTTATAATGTGGTGGTATAGCTGCAGCCACCAAAAGTACTGATTTTTTTTAACAAGTGTTAAAGTGCAAATTGCAAAAATGAATGCTGTAAATTGCCATGTTTTTGCACACAATGCAATATCCAATAGCTTCATCTACTACTGTAAATGAGCTAATGCACTGTCACTTAGTAATGGCTGCAGCTGCTCTTAACATTACAAGTATTCATGTTTAAATCCAAGCAATACTGTTCAGGCATGGAGCGAGAGCACTTGTTGCTGGAAAATAAGAAAACTATTCTTCTTTACCTGAACAGAATTAAATAAGATTTTCTCTCTTCTCACCAACATGGTAGGGACCCTGTATTAGATAGAGCACATTGCTATTGCTGGTTTTTAAGTATGGCCCTCTTGACATCTAAATGATGTGGCCCCTTCCTCTGGCTACACACCCCAGAAGGGGTACACCCCATGTTACTGCACTATGCCAACTCTGTTAAGTAACAACTCCTCAAATGCAGGTGTTCATCTCAGGCCTCGGCTCCTATGGGTCTCTACACACTATTCTCTGCTACTTGTGTGCCACTGCACTGTTATTAGTGTTTTGTATGTATTTTAGTGCTTTGTACTTTTTTGTTAGTAAATGAAATGTATACATATTTTTTTAAAAAAAGGCAGATGTCACCTGTTTGTCCCTTAGCAATAAATAGCATATTTTAGCACCTTAACTAACATTGCAGCCTCCTGAAAAGTACCAGCACTTGTCAGGCATATCTGCCTGAAACAGCAATAACAAGAAGGCAAATAGATGGCACTTGCCACAGCAAAATGCACTGGATTTTCTTGGTTTTTTTTTCAGGTCTCCATCGTTTTGGGGAATATAACCCATTTTTTAAGTGCTCACGAGAAAGGGGCTAGAGAGAAACCCTGTAATTTTTTTTTACATTTTGATTATTTGCATAAAATGGCATCTAGGGCAGACAGTCTTTTCTGTATAATGGGTTTCCAGATAAAGGATCCCATACCTGTACCACCATCCTGTGCATTGTAAGAAATGATTTGCTGTTGAGTCTTAGCCCTCCAAAGCCTTCTCTAAAATTTGCCTAGGCTTCTATGGCTAGAGGAAGCGGAACATTGTTGTGATTCGGCAAATGTGAATCCTTCTGTTTCTCTAAAGGAAAGTTGGCTTGTGAGTGCCCCTGGGACAAAGTGTGATGAGAATCATTAAATACTCTGCAATGTATTACACAAAAGGCTACTGTGGTGTTTATACAAATGGCCTCGGCTACCAAACACAACATCTACCAGTTAGCAATGCATAGATAAAGTATTGTTCCAAATTACCTGTTACCTACTGGGTAGCCTGGGAAGGTATGCTCTCCTTTAACAGCCTAGTACAAAGTAAAGAGGCCACACTTGCTGTATTTATAAAGAGTAAATATGGAACTCTCTGTTTTATTAGAACATGTAAATCAGAAGCATGAACAAATGTAATACTGTTATTAACCATTTATTAACCCCTGGGGTGCACCACATACAGTATAACTGACAGTTCAGGCCTGCATTTTGTGAACACTTTACGTTGTTGTGTACACTTTACATTGGTATCTATTTATCTGTAATCCCTGGTGAATTCCAGTAAGCTGGGGTGACTGATCTCAACGCGCTGGAACCCTGGCTCTAAGCTACTCTGATCAGAGAAGGGGCCTGACTAATGAACCTTCTGGTTCTTATGGAACAATTCCCTGAGTCCCTAACTGGGCCCTAGATCTGCAATGGCTACAGTGAGGTCTATTGGAACAGGAACCTGAGGGGCCTAAATGGAGAGTGAAGTCCTTCCCTGACTGACACTCACTCACACACTAAGTGGAATCTGCAGTTGGTGCAGTTTTCCCTGCACTTTACCAACTTTACCTCACAGGGGTTATCTGTCTCCCTACTGCTGCCACATCTGTTCCAGTTCTCTCCTTCCTGCCTTGCCATCTTCTTTCCCAGCATTCCTCACACAGTCACAAGGCATCAACCTTATTGTTTCCGGTTTGCCAAACACTGCCATCTGCAGGCTGAAGGTGACCTTTGCATCATCCTCATTTGTCTGCCTATAACAGTGAAACAATAAATAAAGAAGTAGTAGAAGCTTAAACTACAGTAAAAAATAAAACACTACTTGGAAAGATATTTTATAAGGCACAAAAGTTCAAATGTATGTTATTTCGGGATGGAATGAAAATCTTCTGCTGGGATCTCTGCTTCTCAACTATATTGTCATGGCATTTTGTGCCTTTATTATATCTGTAGGGCAAATGTGTTTTGACTGAGAGGTCAGAGAAGCCTTGAACCTTTCCGTAAGAGTGTGTTCTACTATAGCATTCATGCTGCAATGAAAAAATAAATATAGAAATGTGAATCTTTCCACTGAAAATGCTATTCTCAGTGCTGCAGTTAATTAGCTCTTCTGGTTTCTTCCATTGTTATTTAAATATAATTATAGAATTAGTGTTTCCTTTTTTTTATATTCATATTTATATCTCTTGTTTAGGTCTATGGTATGTCTTTGGCGCATTAGCTAAGACAGAAATCAAGCTGATAGCAGAGGAGAATGCGACACTGCCATGCCGCCATAGCCTCGGACACCTTGGGACACAGAGCTTGGACATTGAGTGGATGTCAAACATTTCTGATCATGGAAAGCAAGTTGTAAGAACAAACTACATTTTTCATTTATTTTTTCATGCTTACATATTTTTCATTCATCCCAAGTGAATTATCTATACTGTACCGCCAATAACCATGCCCTCAAGGAAGTGATGTGCAATGAAGATACCTAAACTGTTATTCTGTTATTGTCTCCAGTTAAGAAATGAATTGATTTGTATAAAACATTGCCCCGTTCTTATGGAGTAAAATTATAAACGTTGTAAAGTTTGATCCTGGTCTGGTAACCCACAGCAACCAATCAAAAGGTAGAATTTACAAGTCACTTATTTTAAAACAAACACCTGATTGAGTGTTATGGGCTACTAAACAAATTTTAAACTTTTATTACCTTAACCAAAAGTTTCAGTGTCGGACTGGGCCGGCGGGAAATCGGGAAAAAACCCGGTGGGCCCCGCCAGCCCAGACATGGTGCTCCTGAACTACCCTCCACCTGCGCAATCGCGTAAGGCTTTACCTCCGGCAACCAGCTGTGCTCTCCTCTCTCTCTTTAAGGGATTAAATACGAGTTAGATATGCGTAGCAGGTACACGGCGACGGGGGGTGCAAGAGGGTCAGAGGGAGCCATGTCCAGCGACTGGGGCAGCGGGACCCTGCGACTAGGTGGGAACGGCGGGGGGCCCTGCTGCTGGGGGGGCAGGGCCCTGATGTGTCAGCTCCGGTGGGCCCTGACCCCCCAGTCCGACCCTGAAGAGTTTTGTTTATGCTGCAAAATCCACATAAGGACTTAATATATCCCAAGCAGCTTCAGGTTCGAAGGCTAAAAATGACATCTACCAAATAACCTAATTAACTGAGTTCTGAAAACATATTGAAGCTCAGTTATCAATATTGTGCAAATTGCACCTACGTTTGCTTTCCTTGTTCTACCTGCAGCTAGCTGAAAAAAGCTTGGTTGCCTAGGTGTGAATTTGCTTAGTGTTGGTAAATGATAACTACAGTAAACTGCACATCTCACGAGCAACAGCACCACAGCAGTACACAATTGTTGCAAACAGAGAACATGAATAGCTATGTTAAAATGCAAAACAACAAATTATAAACATTTTTAGAAGCAAAGAAAACAAATTGAATATCCTCTAACTTTAATTATAGTGATGGATACCAAAGTACCTCGTTTAATGGCAAGCATTTTCCATGTCGAATTATCCACACCACATTCTGGGTCAACACAATCTGTTTTACGAGCCTGTTCCAAATCCAACAAATTTTCTGTGTCATTGGGAAGTTTCTTAGCATATTATGTCAATATACTTTTTGCTCCTGATGTACATAGAACTATACACTATACCTAACCCCTTTCCAATTTTAAGGGGTCCAGCCTATACAACTGTAAGCTTATATATATTGCTTCCCAACTCAACACAATCATTTAGCTCTAAACAAACGAAGACAAAAACTATACAAAATAAATCATGAAGACCAAATGAAAAGTTGCTCACACTATTCTATATTCAGTCATATGAAAAGTTTTGGGAACACTTCTTAATTCTTTGGCTGAGCTTTCAAAGTAGCAACTTCCTTTTTACAGTATGTATTACATGCCTGACGGAAACAGTAGTATTTCAGTAGTGACAAAGTTTATTGGATTAACAGAAAATATACAATATTCATCATATAAAAATTAGACAGGTGCATAAATTTGGGCACCCAAACAGAGATATTATATCAGTACTTAGTTGAGCACCCAAACAGAGATATTATATCAGTACTTAGTTGAGCCTCCTTTTGCAAATGTAATAGCATTTAGACGCCTCCTATAGCCTTTGATGTGTCTGCCATACAGATGTTCTTTGTGCAAATTACACTGATTTGTAGAAGGATGCACATATACACCATCTGCACAAGATGTTGTTCTTGTAGGTCTTTGGAGGTGATCTTTGGGTTGTCTGTAACCATTCTCACTATCCTCCACATATACTGCTCCTGTATTTTTCTTGGCCTGCCAGACCAGTGTTTTACAGCAACTGTGTCTGTGGCCTTCCATTTCCTGATTGCATTCCTTACAATTAAATCTGACAGTTAAAATCTCTGAGATAGCTTTTTGTAGCCTTCCCCTAAACCATGATACTGAACAATCTTTGTTTTCAGATATTTTGGGAGTTGCATTGAGGATACCATACTGTCAATCTTCAGTGGAGAGACAAGCAGAAGCACAACTTGCAATTGGCCACCTTATATACCTTTTCTTGTGATTGGACACACCTGCCTATGAAGTTCAAGGCTTAACAAGCTTATCCAACCAATTTGATGTTGCCAGTAATCAGTATTGAGCAGTTACATGCATTCAAATTAACAAAATTACAAGGGTACCCAAATTTTTGCACATTTCATTTCATACAACCGAATACTGCTTCACTAAAAATCTTTGTTCAGAAAACACCCCAGTACTCAGATGTTCCTGGGAAATGAAAGATATACCACTGTTCGATGTTTTTTGTTGAAAGTGGAGTACATTATTATGCAGGCTGAGAGGGGTTCAAATGACTGTATTCTATATTATTGTATAACATATTACCCAAGTTGACTTAAAGATCAGAGGTGGCAACTTCTTAGACACCACCCAGTTATAAAATCACTATCCTCAAGACACCTCTGGGACTCTTCTTCACTAAAAATGTGGTCTGTGCCCACTGATGCTAGGCTCTGTCCCTCCAGTAAGGTATAGAGTGAAGTCAGACCATGTAAGGAACTGCAATCTGCATAAATAATATGGGGAATGTTCTTACACTTTTGGCCAGTCATGGAAAATTACCAATCTATAGTATTCATCAACTGTCCTTAAACACCTTATCAACCTTACCAGAAAATGTTAAGAAATATTTCTAAATACAGTGATGACTTTTGAAAAGTGCAGTCTAAGAGAACATTATGTGTATCATGTAACATAACATATATTCCGTATAATGTGTTATGTTTTTATGGCATTTTCATTTCCTAGTGTTACTTGTTTTGGAAAATAAGTATTAAAAGTTTTTTATCAATATGTAGTTGCTCAGTTACAGTGGAGGACAGGTCTACAATATTGAAAACCACAAGGGACGTTACAGCTTTGTGTCCAAATATCTAGAAGGAGATGCTTCACTTTCCATCAGATCTCTGCAGCCCAGTGATGCGGGACAGTACATTTGCAAAGTCAAAAATGCAGGACAGTATCAGTGGAGTTACATTACAGTAATAGTTTTAGGTGAGTACATATTGTAAGGTTATCGCCTCATACCTACTGATACCTCTTTCCTTCACCACCTACCTTCAATCTTTTGTCAAATAGAATATACCACCCCCACTTTCAAACTTGTATGCAGTTTCTATAAAGAACTGCTGGTTATGCTTCCTTCTACTTTTAATAAAGCATACAAGAAAAACAGGGTCCATTTGAGGTAACAAAACTATATATATAAATAAATCTATATACAGTATATTTCCTCATATCATCCAACATAACTCCTTCTTAGTAAGAGGAGTAACACATCTAATTTACTGTATCACATGAAGTAAAAATGTCTAAAATTTCCTTCCTTTGTCCCTAATCATGCACATGTTCAGGCTGAATGCCAGTTCATAAGGATTGACCTTTGTGACATTGCCCTTAATATGCAATATCATATCACTTTTCATCTAAATGTAGTGGTGTTTAAGACAGAAAAAAAAACTTTTGTTGGATAAAAGGGACTTTTTAAACACACAACAAGCAATAAAAAATCACAGGCTAACAACAGGCTAATTTATCACAAAGCAGCAAACTAACAAAAGAAGCTTGTGTATAAATGCACTGTATTCCTGCATCTTGATTTTTCCAAATCGGAACATAAATGTAATAAATAAATGTTTGTTTTTACAATCCATGTCCTCATTTCTAATGATATTTGATTTGCTTTTAGTTAAGCCTTCAGAACCAGCATGTAGTTCAGAAGGAGAACAAACTGAGGGCAAAAATTTGACCTTGCACTGCAAGTCATCGGCTGGCACAAAACCCTTGAACTACCGCTGGCTCCGGGTGAATCTCAAAGATGGTGTAGAAAGGCCTGTTCAGAGTACAACACACATTGGTGAGAAACTTCTCATTAGTGTATGTGTAGGAGTATGTATATGTACTATATGTTTCTGGGGGAGCTAATATATAAAATGTTATAATGTAACACACATCACTGCAAATATTTAAAAAGGCCTGCTGCTGCAGTGATTGTCGTGTTAAAGGACCAGTAGCATAAAAAAAACTTTAAAATAGCAAAGCTTTTATTAAGAAATTACTTACAGAAACTCCACTTCCCCTCCTCTTCATAAAAAGCAACAGATCTACCATCCATCCTGCGGTGCTTGATTTCTCTCCTGCAGGTCATGCCGCTCTCACATGTGTCCACACTGACACTGCGGATCCTGGACTGAGCCAACAACCTCTCCTTCCAGGCTGAGCTTAACCTGTCCATGCCCAGCTCCTCCACCACCTCCGGCTCCAGCACTGGAAGAACGAATTGAACTCGGAGGAGCAGGAATAGCGGTGAGAGCTGATGTCAGACTGGGATCGGTGTAAGACGCTTCTGGAGCGGGAATCCACTCTTTCCTTGCCCGAGGAAAGCCTTTCCAATGGGCAGGGGGTGCTGTCATCCTGGGGCCATGGGATAACACCTCCGAGGGGGGTTTTCCTCTAAAAAGAGTCTCCGCACTAATCCCACTCAGGCCGGTTCTGCCTGCTCCCATAAACACCTTGTTGCTGCCGACCCAAGCTCATAGCCGAGCTGCAGCACCCTATCCCCGCCGGGTCACGGCCAGACTCGCTTGTTATCTACCGGGTCAAGAACCGAGGTGAAGAGCAGCAGCAGGCAGAGCCGACCCAGGTGGGATTAGTTCAGAGACTCTTTCTAAAGAAAAATCCCCAGGAGGTGTCATCCCTCGGCCCCAGGACAACAGCGCCCCCTGCCTAGTTCGATTCATTCTTCCAGTTCTACAGGCTGGAGCCGGAGATGGTGGAGGAGTTGGGCAGGGACAGGTTTAGTCTGGCCCGGGAGGAGAGGCTGTTGGCTCAGTCCCGTATCCTCAGTGTCGGTGCGGCCACGTCTGAGAGCTGCATGAGCTGGAGGAGTGAGGGATAGGGAAGCCAGGAAGGAGAAATCGAGCGCCGCAGGATGGATGGTAGCCCTGTCACCTTTTCTGAAGAGGAGGAGAAGTGGAGTTTCTGTTAGTTATTTTTTTAATAAAGATTTTGCTATTTTAAAGTTAAATTTTTATTGGTGTATTTTAGTACTATAGTAACACATTTTTAAAAATTACATTTTGATGTTATTGGTCCTGACAAATGAAACAGCTCTTCCCCACTACTGCAAGTTTGTTATTTGTTTCTCATTTGAATTCATAAAAGAAATCTGAAAGAGACTTCTATAGGAGTAGGATCTAAGGAATTTGGGTGAACCCTAGCTTATTTGAGTCTCTTGGAGTTTTACTATTTCTCTGTGCCTTAGAATTTATTCAGAAAAAAAAGATGTTGCTTTTGCCATAGACAATTGCTTCAAATAGTTCCAGGCTATGAAGAAGACTGTAGAAATCATGTTTGTTTACTGTACTGAACATTTTCTTTATGCATTTTCTTATTTTTCTACCATGACCAGAAAACCAACTGCTGTTTCATAATTTAAGTAAGACAGACAATGGATCCTATCGATGCGAGGTGTTTAATGAAGTAGGGATGCGGATATGTGATATACATGTAACAGTGAAGAGTGAGTAAAAAAATTACTTTAAGTACAATTGTAAACTGTAACTGACATTACTACATCTTACTAGATGTTAACATATTTAAGTGTAGGACCGGACAGGGACAAAATAAGCCTGCTGAAATCCACAGGGAGATTTCAGCCTCTACCACACCTACCACCTCTTTATTCTGTTTGTGTCTGGATCTTAGCAAAGAGATGCAAGTTTTGCATACTGCTCATGGTTGGGGCTGAAATCGGCCTGTTGATTTCAGCAAATGAGGTGTCCCCTGGTGGTAGCCTAAATGAGATGTCCACCGTAAAACTTGTTGCATAAGTAAAAAAAATATTTTAAGCAACTTTACAATATACAAAGTTTAAATGTTTGTATGGTTATTTTTAAGTCCAGTTAAAATTAGTATTTATTTATCCCTTTTGTCCTGGTTTCTGTTTAAACAATACCGAAGAGAAGCTGCATGCTAAGGGACAGATTTACTATTGCTTTACATGTGAATAGGTAGGGAAGTAATTCGATAGGTCGAACGATCGAATAGGAAACATTTGATCAATAAATCGATTCGCACGATTTTTTAAAAATAATGAAACCCAATTCAGTAGCTTTGATCTGGCGAACTAGGTGGTCAAATAAAAATTAAAGGGGAAGTACTTCGACAGTCAAAAGAATTAATGAAATTTTATTCTAATTATTCGAATCATTCGATTCGATCGAATTTTCAAAATTCACGGGTCGAAGTGGTCTTCAAAAAGATTTGAATTCTCGAATGTTTTTGAAGACCACTTCGACCAGTGAATTTTGAAAATTCGATCGAATCGAATGATTCGAATAATCATTAGATTATAGAAATGAACATTTTATTTTCAGTTTTTTAATTTGTTCAATTACTTTTGAGCCCCTGAAATGAAGTGATTGTTTTTAAAAAAAAAAAGGCTTTTGTTCAACCCACTGAATTAAATCTGAAAGTCTGCATAGTTTGCATATGAGTTGTTTCATTTAAATCTCATTGTGGTAATGTATAGAACCAAAGTTAGAAAAAAAAGTTGTCTGTCCAAATATTTATGGACCTAACTGTATATACAGTAAGGCACAATCAATCACCACAGAGAGTATACTGATCGCATTCATTTTTGCTTATGTTGAGCAGGTGCGAACAACACAGGAATTCTAGCAGGTGTTGTCTGTGGAGTAGTGGTTGGTGTGGTCCTTATTTTCCTTACAGTCTGGCTGCTGTTTCGCAAAAAGGAGTTCAAGAAAAGAGAAGAGGAAGAATTCTTTAATGAAATTAGGTAAATGATAGAAATAAAAACATTTGAATACTAAAGCTATGTTTTTCAAATGTCATATCATATTTCCTGTTTCAATTTTGAGTAAAAAAAATTAAAGGATACTTTGGGGGTTCTTTACTAAAATCCATAAATGTCTCACTATTTTCTTAAAGAGAAAATTTTAAATAAGTTTTGCATACTGAAATCAGAAGTTTTCTAAATATAATCAATTGAAATTCCGGCATGGTTTCTGAAATAATCATGTTTGTCTTCTCTATCCCTCGCTCAGAATCTCTTCATTCTCTCTTCATGCAGCAATTGGATGTCAGCTATTCTTTGACAGTTACATCCAATGTATCTTATAGAGGGCTCCTTTTGCCTAGAAGATGTAGTAGAGCTCAGTCTATTAAAATCACCTGACATCTGGTCTCTCTACATGCAGGATTTGTGCAAAAGGCAGTTACTCATGTGAGTGAGCTCTAATTCACCTGCTAGGAAAGGAAGCCCCTCTATAAGATATATTGGATTTAACTGTCAATGAATATCTGACACCCAACTGCTGAAAGAAGACAGAATGAAGAGAAACAAATGCTGAGGGTGACGGTGGCACTGACAGCCTGCTTGGGATATTGTTGCTATTGATCAGTACCCCCAGCAACCAGCATGTTGAAAACCTTGTCTTGGTCCTCAGACAAACCCAGCTTCTTAGACAAACCATGTCTGGGCAATGTGGCAGGACATCACTTGGTGCCCCTGTATTTCATGGCATGCACAGCAAGCTCCCCAGCATTTCACGATAGACACTGTGTGGCCCCTAGTATTTATTGACACGCACAGTGCTGCCTGTGTCATCATATATGGAAGCAACCTGCTCCAATGTATTGCTGAATATCTAGAATGCAGCAAGGGCTGATTTTGTTGGTATCTTGAAGCTTTTAAGCCCTGCTAAATTTATGCGATAGAAAGGTTTGTAAAGTATACAATGATGAAAAGTAACTCATAGTAGTATGAATAAAAGTCAGTAAAAAAAATAACCCTGTCCCTTTATACTGAAATAACCATGAAATATCACTATAACAACCGAATTAGAAAGTTTTGCAAGTTTATTATATTATATAACATTTATTATTATTGTCATCCAGAGAAGATGCCGAAGCCCCAAAAGCTCGACTTGTGAAGCCTGGATCATCTTCCTCAGACTCTAGAAGCTCTCAATCAGGTTCTTCATCTACCAGGTCTACAACAAACAGTGCCTCTCGGAGTCAAAGGACTCATTCCACACGGGAAACTCCCCATGGCGAGCAAAGACATCATTGTCTAGAGAAGATATAGCAAGAAGTGGTTGGGCTACAAGAAAAAAAATTAACTTCTTAAAGCAACATAATAAAGCCGTTTTCTCTTCTAACTTGGATAGGATTTACAGAGATATTGTGGACATGCACACTATTAAAAAAAAAGAGAAACTTTTGAGTAGGCTGGTTGACTTTATATTATCTTTCACTTAAATTTTACATTTTTTTTATAACTTGGAGCTCTACGGTATTACATATATTGGAAACGGTACTAAACAATTACACCTATGTTCTGATTTTCAATAATATGATGTATTTATGGAGACCCTAGATACACTTACAAAGTGGAATGTGAATAACTACAATGCTTTCAATGCATTCTGATGTTTGAACAATTTGTAATTTGATGACTTCAGAGAGGCAACAGCTTGATAAAGCATTGGGATGGAATCAATGTGAATTGTTTTATAAGGGAAACCAGAAAAAGTCTTATTTTATAATAAAAGTATAAGTTGATATTACAATACAATTTATTTTAAGAAGGGACAATTTTATGCTTATTATCATGTTTATAAATGTGTGTGTTTCATATTTTGTATGCTCAAGAATTTGGGATTACAAATCTATAGAATAGTGGACAGATGTGGTTCAGATCATATTACCTGATCCATATTCACCTGCAAGAAAACCTATTTTTAATAAAAAAAAAATATTTAAACATCTACTCTCTTGATATTCGACAACTGACCATACAAACCCAATTAGAGCATATTGAACTAAACTAAACATATGCTGTCTGCATTTTACATGTGTATATTTTAGGCAGGAAGAAATTAAATTAAAATTAAAATCTACTTTAATAGTTATGGCACATAGCATTGCTCTGGCATTAAACTTACCAAAAATTGCCCCAATTGACTAACTTTGTAATTGGTTTTTGGCTCACAGCAATGTTATTTTCATCACATAAGAGCACGGACAGATTTTCATAAAGGCTTGGGGAGGCTAAGCCTCCACAAACCCCCTGATACATTAAAAAAATGTGTTTAAAAACACCTTTGTGAGTCCTGCAACACTGCTCATTTCCCTGATTTGTCTTAGGGGGTTACCTGCTTCCCTTATACATAATAACACCCTTAAATTGCAGGCAAAGTAAAGCAGGCAGGAAGGCACGTTATGTTCAGAGTTCAGTCGATGGGTGGGTATAAGGTCAAATGTCTGGGCTATCCTTTAAATATAGAGACATTTTTTAGTGCACTAATTCAGTGAAGGAGAAGCCTAAGCTAAGGCCAGGCTAAGTCAAGCCATAGCCCAGACAGTAGTTGCTGACTGCCTGGTATCTGTCACAATATGCAAACTATATATTTTTATGGTTTGCTTACCTGTGGGCCAGATTGGGAGAGAAAGGTGGTTGTGAGACAGTAGGGGCTGGGGTTAAAACGGGTGGCCAGGGTCATTGACCTACGATAATCTGAGTGCAGGCTAAGGAAAAGGCAAAATAAGAAGGGAAAAATATATATATTATTGAGCATAACCTTTCTGGAACTAACAAAAGAGATAACTTAAAAGTAAGCTTCCCCTTTAAATCCTTTATTTTGTGTGAATAGCCAAACTACCCATTAATTACCCATTTAATTAGTAGTTTATTTTTGTGAGTTTTAAATCCCCTTCAACAACTAAGTTAGGGCTAAGCATTTTGTATCATTATTTTTCTATTTTAGTTGTTTCTGCAATATTTGCATTTTGATTGATAATACCATAGAGTGAAAAACTGCACAGGGTAATAACAGTAATACATAGAAACTGCATAGTTAGTTGGGGGCTGAAACCCTCAAAGAGAGCTTCACAAAGATCTGGTGCAACTACATTAAAGGAAAACTATACCCCTCAAACAATGTAGGTCGCTATAAAAAGATATTGCATAAAACAGCTCATATGTAAAACCCTGCTTCATGTAAATAAACCATTTTCCTAATAATATACTTTTTCTAGTAGTACGTGCCATTGGGTAATCATAAATAGAAAACTACCATTTTAAAAAGCAAGGGCTGCCCCCTGGGATCGTATGATTCACAGTGCATACAAACATACAAAACAAACCATACATGTTAGGTCACATGAGCCAATTAACAGACTTGTTGCTCAAGTATTCATTTTGGGGGTATTGTTTTCCTTTAAAAAATAGTTGTTCACCTTTAGGGTTGGGGCAGTTAAGCCGAATTGGGGAGATTTAGTAGCCAGGTGACTAATCGCACAAGCGATTCCTCATTGAAGCACATGGAAGGCAGGAAGAAGGCAGTTCGGGGAGATTGTCGCCGGGTAGAATCTGCTCGCCTGTCCCTTAAATTATCTTTTAGTATGATGTAGAGCTTGATATTCTGAGGCACTTTGCAACTGGTTTTCATGTTTTATTATTTGTGGTTTTTGAATTATTTAGCATTTTATGCAGCAACTCTCCAGTTTGCAATTTCAGTCCAAACTCCCCTAGCAACTATGAATTAATTTGAATAAGACACTGGAATATGAATAGGAGAGTCCTGAATAGAAAGATGAGTAATAAAAAGTAGCAGTAACAATATATCTGTAGCCTTACAGATCATTTGTTTTGTTGAAAGCTGGAAAGGGTTAAAAGAAGAAGGCAAATAACTAAAAACTATAAAAGAAAAAATGAAGGCCCATTGGCTTAGAACTGGCCATTCTATAACATACTAAAATGTATTGTAAAGGTGAACCTCCCCCTTACCTACTACAATCTCAGAAGCCCCACCCCCCACGCAAAAAAAAAGAATGACAACTTTCACAACTAAAGCAGAACCAATTGGAATCCTGTCTTATGTATTATGACAGGGGTCCCCAACCTTTTTTGGTCTGGGGCGGCGGTCAGCGTCCAATTCTGGCTAAGGGAGAAAGGGGGCTAAGGGGGAAATCTCTACCCCCACATCACTTCTCCACACAGATCCTACCCTTTTTATTATGATACCACTATTTTTTTAGCTAGACTTAAATACTATTCTGTTATTTACTGGCACATATTTAATTACATAGATTGTGATTAAAACAAAAAGTAAAAAGTGTATCAAGCACAAGCCCTATTAAACAAGGAGGTACACTGTCTTGAGATAAGCATCATGTCTATAGAGAAGGCTAGACTCTTATAACTGTAACGAAGCAGAATAAAAATGGGCAGACGGGAGAGGCAGGTAGCAATCCTTCTCATCCCTAATTAACATGTCAAGTTAGAAAAGATGTACAGTCTCTGGGACTTCATGATGTCAGCAACAACCCATGGTGCCACAAGTCCTGTTAAACGGGAACTAAGGGATGCATTATTGCACTAATACACTTGTGCCCTAATGTAATTGTACAAAGTAGAATAGTAGAAATATTTCTTCAGCACTAAATGAATGTTTTGACATAGTTTTCATACAAATATTTATTATTTTGCTAAATGTATCCCTTTCGGTGCTGAAGTTAATAGTACTATTGTCTTCGCAAAGTATCTGTTTAAATGAAACATGCATAAAAGTAAATATTTAAATAGTTAACATATAGTTACATTAATTTGGGTTGAAAAATTTCAATCCATGTAAAAAAAAAAAAAATATATATATATATATATATATAATACACAAAAGCCGTAAATATCTTGCAAATTTATATCCTTATAAACGGTGAGTTCTGATGTCATCAGTTATAAACGGTGAGTTCTGATGTCATTTCTGTCACACGACTCACTGAAACTTGTGTATTATAATAAATAAAGTACCCCTGTTTGCAAAATATGAGGATATTAGAAGTCACCTCGGAGTTCCATGACCTGTATAAAAACACTCGGCCTTCGGCCTCGTGTTTTTATATGGTCATGAAACTCCTCGGTAACTTATAATATCCTTATAATATACTTTATTCACTATATATATATATATATATATATATATATATATATTTATATATAAAATGCCATCAGCTGGTGTATTCTAGATCCATACAAAAAGCACCTGGGTGCTAGGTTATTAAACAGGTATCCAATACATCAAACAAAACCGCACTCATGTTTTAAAGATTGTTTTAAAGATCTATGAGTGTGGTTTTGTTTGAGAGATATTTATATATATATATATATATATATATATATATATATATATATATATATAGTATGTACACACACACACATATACAGTTCTATCTATACACACATACCTAAGCTACATATTTCAATACCTGTACTATACTTATTCTAGGTCTTACAAGGTCAAAAAATCCTTGCATATTATGCTTGTTCACTAAATCATCACAAGTCACTCAAAGACATTAAAGGGGTTGTTCAACTTCCAAACACTTTTTCCAGTTGAGTTGTTTTCAGATTGTTCACCATAAACAAAGACTTTTTTTTTTTTGAAGGTTATTCTGAAGGTTATTTCTGGTGAACTATGTTTTGAAGGTGAACAACCAATTTAATAAAACTTTCCATCACAACATCCCCCAGCAGGGATTTCCTCATCTTCAATGCTCTAACCATAAAAAAAAACCCTTCATTACTTCAGTTAAAGTTTCAGTTTTTAGAGCAGTGATCCCCATCCAGTGGCTCACCAAACCCTTGCATGTTGCTCCCAGTAGCCTCAAAGCAGGTACTTCTTTTTGAAATTCTAGCTTGGGGAAAGTCTACTGCTAATCAAAGCCTCATGTTGGCTGCTAGATCACATCGGAGCTACCAATAGTCAATCACAACCCATAACAGGACGCATGCTTGTGTTTCCCTCAAACCTTTTTTTTTTATTTGAATGTGCCTCATGGTTGTGAATCCCTGTTCTACAGTTTAAAGGGGCAATTTCTGGTTCTTTGATCCTTTCTACGGGAAAATTCCCTCACTATGTGTTTATGATGTCTGCTAATGTATTTGTAAGGAGTACTCATGTCACCTCGCAAGTTCCTTTTCTCCAGAGAAAATGTCCCTAACCTTCAGAGTCTTTCCTCATAAGTTCAGTCTTCCATTCCTTTTATTAGTTTAGTTGTGTTTCTCTGCACTCCATCCAGCTCATTAATATTCTTAATGGAGAACTATCGTGAAAATGAAAATTTAATATAAGCTTCCTCATACTGGAGTACAAAACTTTCTAAATACTGTCAATTAAAAATTCTGCATTGTTTCTGAAATAATCAAGTTTATATTCACTATTCCTCTCTCAGCATCTGTTTCTCTTCAATCAGTCTTCATTCAGCAGTTGGGTGTCAGATGAATGATCCAATATATCTTATAGGGGGGGCTCCCTTTCCTAGGAGATGTATTAGAACTCACTTAAAATTTCCCCAAACTGAAGGTGCGGCCTGATAGAGCCAGCATTCTGGTTTGGGGTTCTAGTAGTTTTTAAAAAAATTGCCCCTTGCAGGCACTGGCTTACCATGTGACGTCATGTGCATAAGCCGAAAGAAAAGCTCCCACTATTTCGGACAGCTTTTCATACTACGCATGCGCTTACTAAAACATGGCGGCTCGCACAAGCACATGCGCTGTATGAAAAGCTGCCCGAAATTGTGGGTGCTTTTCATTCGGCTTATGCGCATGACGCCACATGCACATACTGCGCATGCACTATAATGGCGGCTTGCACCAAGAGCTCCTTCCCGGTGCGAGTAAGCCAGCGCCTGCAGGGTTTTTTTTTTTTTAAACTACTAGAACCCCAAACCGGAATGCAGGCTCTATCAGCCTGCACCTTCAGTTTGGGGAAATTTTTCGGCCCATAGGTGCCCTTTAAATAACCACAACAACTTCTCTACAAATGTGATGTGTTAATAGAAGGATGTTTGGGATTATTGAGATAGCAGTGCCTTTTATTTCTCTGTTCAGAGCGTTTCCTTAATACCTAGTGTTTAACCTGTAAGAAGAAACAAGGGAAAGTTGTGCTCACCACAAATTTTTAAAAACATTAAGTCAGGGGTGTCCAACCTGCAGCCGAGGGCCGCATGCAGCCCAGGATGGATATGAATGTGGCCCAGCTTGAAAAGCTTGGTTCCCGAGGAAGGATGGAAATCTGCCCATTGCCCAGTAAGTAGTAATAATAATATAATAATAGGTCCATTTAATATCCATGTGTCCAATATTCCAGTGTATAGCTCTATCTGGTTATCCAACTAGTATTGTAGTTCTTTTCTATGCATTTTCTTTAATTTTACAAATCAAGTGTTTGTGTATTACATATGCAACTCCAGACAATTTTTTTTCTTCCAATGTGGCCCAGAGAAGCCAAAAGGTTGGACACCCCTGCATTAAGTGGAGGTGCAATGAAGTAACCACAAAATTCACATAGATAAATACAACACTTTGTGCATTAAGCTTACCAGGCACAGTAGCGTAAGGCACAAAGGGGGTGAATGTAAAAAATGTTTGCAATGCAAAAAGTTATGCCTTTGTGAGAACAAATTTGCCTTTGCAAATGTTATAGTTTGTGCCATTGCCCATTGAATGTAATAAAACTTCTTACTGAAAAAGTTGGTACGTTTGCTCCAAAAGATTACGACACCTTCAAGCACTTCTTAAAAGTGGGCAATGAACAATTAAAATTTGCAATGTGCATTTAAAATTTGCAATGTACTAATAGTTTAAGAAACAGTATTAAATTGCAAAATGCTAATTTTTATTCTTATTTGTGCAAATTGGTTTGCTCTTTGCGTCTTTTATTGCATTCCCCCAAACAATTTTCAATGTCCTTAATATATTGAGTTGAGTGCAGAGGTCCTCTTGTAAGAAGAGGGACACCACTGGTTTCAAATATCTATGCAAGAAATTTGTTTTTCTTGCTTTTCTATTGTCCTTTATTCCATTAACTGTCCTTGGCTGTACATTTTATTTACAAACACCACACTGAAGTCATATTTGCATCTGTGTTGCAGTATATAAATAGAAATAGCCAGTGAACATCAGTGACATCTCAAGGAGAGTAAGGGAGGAAAATATTTTGCTGCGGGGATCTGAATCTGTTTTGTTGTTCTACGTGCAATATTTAAGAGCATACATGACCGAAAAATACTTGATTTGACTATAGTTCATTCATGTATATATAAATATTTTAGGAATAAACTGAGTAGAGATTATGGAATGTTGATTGAAGCAAATCCTTAGTTTTTAGCTACACCTTAAAGGAGAACCAACCTGTAATAGAAAAAACCCCTCCCCTGGGTAGACCAATCTCCCTCCTGCCGATTCTGGCCACGGGAGTTCACGGGCGCCATCTTCTTTTTTTGGTCCTTTTCGGAAGTAGACCGGCGTTTTAAAAGAATGCACAGTTGGAATAAATTTCCAAACCCGAACCAATGTGCATGCCCGAAAGTCATGAAATTTGTTTTTTTTTTGTGAGTAATTTTCAACAAAAATTTTCAAGCAAGAGAAGTTATTTTCCAGAGGTAAGTGATATCATTAAGTTTATATCAAGTGAAAGGCAGGACCCAATATTTAGCAAGTGGACTTACACAGCAATGCTGGACCTGAGGAAAACAGCTGCTTCCCTCCATTTGTCAGTAAATATCTAAGGGCCTGCCTATTTCTTACCTTTTTGTACCTGATCAACCCCCCCTGAGGGGTTGAAATACATTGAGATGCAGTATTTCCCTGTAATTAATTATTTGTGAACAGGGTTGGACTGGGGGGGGCCTGGAGCCCACCTGGGCTTCTGCTTCAGGACCCCCCCCTCCAGACCGTGGGGGCTGCTGGGGCTGCTGCCTTCAGGGCCTCCAGTTCAGCAACCCACCCGTCGCACTTGTGCACAACATACATGCACATCACTGCGCATACTTCTTTTTGCCACAACCAGTTGGTCGCAGTAGGATAAATACCAGGGTGCTGATCTGTGCTGGCTGGGCCAGTCAATAATGTCCTTTTTATTTTTGCCCCCCCTTGCCTTTTTGTGGGCCCAAATAGCATGACAGATCAAACATATCTCTACCCTTTCTGCCAGGTATGTGATTTCTAACCTGCTTTGACAGCTCTGTTCAGGGGCTTCTCCACATTCCATATTAGTGCAAGCACAGAACCAGGGGCACTGCACTAATGAGGCAAGTTGAGAAACTTGCCTCAGGTGACAGAGTTCCACTAGTTACCAGGGCCTCACAATGCCGCTCCTGTAACTGTAAGGGCAGAATTCCTGTTTTTCAAACCGGAAATTCTGCTCTTCTGGCGCAATACGGTAGCCTCCTGGACCCTTTCTCTGATGTTGTGGACCCCCTCTCTTGACCCCCTCCAGCGCATAAAGGTGAGCACACAGGGGGACGGCAGCAGCAAGCTGCCTCAGGTCCTGCACAGATTCTGCAGGTTACTTTCCTATTTCTCTGTTTACTATTGAATCAGGTTTTACCTGCACCAAATAGAACTAAGAAATCAGAAGCAGGACAGTGGGCCCAATAAGCATTTTAGGGTTTCTACTTGGACTGTAAAGCAGGGACAGATTTACATAGTGGGCACCCCTAGGCTGGCTGATGTTTATCACCCATATCCCCTCCCTTTTATTCACGCAAATTTTCATCGGGACCGGAGCAATGGGGATTGGTGCATGAGAAATTCAAAATACTATTTTATCTCCTGCACATCCCCAGTGTTTCTGAACCAATGTAGGTGTTGTTGGGCAGCATGCTGCCCAATACAATCCTGCTGCCATACGTGGCCTTTCCACAAATCCAGGCCTGCTGCAAAATGATGCTTACACTAAAAGAAATAGTAGAACTGCTAATACAGGTTGCTGAAAAAATTCTCAAAATTGTGGTGATATATAGGTAAGGGTATGAGAGGTCACAGATAGGTCCAACTAGGGTTGATGAATTAAAAAAAGAAGGGATGTAGTTACAAGACTGTAAGCTCTTCAGGGAAGGGGCCTAATCCATACCTCCCAAGTGTCCCATTTTGAGCGGGACAGTCCCACTCAACCTGCTGTCCCGGGTTAGTACTGGAAAGTCCTGATCTCGCTGCACTGAACGGGGAAAGTCCTTATCTCTGCACTTTCTCTGCACAGCCAAAAGAGATAAAATATTTCTAACTTAATTGGCTCTTGGCAGAGAGCCCAGAATAGTTACTTGATACATTTGTAACAGTTTTGTCACTTGGGAGAAGAAGATTCACAGCGAATTTAGAATAACAATACCCCTGATTGTGTCTAACCCTGCAAAGCACTGTATACATCTGTAGGACAAAACAAACAGTAATTAAGAAAAATGTCCAAACTTCGCTGCACATTAATTGACATAAGATCTATATCCTGGATTATGTTGCCCTCCAGAGGGCAATATTTGCAACTCCTTTTTTATTTAATTGCAATTTCTTTCTTGTGACTGCCTATTTGTATATACTATGGTGACATTTGGCTGCTTGTGTATGTATTACTGATTACCTGATGTCTTTCTTTACTGTTTCCATAGACATTTTATAGACCTGTGGGCAAGACTGCTACAGACTTTACTACAGTTTATTCTGAGTTAGATGTGATATACTAGCAATATTTTTAACTGTCCACTCACCATACGTGGAGGGATTTTAATACTGGATGCTGTTTTGCTGACACTTTGAGGCTCACTCTCATTTAGTGATTTTAGAGGTTTTTCAAACCGCAAAAAAATAATTTTCTCTAAAACAGCCTGATTTAGGTAATACGAACCTTCAAATCGTTTTTCATGCAAATACAAATGGAAAAAAAAACCAAAACAAAAATCTTTAAAATCTTTTACAGTCTGGGACCTATTATGCAAAATGCTTGAGACCTGGGGGTTTCCAGATAATGGATTTTGAAAAAATCATGTAAAAATTAAATACACCCAACGGAATGTTTTTGCTCTAATATGGATTAATTATATCTTAGTTTGGATCAAGTACAAGTTACTGTTTTATTATTACACAGAAAAGGGATATAATTTTTTTTAAATGTGGATTATTTTTTGTAAAATGAAGTGTATGGGAAACAGCCTTTCTGTAATTTGGAATCAGATAACAGATGCCATACCTGTATTAAACAAAGATTTTACAATTTGAAAAGGACAAAACCACTTACTTCTACCCGACTGTTTTTCATGGTGTTTATGTTTTTATGTGGTTCAAAGGAGAATTCAACCTGTGGGGGAAAAAACCTAGGTAGACCCCCCTCCCTCCAGGCTAACTACAACCCCCCCCCCCGGGGAGATGCCCCATACCCCATACTTACCCTTTACCGCAGATTCTTCCTGAGGAGTTGCACGCAGACATCTTACACGATCTCTGTAAGCTGACTGGGACATCGGAATTTCTGTGCATTCGCAGTTGGAGCAGTTTGCGCAACTGTGCATGTGTGAAATTACACGGAAATTGACGATCTCCCATTCAGCTTACAGAAATTGCGGAAGATGGATGAGTGCAACTCTGCTGGAAGAATCTGCGGCGAGGGGTAACTATGGAGTATGGGACAGTTAGCCTGGGGGGGGTAGTTAGCCTGGGGGGAGGAGGGAGGGGGCTCTACCTGGGGTAAGGGTTTTTTCTCCCCACAGGTTGAATTCTCGTTTAATGTAATGATGATTTTTAGTGGTAAAAAATACAACGCAGAGATCTGAACCAAACACAAAGGGGCAAATTCACTAAGATCCGAAAATGCGCCAGCGTTGGCTTTGCTAGCGTTCGCGGCACTTCGCCAGGCGAATTTTCGCCAGTGCTACGCAAATTCACTAAAGTGCGAAGTTACACTCAGGTCGGCGAATGTTAGCGTAGTTGCGCTAGTGTTACTTCGCCAGGCAAAGTGCAGTTACGCTAGCGATGCCTAATTTGCATAAGCCCGGGAACTTTAACGTATAATACACTACACAAGCCCAGGAAACCTTTAATAAATTAAATAAAGTTGTCCTATTGCCCTAAACATGTGCCCACTGTATAGTTGTGTTGCCATAAGTTAGGAAGTGTAGGGGGGAAGGAGGGTAACCCCCCCCCAAAAAAATCGATCTTTTTCAGACTATCACCCTCCAATGGTAAAACATGCCAGCGGTTTTTTGGGACTTAGAAAAAATTTCCAATTTTTTTTTTCAACCTCCTATCTATTGTATTGAACTTCGCCTGGTCTGACCAGGCGAAGTAAAGTCTAACGTAAGTGGTAACATTCAGGAAAATCTTAGTGAATTTGCGTAATTATGATCCTTCGTCAGTGCGCAACTTCGCCTGGCATAAGGGTGCAAAGTTGCGCAAGTCTATCTACTTCACTAGCGAAAATTCGCTACGACATGACATCACTCTGGCGAATTAGAGCTAGCGTTAGACGCTTCACGCTTTAGTGAATTTGGGCCATACAGTAGTAAATCAGCCCCCTAGTGTTCACATTAGGTTATCACACGTCATTTGTCATCCTTTACGATTTATTAGCAAAACAATATATACTGTAGCTAGGGTTGCCACCGGCCGGTATTTTACCGGCCTGGCCGGTATTTTTGATGGTTGAGCCCAATGTAATTAATAGGAAAAAAGATAAATATATAGGAAGGCCGGTATTTTTTTCAAGAAAAGGTGGCAACCCTAACTGTAGCTCTATGGCACTTAATATATTATTATATGAGTAACATTTTACAAAATGCTAAATAAGAATTTTCATGTCTTCCCTGTAGGAAAGCCAGGATATTGTGATTTTTTTCCATTTAGTGACAGTAGCTTTTATAGCTAGTTGACATGGATGTCTAACATAACATAACAGAACACTATTTCCAGCTCTCTTGGCTTACCAAGCAGTAACCAATCAGTGACTTGAGGGGGGGGGGTCACGTGTTTGTGTTTGCTTTTGAATCTGAGCTGAATGCTGAGGATCAATTGCAAACTCACTGAACAGTTAAATCCCATGTGGCCTCCCTTTAAGTCATTGACTAACTTAGAGTTAGAGAGCTGAAAAGCAGAAAGTTGTGTTCTGTTAGAGATCCAGTCACTCCAGCATTTATACATTACAGTTTTGCCCAGCTAAGTATATTAGAAACATTTTTTATTTTGCACTGCCTATCTATTAGACCAGTTTTTATTTTTACACTGAACTGTTCCTTCAAGGCAGTGGTTCACAAGTGGCTCATAAGCAACATGTTGCTCCCCAACCCTCGAAACCAGAGTTGGTGGTGTCTTACATGGCACTACAAACATAAATTAGATGCGGTCCACATCAGAGCTCACCCAGCTTGTGTGTCCTCTCGTCTAGACGCTACGCTCGCAAGATGGTTCCATAGAGAACCATTTTTTTCTTTTAAAGTGGCTTTATTGATACACACTCAGTGGTACAATTATTGTGCAGTGGGTGCACTGGACTTAAGCGTTTCTTGCCTGGCTACTCAGAACTTCCTCAGAGTCAGTGAAAATAACGTGCCTCAATGTTTAAATAGCATGCACTTTGTTCATTATGGACTCTTAAAGATATAGTAGACTATGGGGCTGATTTACTAACCGGCGAAACTTTGCCAGCGACGGCTTCTTGTCCATCACAAAACGGTCGCTGGGACATCGTTAATTAACTAAAATGCAAACGTTCGTCCTGGCTGACGGACGCTGGAGATTTTTGGTAACATTTCTTCGGTAATGCGGGCAAATCAAAGTAAAAATGTGCTGGCGTTCAATTCTGCCTACCGCAAATTAATTAGAGGTCCAGCCCTGAGGCTAATTTGCACATGTTGAATAGTTGAATAGATGTCTTTATGTTGCATAGAATACATTACATTTTCACTGATAAGTAGACATGTCCAGGGAACCTTAATAAATTCAATCGAGTTGTTACTGTATAATGTCCTACACATATGAGCTCACTGTAAAATAATGCTCCATCTGTTAGAAAATGTATGGGGGAACCAGTTACACAAATAAATATTTTTAGGATTTTTGCAGCCTATCACCCTGAAAAAAGGAAAACATCAGTTTTTAAAGAGATACTGACACCTGAAATTAAACTCTTTTTTACATCTATTATAATATTGGCTTTGAAAGCTACTTCTAACTTTGCCATAAAGTATTTGCATGATGCTTTTACATTACAGGGCAAATTTAACTGTTATTCCCCCATAATTAGCTCGACCAAATTCGCAATTCGATTCGAATGCTTATAAAAATGGTTTTAGGCTATCATTTTGCTCGATATCTGATTTCTCGATGGATTCGTATGATCGGATACCGATCGTTCGATTTCACGAAGAAATTGTGAAATTTCCTTCGAGAGTCCGAAAAATTTGTACGATTCAAACGATCAAACGCTCCGATCGTACGAATGGTAATCGAGCAGGACTTAACCTCAGAAGCCTATGGGCAGCTTCCCATAGGCTTCTATTACAATTCGGTGGATTATTTTTGCAGCAGGCGTCCGTTAGCATTAGAAACTGTAACTAACAGGCTGAGATGGGACAGCCAGGTTGGCAAGGTCAGAGTGTCAGAGTCAGGCTTAGAAACTTAAACTAACAATTATATACAAAAACAAAAATCTCAGCAAAAAATGACCTATAAGTAACATTTAGGAGCAAATTTACAAAATTCGTGTGAATGGATCGAAGTTTGATCGAATTTGATCGAATACCGATAATATGATTTTTTCGGATATTCGAATATGCAAATTTGGCCTCTTCAATCATTGAATACTGAATATTCGAATTATCGACTAGATCGAATGATTTAACCCTTTCACTGCCAGCCATTTTGTCCTAGATGCGAACATCTACTGCCAAGCAGTTTTTAGAAGTTTTGTACTCTTTCGCTTGAAGGGTCTTTCCTGGGAGGGTCTTTTAGTTTACCCAAGAAAACAATATATCAATTTTTTTGGGACAACCTGAGCTTTCAAAATATGTTAGAATTTTGCGGTAATTCCACTCCTCTAAAAAGATATGGGTTTCTAAGTGTATATAAAAAATAAAAACAGCAGTTTTGCATGATACAAACGCATCTATCAGAAACATACTTTATTTTATGAACGAGAACACAGCAGATTTAGAAAGCTCAGTGTGTCCCGAACACACCAATATAGTTTTATGGAGATTTCTCACTTTTATATTTCAAAATCTCTACCAAATTTCCAAAGCACCGCTCCACAAAACGGCATACTTCTGATTTCAAGGTGAAAAATTCCACGAAGAGTAGGTTTACCCTAGAAAACTACCCATTATAAGAAAGAACACATCCCGGAGCATCAAAAATGGGTAAATATATCTCTGTACTCCAAACTACCAAGTTGCAATTCTATCCTAAAGTTATCATTTTTTATAGAAATTGGTGAATTTCTTGAAAACTTACCTCAGAGCTTCCAATCAGCATTGTATCTCTTACATTTTATTAGGTACCAATGTATAACATCCTAAATATGATTGCCAGGAGTCCACTGAACATTTTGATGCACAATATGTATTGGTGTACCTAAGTATGTGGCATGTAGAGGCCCCAAAATGTAGACACCCCATGTGAGCTATCAGTTATGTATTTCCAGGTACTGCAAAATCAACACATTTCCTCATTTTGAGGGGGGCAAAGCTAGAAAAAAGTAAGTTCACACCCAAAAACCATACATTTTCGGAAAGGACACATTCCCCTGAATTCAAAATGGGTATGCATGTCTTTCTACTCAAAAGCACCAAGCCGCAAACCTTTCCTAAATGTGGCAATTTGGTGACATTTCAAAAAATCATCTCAAAATATCCACCCTGCAGCATCGTATTTCCACACATACTTTTAGGTATCAAGATAAATCACCCCAAATATGAAAGCCTAGGGTCCTCTGAACAGTTTGATGCCCAATATGTATAGGTGTACCCAAGCACGTGGCATATAGAAGCCCCAAACGAAGACCCCCATATGGTCCGTCATTTCAGGTACTGCAAAATCAACAGATTTACATTATTTTGAGGGGGGCAAAGCTAGAAAAAAGTAAGTTCACTCCAAAAAAACCATACATTTTCGGAAAGTATACATTCCCCCGAATTCAAAATGGTTATGCACGTCTTTCTACTCAAAAGCACCAAGCTGCAAACCTTTCCTAAATTTGGCAATAAAGGCATCTGTTTTTACATTTCTGAAAATCGCCTAAAAATATTGCAATTGGCCACCTTTGTCTCACCTAATTTCTTACATACAATTGTAAAACACCCTAAATATTGACGCCAAGGATCTACGGAACAGTTTGATGTCCAGTATCATAGCTTCAAGGGGCTCACCTGCCGGCTGGATGTCCATTGCTAGCGATCAAAGTCAGTGGTGGTGGTCTCTTAGATCACTTCCAGTCCAATCTTGGGGTGCCAACTGTCAAGGTAGGAACTGAGACGTCGACTGCAGGGAAAGAAGAATCGCAATTGCAAGAGAACAGAGACGAGACCCAATTGTATCTTGTTGGTTCTGTTCTACCATATTGTTGGACAGTCCCGTTTATTTATAGCAAGTACATACATAATTAGTAAATGATTACAGACAAAGGAGGGGTAGGGAGTTATTCCTACCCCAACCAATCAGAAAAGAGTGGTGTTTATGAAGCATGAGTGACCGTTTACCTAGTCCTTGAGTACATAGAGGGTCTCTTATCCAAGGTTTAGCAAACAGTGTATGAGGTTCAGCAAACACTGTATGTTTACTGATGTTACAATTGGGTCATGCTGAGCATGTGCTGAGAGAGCAAATTATGAGCATGTGCTGAGAGAATGAAAAAAATGATATGTGATTCCATATAGTATATAGTATATAATTATATGATATACAGACAACCTTAACAATACCAAAACAGCTGGCATGTGCACACCCCAAATACAAATAGTGCATATGAATTTTCTCCGCTGTCTTTTGGCCTTCTGTGAAAAATGACCCAGAACTGCGTATTATTTAGGAAAAGACCCTCCTAACAGCAGATAGACCCCCAAAACCATATATTTTTGGAAAGTAGACATTCTGCTGAATAAAAATATGCTACGAATGTCTTTCTACTTCAAACTACCATACTGTAAAGCGACGCTAAATGCAGCAGTTTTTATGACATTTCTGAAAAATGTCTAAAAATATTGCAATTGGTCGCATTTATCTCACCCAATTTCTTACATACAATTGTAAAACACCCTATATATTGACAACAAGAGTCTACTGAACAGTTTGATGCCCAACATGCATATATATATACCAAAGCAGGTGGGCATGTGCAGACCCCAAATAAAAATCGTGCATAAAAATTTTCTTGGCTGTCAATTCACCATCTGTGAACATAGCACGCTGACTGCATATAATGTGCCATAAGACCCCCTAACAGTAAAAAGACCCCCAAAACCATATATTTTTGGAATAAAAATATGCTAAAACTGTCTTTCTACTCCAAATTTACTTACTGCAAAGCTATACTAAAGGCTACAGTTTTTATGATATTTCTGAAAATCGCCTAAACATATTGCAATTAGTAATATTTATTTCACCCAATTTCTTACATACAATTGGAAAACACCCTAAATATTGACACAAAGGATCTACTGAACACCTTGATGCCCAATATGCAATAACAAAAGGGAAACTTAGAAAATGAAGAACTAAAAAAAAAAGTAAAAAAAACCCTATCAGTTTGTGTTTGTGTATGTATAGGTGTACAACTCTAAAAAGTGTATAAATGTGTAGATATGTGTATTTGAGAGTGTAAATATGTGTAAAAGTGTGAAAAATTAGAAATAGGCAGGAAAGTCAGAAAAGCAAAAAATCAAACATACTTCTTTTACTAATATGTGTACTGTGCATATGAAAATCCTTCTAAATAGCTGTAAATAAGTAAAAAAAAAAAAAAGGGCCACTTACTGACTCTAGATGAAGAGGGTCCTTTTCAGTGCTGGAGAGTCCAAGATCGATGAGTCACTGCAGCAGGAAGTGTGTGGGCGGGGCTGGAACATGTGCAGTCTGAGTCCTGCTGGAAAGAAGCTGTTGCTGCGTCTCTGTCGCTGCTGGAGGAGGACATCTGCTGGAGGAGGAGATCTACTAAGCTCGTTGCCTAGGGAGTTCTGCTGCTGATAGCTCCTCTCTGCACACTAGGGTTGCCACCGGCAAGGCCGGTATTTTACCGGCCTTGCCGGTATTTTTGGTGGTTGATGCCAATGTTATTAATAGGAAAAAATGGTAAATGTATAGGAAGGCCGGTATTTTTTTGAAGAAAAGGTGGCAACCCTACTGCACACTGATTTTGCAGTGTGTGCAGAGAGAGAGCTATTTTAGTAAAGAACGTATCTCCTACGTTCTTGGCACTTAAAGCCTTTTTTTAAAAGAACGTAGGAGATACGTTCTTGGCAGGGAAAGGGTTAAAATTTTAAAATCCTTCAAATGCCTACTTCGCCAGATTGAACCTACCGAATACCAATAGAAGCCTATGGGAACCCCCCCATAGGCTTCTACGCCTCGATCGTTTGAACCGTATAAATTTTTCAGAGGTTCGAAGGCAAAAGTACGATTTTTTCGTGAAATCAAACGATCGTACGATTTCATCGAGAAATCGAATATCAAGCAATAAGATAGCCTAGAACTATTCGATAAGCATTCGATAGTCGAATGCTTATCAAATTTCGAATGGATTCGACGGATTTTGGGTGAATTTTTGTAAATTTGCCCCTTAATGTACATTCATATGTTAAAATTAATTTATTAGTGTCAGTATCACTTTAACATAGAAGTTTTTCCACTCACAGAATATGATGTAAATAACTAAAGATTGAGGAAGTTCTTTGCACTCCATTGCACTTCGCCTGGACTGAGCTGGGGAAGGCAAGTTTGGAGAAAGAGGTAACGTTCAGTAAAATCCGCATTTTAGTGAATTAAGTGAGTAACGTCCATTCGCCAGAGTGAAAAGTCGCCTAGCGATTCAGTGCGAATGACCACTAGCGTCTATCTCTTTCGCTAGTCGAGTGACACCTGTGCCCATTAGTAAATCGCGAAGACCCTGCAAGCGGTATAGCTGGCGAATCATCACCAGCGTTATTCACTTCCTTCACTTTCCTTCACACCCTTTAGTAAATCTGGCCAATAGTGCTTTGAAAAAATAAAACTTTGTGATACTTAAAAAATACAAAAGTGATATACAAAGTGAAATAAATATGACTACATTTCAGTATGCATGTATCTATAAAAAGTGCACTTTGTTACTATAGTGATATACTGTATATATGTATGAAATAACACATAAAATATACATAATTATAAATTTTCTCAGTGAATTAAATAAATGTTAAAACATCAGTTCATGTGTGAAGTCTAAAATCATCATAGCTAAAATTCTTCATCTGATTCACTGTCTTTTTCCCAGAGACTTCTTATATTATTGTATTGTTTCTATACTGCCAGTATTTATATATTATTGTCAACTTGAGACACCATAATCTCATGGGGTTTAATCCAACTATATTAATTTCACTATATAATTGATAGTATTATTAACTAACAGATTTAAAAGATGTTGT
>CM044444.1:58134517-58147885 GCA_024363595.1 Xenopus borealis
TAACCAGTTGGTGTAAACAAAGACAGCTGAAAAGCAAGAGTGTTATGTTCGACTTAGTCACTCCAGCCTTTATACATAACATTGTTGCTTAACTAACTATATTGAAAACATGTTTTATTTTGCATATCTATTTACCCAGTTTTTACTTTTATACTGAACAATACCTTTAATCCAAATGCTTGTGGAAGTAATGCACCTTCTCTTGCCCTAGTTTGCTCCTGGTTATCTAAAGTATTATACTTTGTTTTAATATGCAGTTGTAGGCCCTGACTCACAGGCGTTATGACCTCATGATTTTGGTGACAGAATAATACCTTGGCGAGGTACCTGGGCAAGCAGAGCATGGCACACATAGGGAAGGCAGAACAGAGCAGGAGACCACTCTTAAGATGTACTACATACAGTGACAGTGCTGGTGCCCATTGGTATTTAGAATAAGGTGTGGGCAGTTTCAGTCTGGGTCTCAGGTGTGAGCAGTACTGGGCTTTAGCTGTGTGAACAATAGAGGTGTTACAAGTGTGAACAATGCAGGGAGGTCACTGGTGTGAACACTACAGGGGATTAGTCTGAATTTGAGTCTTAATGCAGGGGCCAGTTACTGAAGTGATAACTTTTAAAGCTTACACATGGTAAGCCAACACAGCAGGGGGGGTCCACAGGCTGCTAGTTGTACAGCCCTGCGCTAAGGTAGTAGACCTTCTGTCTCTTGGGTAAGGCAGATACTTGACCTTTCGCAGGTCAGCCTTAAAGGGGTTTTAACCCAAAAATGATTGGTTTAAAAATAATGTGCATGAGTATTTTTGCATTAATGTCCTGAATAGAACTTAAAATAGTGCAGTTATGCTTATAACATGTAACCGCTCATAAGAGTAACAGTTGTGTGTGTGGTTAAATAAAATTATTTAAATGGCAAGGAAAGTCTAAAATAGAATAAGGCTAGAAATGCTGTATTTTGTGTACTAACCATCAACATGAACTTACTGCACCACAAGCCTAATCAAAAATTATTTATGCTTTCAAAGTTGGCTACAGGGGGCTGTCATCTTGTAAATTTGTTTGTCTGGCACTGCACATGCTCTGTATGGTCTGTGCTGCTTAGGGATCGTCCTAAATGATCAAAAAAACAAAGCTGTTTGAGTTCTGCATGGCTGGTAAGTAAGGTGGGAGCTCCCCCTGCTGTTCATAAGTATGATTGTTTCCCTGCCAGAAGTTATGGACCGTCTGACAATTCCTATCCTGGGCACTAAATGAAGGGAGAATTTAATTGCATACAGTCAGGTTTCTTAAAACAGTACACATTTCTAAAGTATATTGGAGATAGATTTCTTTTTCATTAAAAGTAAAAATGGGATTTTATTTCTTTGCCTTTACTTGCCCTTTAAGGAACCCAGTGGTAGTTGGAGAGTTATAGTTAAACACCAGCAGTGAACAGACATCATAAAGGAAATCTATACCCCCAAAATGAATACTTAAGCAATAGTTTATACCCAATTAAGTTGCATACTAATGAGTCTTGCCAAACTGAGATATATATTTATATTTAAAGTGATCCTGTCATGGAAAAAAATCTTTTTTTTTTCCCCAAAACACATCAGTTGATATGCTGTTCCAGAAGAATTCTGCACTGAAATCCATTTCTCAATTGAGCAAACTTTTTTTAATTTCATTTTTAAATCTGACCTGGGGCTAGACATTTTGTCAATTTTCCTGCTGCCCTAAGTCATGTGACTTGTGCTCTGATAAACTTCAATCACTCTTTACTGCTGTACTGCAAGTTGGAGTGACATCACTCCTCCCTTCCCCCCCAAGCAGCCTAACAAGAACAATGAGAAGGTAACCAGATAGCAGCTCCCTAACACAAGAAAACAGCTGCCTGGTAGATCTAACAGCACTCAATAGTAAAACCAATGTCCCATTGAGTTCTATTCAGTTACATTGAAAAGGAAAAACAGCCTGCCAGGAAGCAGTTCCCTCCTAAAGTGCTGGCACAAGTCACATGACCAGGGGCAGCTGGGAAATTGACAAAATGGCTAGCCCCATGTCCGATTTCAAAACTGAATATAGAAAAATCTGTTAGCTCTTTTGAGAAATGGATTTCAGTGCAAAAGTCTACGGAGCAGCATTATTAACTGATGCGTTTTTAAATGAACATGTTTTCCCATGACAGTTTCCTTTTAAGTTTGTTGGATACTTACACCAAAAACAGCACAGAGAAAACTTCAAGAATCGAAACCTGGTAGTCTTGTTGCAACAATGTCCTTGTAGATCAGGGAAGCTCCAATGTGGTGATATGAGGAAATAGAAATTGCCAAATATTGCAACACTGTTTTTTCCAGGGGCTGCCCATATGTCCATGCAGAAGTCTGGGTTAAGCTGGTCACCTCTGGAGGCAGGACAAAAGAATTGTCTGTAGCTCCTCCCCTTCCCCCTAATATCATGAGGTCTCTCCTCCAATAACCAGTTTTTCTTTTGTCCTGCGACAAGGAGGTTAGGACTCTAGGGATTCTCCCCACTATTAATTTATACATAAGAGTAGCTAGGTTATTTAGCTAAGGGAAATGTGTTGTACCATTTCCCAGGGACCTGGTCTGATTAAGTGCCCCTATAGGCACAAAACGCGTCAGGTTTGTCTGTCATGTCTTAAATACATTTTTCTACTTTATGCTTCATTTTTCTTGGAGGCACTCACTAACTCATTTTTGAAACCTGGGCCGAATTCCCCCTCCTTGCCAGCTACTGCAAAGTGGGAAGTTCCGGTATTCTGCATTTTTCCAGCAGTTTAGCCCAGGCAGGTATGCCCACATTGGGCACAAAGAGGATTTAGCATTACACTCTGCTGGAGCAGAGGCTACCATGCCTTGATCGAAGGGGCGATCAGGCCTGGATTTGTGGAAAGGCCACCTAGGCCCGGGCCTAGGGTGGCAGGATTTTAGGGGGCGGCATGCTGCCCAGCCACACCCACATTGGTCCAGAAACACGGGGGATACGCTGGAAATAGGATAGTTTTTGTACATTTTCCATCCGCCAATCCCCATTGCTCTGGTTTTGATGATGAAAATTTGTGTATAAAAGGCAGAGTATGGGGGCGATGAACGGCAGTGGGCCTAGGGGCTCTTGCTATGTAAATCCGGCCCTGGGGGCAATCTAGATGTTATTGCTGCCTGAGGCGGCCTTCAATATGCCGCACAACCCCCCCTTCCCATGGTGCTCACTTTTTCAGCGTCGGACAGTGGTAGGGAGGGTCCACGGCGCTAGTGCAGAGTTGAAAACCGGAAATTCGGCTCTTATTTACCAGGAACTGCTTTTTTGCCACCACTGGTATCCGGGGGCGCTGCCGCCAGAGTGCCTCAACTCGCCTCATTGGCGGAGCGCCCCTGCTTGATCGACTGTATGGTTTGGGTTCTCTGCAGCACTGCAGGAGCAGCTGACATCAGTAAGTGTTTTTACTCACTGTTTAAAATTGCATGTGCTTTTCCATAGCAACGGCCTTTTCGAACTTGTTCTCTCTTCCAGTTCCTGCTTATCGGCGGTGTGCATTATACAGCAGAGGTTCATGGCACGCCTGCACTAACTCTGAGCAAGGCTCGGCATCGTTCACGCTCCAGTTCCCTCAGGTTTATTTTTGTTTGTTACACTGGCGCAGTCCTTCTATGGTCATTAGAACTTTAGGCCTGCGGCAGGTCACTCAATTGAGCACACGTGCCTTCTCTTTCCAAATTATGTCGGTGCCTAAGGCCCTGCTGGAACTTATAAATGATATGCTTCCTACTGCAACAAAGCCCAAAGAGGGGAAACAAAAGAGAGCACAAATCAAAAAGGGCCAGGAGGATACGTCTCAGCCAATCTCAAAAGCAGACAAGATCTTAGGGACACAGGCAAATAAATCCAAGTGATTTCCTGTATTTAAATCCATCACTCAGGCTATTGACACCGAGTGGCGTACACCAGAAAGTCGTATAAATCTCAGAAAAAAGTTTTCAGCAAAATTTCCTGTACTCCAAGAATTTGGGGCAAAATGGAACAAGCTGCCAAAAGTGGATTCGGCCATTTCTAGATTGTCCAAATACACAAAGCTCTCACAGAGGATACTACAGCGTTCAAAGACCGTATGGATAAACGCATGGAAAATAATCTCAGATGGGGTTATTGTAAGCATGGCAGCCACCTCCAGACCAGCAACTGCAACAGCAGGATTAGCCCGCACAGCTAAGTTCTGGACTCAAGAACTTCTCAACCACTATGATCAAGATACAATTTTTCAGGCAGAACCAGGGCACATTGCAGCCCCTTTAGACTTCATGAGCGATGCCGCTATAGAAAACATCCGACCAACAGCAAGAGTTTTTACTAACACTATAATGGCCAGAAGGGCATTGTTGCTCCGCCACTGGTCAGGTGATAACATGTCTAAGGGTAGACTCATTACACTGCCTTTCTCAGGAGAACATCTGTTTGGACCAGAACTAAAACAGATCATTACTGAAGTTACTGGAGGGAAGAGTACCTTCCTTCCTCAAGGGAGACAACCTTGTTCAGACAATCACAGAGTTTGGAGTGCACAAGCCAACAGGCAGTGGAATTCGGCATTTTGGTTACAAGAACCAAAATCAAGGCCAAATATCATCGGCCTCCTACCCTAATCGGAAGACCACTAACTGGCCTTTGCGTCAGAGACAGAACAGAAAACCAGGACCTCAAAAGCCAAACGACTCATAAAGTTCAGCTCACACTGGGGTCAACAGTGAAAGTTGGGGGACGACTTCTGTGTTCTCAGGTGTGGCAAGACTGCATCCAAGTTGATTGGAGGCTTCAGATCGTGCAAGAGGGCTACAAAATTCCCTTTGCTTCCTTTCCTCCGAGAAGAGTATTCATGCCGCCCCCTGTCCCCCGATACCCTGCAAAACAAAACACTTTCCAGTCTTGTTTGCTAGACCTGTTATGGAACAACGTGACCGTACGAGTACTGCCAGAACAACAGTTCAAGGGTTTTTACACCAACTTCTTTCTAGTCGATAAGCAAGGAGGTCAAAACAGGCCAGTCCTCAATCTAAAATCATTGAACAAATTCATAAAAAAACAGCACTTCAAGATGTAGACGTTGTGCTCCTTCATCAACACAATGGAACCAAATAATTTCATGAGTACCATCGACCTCAAGGATGCGTACTTGCACATACCCATTCATCAAAATCATCAGAAATTCCTAAGATTCGCAGTGGCACAAGACCATTTCCAATTCCACGCCTTACCATTTGGGCTGAACTCAGCACACAGGGTGTTCACCGAGGTCTTAGCTCCAATTATAGCCATTCTAAGAAGACGAGGCATCATGGCATTACCATACCTGGAAGACATATTAAAAGTGTTGTTCACCTTCCAAACACTTTTTTCTGTTCAGTGGTTTTCAGATTGTTCTCCATAAATAAAGACTTTTTTCAATTACTTTCCATTATTTATCTTTTACTGTTTTTACAAAATCTAAGTTTTAAGTTGAATGCTGGTGTCTGTCGGCGACCCCCCCTCCCAGAGCTGCTTTTTTTAATATTAGAAAAAAAAGTCGTAATTTCTGGTGATCTTTCTGAAAACAACTAGTTGTTTGACCATAGTTAGAAGTGACAACCCAACACACACAACAGACACTCCAGGTACTGGAACACTTCAGTTGGATCATCACCCACAAAAAGAGCAAACTTGCTTCCTAGAAATGATGTTCGACTCAAAGGCACAAACAGTCTCCCTTTCAGACGACAAGAGAGCCAAATTACTATTCGCAACATGCCAATTTTTTGGACATACATGCAACCTCTGCAGAGGATTGTTTACGGCTACTAGGCCTTATTGTCAGTTCGTTAGAGGCAATTCCTTACTCTCATTTTCACATACGACTTCTGCAAACTAGGGATGTACCGAATACACTATTTTGGATTCGGCCGAACCCCCAAATCCATTGTGAAAGATTCGGCGGAATACTGAACCGAATCTGAACCCTAATTTGCATATGCAAATTAGTGAGGGGAAGGGTAAAAGAGAGCAGTGCACGAAATTTTTTACTTCCTTGTCTTGTGACGGAAAGTCACATGATTTTAAGGATTCGGTTCGGCCAGTCACAAGGATTCGGCCGAATCCGAATCCTGCTGAAAATGGCCGAATCCTGGCCAAATACCGAACCGAATCCTGGATTTGGTGCATCCCTACTGCAAACAGCAGAACCCAAGGATCTCCCCCAGCAGATTCTTCTCAGTGCAGAGTTGAAACAACAGATCACTTGGTGACTGGACAGTTGAAATCTGACTCTGGGTCATCTTTGGGCACTTCCCACCATGGAAGGTGATCAGCACAGACACCAGCTTGACAGGCTGTGGTGCGCACATTGAAGCATTAGCCTGCCAGGGCCAGTGGTCCAAAGAGGAGACAAACCTACACATAAATATACTGGAACTCCAGGCAATTCACAGGGCATTGTGCCACTGTTCACATTTTCTAGGTCCCAACCCGATACTAGTGCATTCGGACAACGCAACCACAGTGGCATACCTCAACCACCAAGGAGGGACCCAAAGCAAAGGGGCCATGCTGGAGGTGTCTAAGATTTTCAAGTTTGGTGCCTACCAATGCAGAAGGACCTTCTGAGCCAGGGACCAGTGCTTCATGATAATTTATAAATGTTCAAGCTTTCGGCATGGAACTTGAGGCCCAACTCTGGAGAGACAGAGAATTTCCTGAATGTGTAATTAACACATTGCTCAAGGCCAGGAAGCAATCCACGTCATGATCCTATCACAGAATTTTGAAAAAAATTTCACATATGGTGTAAAGAAAATAGATTAAGATGGCAAGACTGCTCTACTCCTCTATTCCTTATATTCCTTCAAAGAGGGCTTGAAAAAGGCCTCAGTCTGGCTGCTCTGAAAACTCAAACATCAGCATTATCTAAACTATTTCAATTCCAGTGGACCTTGGTTCCAGGAGTCAAACAATTTTTTCAAGCAGTACTACACATCAAACCCACGCCCCTGTGAGACCGCAATTTAGTTCTCAACATTACGACACCACCCTTTTGAACCTTTAAGATCTTGTGACATTAAGGTGCAAATTCACTAAAGTGCGAAGCGTGTAACGCTAGCGCTAATTCGTCAACGTGACATCAATTTGCAACTTCACTGATTCACTAACAGTGTCCCTGGCGAAAATTACGCCAGGCTAAGTTGCGTAACTACGCTAATTCACTAAGATGAACATTTTTCTGAATGTTACCTCTTACGCTAGATGTTACTTCGCCAGGTCAGACCTGGCTAAGTTCAATACAATAGATAGGAGTTTGAAAAAAAAAACTTGAATTTTTTCCCAAAAAAACGCTGGTATCTTTTACCTTTTGTAGGGTGATAGTCTGAAAAATAGCGAAAATTGTTTTGGGGTTATCCCCCCTACATTTCCTAACATATGGCAACTCAACTATACAGTGGGAACATGTTTAGGGCAATAGGACAACTTTATTTTATTTATTAAAGGTTTCCTGGGCTTGTGAAGTGTAATGTAGTGGCTGTAACATACACCTCTATTATACTTTCAACTTCATGCCGTATGCAAATTACGAATCGCTAGAGTAAATGCACTTTGCCTGGAGAAGTAACGGTAGTGCTACTTCACTACCGTTCGCCGCCCTGAGCGCAAATTCGCATCTTAGTGAATTTGCGCAGCTCTGGTGAAAAATCGCCTGGCGAAGTGCGGCGAACGCCTGCGAAGCTGTCGCTAGCGCATTTTCACGCCTTAGTGAATCTGCCGCTAAGTATCTTACCTGGAAGGTGACGTTCCTTCTCGCCATTTGCTCGGCAAGAAGAGTGTTAGAACTTTAGGCTCTATTAATCAAGGAACCATGATTGGTGTTTCACAATGACAAGGTGGTTTTCAGAACACCGCGAATATTCTTGCCGAAGGTGGTTCCATCATTCCACATCAATCAGGAGATTGTGGTTCCCTCTCTTTGCCCGGAACCAAAGAACGAAGCAGAAAGAAGTCTTCACTACCTGGATGTAGTGAGAGCTCTCAATCAAGAGCTCTTCTTTTCGATGTACCGATTCCTTACTAGTCATGTATGGACCTTTAAAAACAGGCCTAGGAGCCTCAAAATAAACAATTGCAAGATGACTCGTCGATACCATTTCTTACGCCTATAGGCAGGCACAAAACCCAGTACCTTTGCAAGTGCAGGCCCATTCCACTAGAGCAATCAGTGCTTCTTGGGCCCTACATAATTTGGCGTCCCCAGAACAGATTTGCAAGGCAGCAACCTGGTCTTTGTTCCATACTTTTCTCCTGGGCCCATACTGTCAGTAGGGTTGCCACCCAGCCGGTATTTTACTGGCCTAGCCCGTAAAACACTGGACAAAGCCGGGGCCGGTATTACAAATTTACCGGCAATGTAGCTACCAGTAAATCTGTAATTAAATGCCCCTGGCCCGCCCCAACCCACAAAAAAAATTTACCTTTTCCCATCATGTCGGGTCGTAGCTCCACCCCTTTACGGCAAGCCACATCCCTTTGCGGAGGACACAACCCCTGTCCATCACAATCCGCCCCTTTCTTCCTGCCCACCACTGCCGGTAAAAATATATTTAAAAGGTGGCAACCCTAACTGTCAGTGCAGTAAATCCCTTTGCCATTGCCAAGAGTCCTTTTGGCCCATATACTGGTATTGTTGTATTGTTATTGATGTTCTCTCAGTTCTCTATACTATTATGGTTTTGTGATGAATGTCTTGTTACTTATCTACACTCCTCTCTATTTCTCTCTCTCTCTTCCTGTCTATACTACGAAAACTGGTTATTGGAGGCAGGACTGGACTGAGAATCAAAATAGGCCCTGGCATTTCAGGTACACAGAGGCCCAATCAGCTCACACAAAGGCCCAAACAGTCCCCACCGGCCCACTAAATACCGACTTTCTATGGGACCTTATAGCAGCCCATCTGGCATTTGCCCTAACCCACATATTACCAGTCCGGGCCTGATTGGAGGAGAGAGACCTCGTGGTACCTCGTGATTGGGGAAGGGGAGGAGCTACAGACTTCATTCTTTTTTCCTGCCTCCAGACGTGACCAGCTTAACTCAGGCATCTGCACTGACAGTACAGGCCCAGGAAAAAAGCATTTACCGGTAAGAAAATGCTTTATTATATCAATACAATGATGTAAAAGATATATCAGAGCAGGCAACAATCAGAGTAGAACAAAGTATCATACAATCCAGGTGCTGAAGTCCAAATTAGTTCCAAAAAAATCTCCCCTCCTATATGTATTAACCTTCTTCACCATCCTGTCTGGAGATAGGATACTGGTTAACTTTCCCCTCCATCTATCACATTTTTCCTTATTTTTTTTTTTATTTGTCCCTTTTATTGGATGTACCTACAATTGTGTTCAGAATAATAGCAATGTGCTTATAAGAGTGAATAAAGCTCAAAATCCTTATAATAGTTTTTACTCCATACATGCAAACACATTGGGGACACTGCACATTATATTCCAAATCAAAACATGAAGACAAAATGAACAAATGTGTGTTATTCCTTTACAGAAAGTGAAGAAAAGGGAATATTAGGCTGTTCCAAAAAAAATAGCAGTGTTTGCATTCTTCTTTACAAACTCAACCTTTTACTATATCAACTGAAATATGTTTCAAACTTTTGCTTTCCTTTGAATCACTGAACTAATAGTTGTATAACTGTTGTTTCTGAGAACTGCTGCATGGAGTCAACCAACTTCTGACACCTGTTACATTCCACAATTTTTCTGCATTTCTTGGTTTTGCCTCAGAAATGGCACGTTTTCTATTGGATTAAGGTCTGGGGATTGGGCTGGCCACTCCATAACATCAATCTTGTTGGCCTGGAACCAAGATGTTGCTCATTTACTGGTGTGTTTGGGGTCATTGTCTTGTTGAAACACTAATTTCCAGGGCATTTCATCTTTGGCATAAGGCAACATGATCTTTTCAAGTATTTAGATATATTGAAACTGATCCATGATCCCTGGTATATGCTAAATAGGCCAAAAACCATAATATGAGAAACATTCCCATATTATGATGCTTGTGTCACCATGCTTCACTGTCTTCACACTGTACCGTGGCTTGAATTTGGTGTTTGGGGGTCATCTGTCAAACTGTCTTTGGCCCCTAGACCCAAAAAGAACGATCTTGCTTTGATCAGTTCACAACATTTGTGCCATTTCTCTTTAGGCCAGTCAAAGTGTTCTTTAGCAAGTTGCATCCTCTTCAGCACATTTTTCTTGAGACTTTGTGTGGGCTTCTGCCGATAGATTGACTTCACATAGGCTTCTTCTAATTGTAACAGTACTCACAGGTAACATTAAACCTTTTATGATCTTCCTGGAGCTGAGCATTGGCTTTGTCATTTTGGAATAGTCTTTTTCAATTTTCTTCCATGTATTTCAGATTTTGCTTGCAGCATTTGAGATCATTTAAGCTGAGCAGCCTCATCATTTTCTGCACTTCTTTGTGTTTCCCCCTCTCTAATCAACTTTTTAATCAAATATTACTAACTTTCTCTGCACTAATAATCTGCTTGACCCTATGCAGTCTGGCTTTCGACCTGCACACTCTACTGAGACTGCCTTATGTAGAGTTGCAAATGATCTCCAGACTGCTAAGGCCAAAGGTCATTACTCTATCCTCATTCTCCTGGACTTATCCTCTGCTTTTGATACTGTTAGCCATTCTGTTCTAATGCAAGTTCTCCATTCTATTGGTATCTGTGATCAAGCTGCATCCTGGGTCTCTTCCTACCTCCCTGACCGCTCCTTCTTTGTTACTTCTGCAAACAAATCCTCTCCTCCTGTTCATCTTAATGTGGGGGTACCTCAAGGTTCTGTATTTGGACCTCTGTTGTTCTCCTGGAGACCTTATATCTTCTTTTGGCCTTAAATATCACCTGTATGCTGACAACATTCAGATATATTTAAACACACCCTCACTAACCACTGACATTCAAAGCTCATGATCTTGCACCCAAACTGAGCCCTTCTCTTCCTTTCATCATTACTATTGATGGCATGACCATCAACTCAGCACGCTGCTTAGGGGTCATCTTTGACCAATCCCTCACCTTCTCTAATCACATTAATAATACTGCCAAAACCGGTTGTTTCTTCCTCCGCAACATAGCAAAGATTCACCCGTTTCTTTCTCAAACAACGGTCAAAACACTAATCCATGCCCTTATCTTATATCACTTAGACAAGTGCAATCTCCTCCTAACTGGTCTTCCTGACTCCCATCTCTCTCCCTTCCAATCAATCTTAAACTCTGCTACCAGGATTCTTCTACTCTGTCCTAAAAGAGTATCTGCTCAACCCCAACTAAAATCCTTAGCATGGCTGCCTGTCAAGCAAAGGATAGCATATAAAATCCTTCTACTAACATTCAAAGCCCTTCACTCCTCTGCTCCTCACCACATCTCCTCTCTTGTCTCGCTATACGTGCCTGGTCGTCTTCTCCACTCTTCTCAGAGCCACCTTCTCTTTATACCACCCACATCCACTGCCACCTTTTGTCTCAGACCCTTCTATCTTGCTGCTCCTTACCTCTGGAACTCCATCCCTGAATTCCTCCATAAGGAATCCTCTCCCAATCTCTTAAAAAAAGAGCCTACCTTTTGGAGCACTAGAACAGTAGCCTAGTCCTGCACCTACTGACTATGCCTTACCATGTGCACTTTTTCATATCCAATTTGTACCTGTATGTTAACCTCCCATCTGCTTAGACTGTAAGCTCTACAGGGCAGATACCTCCTTCCCACTATGTCTCTTTGTCCTATGATTCTGTATATATTTATTATGTGATTTGTCTCCCCCATGTATACTTTTATATATATTGTACTTTTTTGCACTGTACATTGCTACACTCCTTAACAGCGCTTTATACATACATACATACCTACAAGTGCACTGTTTTTCTGAACAATGTCTACGACCCATTATTCTTAGAAATGCATAACCAGCATGCACAACATCTGCTGCCTTTTTTCACAGAATAAATGGCCAATTACACAGAATCAGCAGCATGCATGTCATGACTGTTCGGTCTGTTGGTTTTCTATTACTCTACTACATGTACTTGTACATTATTTGCCATGTTGAAATATAATTTCCACCAAAAACAGAGATTGATCAGGTTAGTGATGTCGGACTGCTATTATTCTGAACACAACTGTAGAAGACAGAATCACTTATCAGACTATGACATTTGAGCAAGTGGAAACTGGTTGGTTAGAGGGAACCATTGCTTCTCTGGATGCTGGGTAGTAAGAGTTGTAATTGTGTCTCTGGATGCTGAGTGGAAAGGTGGGATTCATTGCATCTCTGGATGCTGCTGGGTAGTAAGGGAAGTCATTGTGTTTCTGGATGTTTGCATTCAAGGAGGGTCATTGCGTCTCTGGATGCTGGGTGGTAAGGGGCAAAGCGTTGTTTTGTACACTATGCATAACCAACATATCTGTCTTCATATGCTTGGCCTAGCCTATTAGGGATGCACCAAATCCAGGATTCCGTTTGGTATTCGGTCAGGATTCAGCCTTTTTCAGCAGGATTGGGCAGAATCCTTCGGTCTGACTGCATCCTAATTTGCATATGCAATTAAGGGATCAGGGATGGAAATCGTGTGACGTGCATCTTTAATTCCTATCAATAAATTGAGGAAATTAAAAGATAATATGTAAAGGAGAAGAAAAATTACAGAAAATAGTAGTAAGGATTGAAATGATAGTGTTTGTATTGTGCACACAACACTAAACTAACCTGCATTTGGTAGCAAAATAGAAAAAATGTAGAGCACACTGCATTTTAAAATAAAACCACTGTTATTCCATAAAAAAAACACAGGTGGCTGTTGTGGAATTAACACCTAAAGGGTTTCTGAACACCCCTTAATCATATGCTAACTAGATGACATCAAGTTGTTCGTTTATACACTTAATAACAGTACCATCTACTGAACAGGATGGCGTCAAAATAATCCTCTAAAAATTTGGATTTTTTTCCATTTGAAAAAAGCCCCTACCCCAATCTCTGGACCATTACTATTATAGTTCTACTGAACCTTTAGGCTGGTACAATACATTTAGTATATAGTTTATGGCATTTGAAGCCATATCAGTTTTCAGGGTTTAGTTCTCCTTTAAAAATCAACATGCACAAGGCATTTTCTAGACAATTTGGATGCCATAGTGATGTTTTAAAGGAAAACTAAAGCCTAACGACAGAAGAAGGCAAGAAATATTGTACATTATGTTTTGGGCTTCTGTACCAGTACCATTAAACCACATCCCTTTAGCAGTAAAGATCTGTGTCTCCAA
>CM044444.1:58151252-58174126 GCA_024363595.1 Xenopus borealis
CTTCTCTAGGGTTTAGCTGCTTGTTAGTAAAAAGAATTAATATGACATTCTCATTTCTCTAATTTTTAGGGTTCAGTTCTCTCATTTTTAGGGTTTAGTTCTCTTCTCTAGGGTTTAGCTGCTTGTTAGTAAAAAGAATTAATATGACAGAGTAGCTTTAAGTGTATCACACCAGTTTTTTACCGACCAAGCTACAATAAATCACAGCTATTGACTGCACATACAGGAAAACAGTACAAACATTTTAAAAATATTTTTAAACTTTTCCTTTCTATTAAAATTATATTTTTGTTATGTTCCTCAAGGTATAAATGTGGAACCTGGGTTATTTCGGTTCCACAGCTGTCACTGTCCAAGTTATAGCATATATTTTATGGTTTGAAGGATATGAGTCCATCGCTTATTACAACACAGAATGCACTAAAAATCTTTATATAACAGAATACTCTGGATTTAAATAAAACACGGTCCATTTTTGGATGTTGCCAGTTTATAAAACCATACCCCATTTCTTTTACCCATATTCTTCTGCAGTTGCGAGTTGTATTGTTATTTAACCCAGGATCATATGAGTCAGTTTTAAAATTGTAACCGTTAAGTGAGTATAAATACTATAAGCCTGTTTATAAGTAGAAAAATAAAATGTGTACACCAAGCTCTTGTTGTTCTTTAGTTTTGACAGCAACCACAGGCTACTAGTGTTCAGAAGCCCCTCCATGACTGTTCGTGTATCCACGCTCCATTCTAATGAGGTCCAGTACCAAACATTATACTAAAGATATGATTCTCTATGAAACACTTTAACATCAATATAGGAGTTTTTTTTTCCAACATAAGGTGCAGTCTATCAATGGTATACTGCAGGCCCAGACTGGCAATCTGTGGGTTCTGGCAAATGCCAGAGGGGCTGCTATATTGTGCCATAGAAATTCAGTATTTAGTGGGCTGGTGAGGGCTGATTGGGCCTCTGTGTACCTGAAACGCCAGGGCCTATTTTAATTCTCAGTCCGGACGTGGGATACTGACTTCTGCTACCAAATGACTTCGAAAGCACTATGGTTTTCAAAACAGGCCAGTTAACTGAAATAAAAGAGTTATCTTCTGTTTTCCACAAAAAAAAGTCCCTTAATTAACATAACGCTTAACACTTATGTTGACTTATGTTGTTCAGTGTCAGTAAATGCTTTTCCTTCCTCTTCAATAGAAAGCATGACTTCAGTTGCGGCCACTTTGCTGGATTCCTGCTCAGGGTAATGTGAAGCTTTAATTTTTTTATCTGGATAGCTTGTTGACTGATTTTCACTATCGGTTGATACAGATATTTGTCTTGACCCCACAACAACTGTGTCTGCTTTCATTATGTAGATTTTTTCTGCCAAAAAAAAATAAAAAAATAAGCCATAATCAGACACTTAACAGTTTCAGCATAATCCTTAATAACTGGATAACGTCTAAGTCATTAATAATATTAATACCCTTTTCTGGTGGCTGTTAATGGTGCTTTCCCTCATTGGAGTAAAGTTCTTAGAGGGGTCTTGCAGGGTTCTGTATTGGGATTGTTTATCATTCAGTTCATTGAAGGAACAGTAACAAAAAAGTGAAAGTGTTTTAAAGTAATGAAAAAGAAATGTACTGTTGTGCTTCACTGGTACAGCTGTTGTGTATGCTTCACAAACTCTACTACAATGTGAAGAAGCTGCTGTGTAGCCATGGGGGCAGCCATTCAAACCTGAAAAAGGAGAAAAAAGCATAGGATACACAGCAGGTTATATATATATATATCCTGTGCTTGAATGGCTGCCCCCATGGCTGCACAGCAGTTTCTTTATATAAACTATAGTATAGTTTTTGAAGCAAATACATCAGTTTTACCAGTGTAGGGAAACAGTACATTATATTGTAATTCCTTCAAAACTCTTTTATATTTTGATGTTACTCTTCCTTTAATGACTTAGGTGAGGGCACTGTAAGTCATCTGTTTTTGCTGATGATGAAAAACTATGCAGGCCAACAAATTCCATCCAAGATGTTGCATCATTGTAGGGGGATTATGAAAAAATGGTAATCTCGGTGGCTAAGTGGCAGATGTGATTTAATGTTCACAAATGTAAAAATATGCATTTGGGATTTAAACATATGAAGTAGTGTAGTACCTTGATCATAGGTAGTTTTCCCAGCATGTCCCTTAACTTCTTATAGAGTGAGCTGACCTGCTTAGTTGGGTCAGACCGTGAAAAAGGGTCCTTGTTGACTCGAAACATTTTGAATTTGGAATAAAAAGTTGCAGTACAGCACTGCCGAATTTTGTGGCCTCCTTCATATCTTGTGAATGTTAGTATAGTACCTTAGTAGGACTAAGATAGGCAAAACCTTGATTTTTTTTTTGAAGGACCTAGAGGTACTTGTTACTATAAAGGATAAAAAATCAAGGAATTTCTATGGATGTATGCCAGTAACTGCCCAGAAAAAACCATAGCCAATAAATGGCTTTTTGCCAAAGATTCTTGTCTGAAAATAGACACTGTGCCTGACACAGTACTGCTGATTGTACAGGTATGGGACCTGTTATCCAGAATGCTGAGGACCTGGGGTTTTCCAGATAATGGATCTTTCCATATTGTGGAGTTTCATACCTTAAATCTACTAGAAAATCATATAAACATTAATGGGATTCTGTCATGGTTTTTATGATGTATGTATTATTTCTAAATGACACTGTTTACACTGCAAATAAGTCACTCTACGATATAAAATTTAATTCCTGAACCAGCAAGTGTATTTTTTTAAGTTGCAGTATTGTTGTGTAGGCAGCCATCTTGGGTCATTTTGCCTGGTCATGTGCTTTCAGAAAGAGCCAGCACTTTAGGATGGAACTGCTTTCTGGCAGGCTGTTGTTTCTCCTACTCAATGTAACTGAATGTAATGCAGTGGGACTTGGCTTTACTATTGAGTGCTTTTCTTAGATCTACCAGGCAGCTGTTATATTGTGTTAGGGACCTGCTATCGCATTACCTCCCCATAGTTCTGTTGTTAGACTGCTGGGGGGGAAGGGAGGGGGTGATTTCACTCCAACTTGCAGTACAGAGTGACTGACATTTATTAGAGCAAAAGTCACATGACTAGGGGCAGCTGGGAAACTGACAATATGTATAGCCCCATGACAGATTTCAAAATTAAATATAAAAAAATCTGTTTCCTCTTTTGAGAAATGGATTTCTGTGCAAAAGTCTCCTGAAGCAGCACTATTAAATGATGTGTTTTGAAAAAATTTTTTTCCCCAAGACAGTATCCCTTTAAATAAACCCTATAGGCTGGTTTTGCTTCCAATAAGGATTAATTATATCTTAGTTTGGATCAAGTGCACAGTACTGTTCTCTTATTACACATAAAAAGGGAATAATTTTAAAATTTGTATTATTTGATTATAAATGAGTCTATGTGAAATGGCCTCTCCAAATAATGGGTTTCCAAATAACAGATTCCATACCTGTAACACTCTGTATGTAACAGCACAAAGGGGAGGTTATTGAGCATTAGCTAATACTATATGATAGTGCTGTCCAACTTCTGTGGTACCAAGGGCTAGAACTTATCTGTTCTATTTGGTGGAGGGCCGATAATGGAAGTCAGTGTTGACCACTCCCTTTTATAAACCACACCAACTTTAAATCACATCCATGTTATCACAAGAGATGTTAAGAAGATATCCACATTAATGGTTGTAGCACCCAAAAATGGTTAGCGCAGCAGGGATATCACCTGCATATTTAAATCCATACTTAAATCCACATGCCTTCAAGTATTTCCAAATTCTAACAAACCCCCACCAGGTTCAATTACCACAGGCAGAGTATAACAAACACAGGCAGAGTATAACAAACACAGGCAGAGTATAGCAAACACAGGCAGAGCAGAGCAGCCAGAGTATGGCACACACAGGCAGAGTAGGGCAGCCAGAGTATGGCACACTGGCAGAGTATGACACACACAGGCGGCAAATGTCAGGCAGAATATGGCATACACATGCAGAGGACAGGCAAAGTAAGACAGGTAGAATATGGCATACATTGGACAGGTAGAGTATGGGACACACAGGTAGGGTAGAACATGAATAGGCAGAGCAGGGTAAGAGACAGGGAAACCTGTCAGGACCACTCCAAGATGAACAATACGTACTGTACTTTGTACAGTGACACAGTGTCAGTGCTGCTCCTACAGTCTGTCTGAAGTGTGAACTGGTGAACAATCTGGGCCCTGACAGTCTGTTCAGCAGCACTACTATACTGTATACAGTGGTGTAGCTACTGGGAGTGGGTTTAAACCCAGGTTTGCACTCACTTGGGCCCACAAAAAAAATATTATATATATATGTATGTGTGAGTGCATGAGGGGTGTAAGTGAAAAGGGGGCACAGTTTAGGCCAAGGTAGACATCCTGCATCTGGGCATGGCCTACATTATAGAAGCCACTGACTAGTGTATAGTGTCTTGGAGCGCTCCAGCCCTTAATTGAACCACCCCAATGTGGGTGTCAGGTGCTTAAACTGGACGACCTTTGCCTGCCCTTCAGGTCCAACAATCCATATAGAAGCCACTGACCTTACTGATTGATCTGTTTGATGTATTACCCAATAAAGAGAAGTACAAAATCTGTTATTTGTTGTTGTCACTTGTACTGAGGCAAAGTTACAGTTTTTGAAACAGAAAAGTAATCTCACCAATTCTGTTATTTAACTGATCCCAGCTTTGCATATCAGCTCTTTCTTCCACCAACCGCTCGTTCTCCTTTGTTACAGATGCTTCTCTTAAACATGATTTCCATTCCAGAGCTACTTCTTGTTCATCAGAATCAATTAGATTAGGTAATATAGTTTCCTTGCGCTCGTCATTGTAATTAAAAAAGGTGGTCAACTTATCCTGCAAATAAAGAAATACATAATAATAAATATAGTCAGCAGATCATTTGTTCCATTAGCACCAGCATTTGAATATATGTGAAAATTAGACTTGCCACCTTTTGCTCCTGCTAACTCCATGCGGGCACTTGGTTCATGGTGTTGAAGGGCTGGTCAGTGAAGTGGGGGGGCTTTAACATTCTAGATGGGGGCCATTAATGTTAGGGGAGAGGCTATGATGTGGCAATTGGCAATTGGTTTGGAAAACCAGCTAGGCAGTTCTGATCCAGACAGGTGACAACCCCTTTAAAATACACAATCCTGATGTGCATGTTTTTATTTGTTTTCCCTTGCTAAGTTTTTGCCAAGCTCATGCAAACTAACTTTTGCACAGCCTGCACAAACCTTTCTTCCAGAATGCTCCTTTTTTGTAATAACACTGTACCTTCTACTTGATCCTAACAAAGCTTCCTAAATCCATATTGGTGACAAAACAATCCTATGGCTTTTATTTAATGTTTAAATTATTTTTTAGAAGACTCAAGGAATGGAGATCCAATTATGTAAAAATCCTTTATTCAAAAAACCCCATGTCCCAAGTATTCCGGATAATAGATCCCATGCCTGTATTTATAATTATGATTATGATGAAAATACTTACAAAGCAGAAGCTGCAGGGAGCAACATCTGAAGGGTATAAACAAAGAAAATCATGAAATGATAAAATAGAAAGTTAATTTCCATATTTTCATTTACAGCTACATGGTAAATGTATATTAATACTATTGGTACCTAATGTTTGTATGATTTGAAAGCTATTAACATTTTAAGCATCTGAATGTATGCAAGACCTCTGAAAATTAACATATGCCCCACTGTATGGGGCATTGTACTTAAACCCTTCACTCTTGTCTAAATATATAGTAGTGTTCTGCAAAACTTCTGAATATTCATTCATTCTCTCACACTCAATAGCACTATAGCAAATGATAGGTCATTGAATCTCTGAAGTCCATGCACCAATTAATTTGAATTTCATTGCTAAAAACAAATAGATATGCCAGTGGACACTGTGATTTTACAAATGACAAAACAGACCTGCATAGCTTAAAGGGACAGTAAGTTTTTTAGAGTAATGAAAATATAATGTATTGTTGTGCTGCACTGGTAAAACTGGTGTGTTTGCTTCAGAGACACAGCTATGGTCAAAATAAATGATTTGCTATGTAGTCATCGGGGCAGCCATTCAAGGCTGAAAAGGAGAAAAGGCACTTGGTTCATAGCAGATAACAGATGAGCTCTGTAGTATACAATGATATTCTTCAGAACGTATCTGTTATCTACTGTGCATCCTGTGCTTGCATTGCTGCCCGCATGGCTGCACATCAGCTTGTTTATATAAACTAGGGGTGCCCAGGATGTCGATTGCGGTCTACCAGTAGATCCCCATACTGTTCCTGGTAGAACGTGACCTGCCTCTCACTCTAAACACCTTTCTGTTGACACGAGCAAGTAGAGGCAAAGTAGACTGTGATTTGACCGACCAACGCATAGCAACTGGCTCTGCTCATTGTTCCTAGAAGGCAGGAAAAGATGCGTCACTGGGCTTACGTGTAGGAATGAAGAACAGTCTCACGTGATGAGATTTGGCAGGCAAGAGGAGGAAGTAGAGATCTGGCACTGCGGGCTGTGTTAGGAAAAGCAGGACAGTGGGAGAAATGTTCTCCTGCTTTATTTTTTCTTTCAAAAGAAAAGTAAAGCCCCCAGGGGCACTCTGCCAATGAAGCCGCACTTGGTAACTAAGAGCCAAATTTACGGTTTTCAACCCAGAAATTCGGCTCTTCTAGTGCTGAGCGCCGTGGGGAGGGGGGGCGGCATATTGAAGGACGTGCCTCAGGCGGCGATATCGTCAGGATCGCCCCTGAAAGCCCCCCCCAGGTAAACTGATTTATTGCATTGAGATTCTGTATGCTCCCTGTCCAGTATAAATAAAGCCCCTTCTTGGGTTAGAATTCTGCCCCTGGTTTCTCTTTAATCGGCTGCACATGGCAGAAAGTTTGTTGTCAATATGAGCCTGGTGGTGCCATTTAGGTTCCTGCATACACATGCACATACTTCCACACCTCAGTACCAATCTTGCACATGGAACACATGAGTATCTGCATATAGTAAATACTAGCAAATCTCATTACCAACTGCCCCTGCAAACATGACATTCAAACCAATCTCAGCACCAGATGTCAGTCTGGGACACCCTGCATGTAGCGTAAACCCGCAAAGCCTCTGACTATAGATTTAATTAGTCTCACTGTACTAGATACATTAAACGGATGGCTTTATTAGCTTGATTAGCTAAATGTCTCTGACAGCAGCATTACTCTACTAACAGTTGCACAATATGGACCAGCAATACTTTGTCAAGATTAATAGGGTGATGATGAGGACTGAGTAGGGCTTTTGCAAATGATGTCCAAAAAAAACACCCCTGATATAAACTGTAATTGTGTTTCTGAAGCAAACACACCATTTTACTAGTGCAGGGCAATATTACATTATATGGTCATTCCTTTAAAACACTTTCATTTTTTTGGTGTTACTGTTCTGTTAAGCTTTATAACACTAGTGATGCGGCGAATTCCTGAGATTCAATTTCCGATTTTCACAAATTTTTCATGAAAACATTGGAAATTCACAAATTTATAGTGAAAACGTTCGAAATTCACGAATTTATAGTGAAAATGTTCGAAATTCACGAATTTATAGTGAAAACGTTTGAATTTCACGAATTTTGTGAAATAGTTAAAAATTCACGAATTTATAGTGAAATTGATTGAAATTCACGAATTTATAGTGAAGTAGTTCAAATTTCACAAATTTTTCGTGAAAACGGTAACATTTCACAAATTTTTTGTGAATTTTCCGATGACATTTTGACATTCGGTGAAGCGAAACGCCCCAGATTCGCCCATCACTAAACTTCACCTATGTGAAATTGATATCTTGGGACAACTTTATCAAAGTGTGAAATTAGAGCTCACCACAGCAAAACTCTACCACTCTCTAGTGATTCCTCTGGGATTTCTAGAGACATGTTAATCATAAGGTATACTTTAACTTTCACCCATTGATAAAAATTGGTGCAAACCCTGCAGTAAGTTAAACTGCGCTGGGCTGCTGCGCACTAAAGTTTTGATATAAGCTGCAAGCTTGATATTTCACACGTTGTACTGCCTGATGTAGAGAAACAGGAAATACTGATACACACTGATATTATTTAGTCTTGAAGGCAGCACAAACAAACCTGCTGTAATAAAATCTATGTGCATATATCCTGTGTGGTTTCCTTTTTGTGGGTGCTCGCAGTTACACTTAGTAGGTGGGATGGGGAGTATTTGTATACTTGGATGTTTTTTTTTAATTTGGTTCTTTTTCTGCCTGTCCCATTTCAATGAGTATGAACCTGACCTATGCTGGGTTGTTTGGTAAAGGAACAGAACAGCTAAGGGAAATGAAAACATTCGGTAAGTATCACATTTGTTTACTTTTATTCTATACAGTAGCAGACGTCCTACTCATTTATTAAACATCTTCTGCACTTACCATTCTGCTTCAAACACTGTTTCTCTTTACACAGCACTTGCTTCCAGACAAATAAAAAGTATACGACCAGGACTGTACTGCATATAACGGCAGCCACCACATAGACAGGTATCGCTTTGCATGTAAGGTAAAATATGACATGATAAGTATATTAGGTTGCATATCAAATATTATCCTAGACAAATAGCTGTATTTTCTAGAAAATCAATACCGAGGAGCATCGTGTACTTCTGTGCACTTAACATAAACCTTAGACAATAATGCTTGGGTTGAAATAATATCATAACATTGATAACAGGAACCCCCGTTCTGTAGGTGAAGTGCTCACTAATGAACAAGAAGGCAGCATGCAAGGTGCATCTTATAAAGGATTGTTGGATCTGAAACATGTTGGGCAATACACAATAAAATGATGACTGCATGATTTATAGTATCTCCGGAGTTACTGTTACAGATTTAAAAACCTGGGATGGCTTGAGAACCCAGTACTGGAATAACAGGGAGGACATCACTTATTTTCCATTTCTACCTTAAAGGAGAACAAAACCCTTTATTTTAAAATTCCGTACCCCCCTACCCTACATAGACCCCCCTCCCTGCTCCCCAGCCTAGGTGTTATCCTTGGTAAATGCACCTAACTCTATACTTAACCCTCCTTGTAGATTCTGCGCATCGGAGTTCACGGATGCCATCTTACAGCTCTTCGGTAATCTTCAGGTCTTCTTCCAGCACTTCACAATTTTCGTGACTTTGGCCCATGTGCAATTGTCAAAAACCAGAAGATTGTGCCAACTGCGCATGTGCCGATACGGCGCTTACTTCACGAACAATACCGAAGAGAAGAATATGGCGTCTGTGAACTTCGATGCACAGAACCTGCACGGAGGTGTACGTAAAAAGTTAGGGGCATTTACCAAGGGCATCACCTAGGCTGGGGGGGCAGAGATGGGGGGTCTATGTAGGGGATTTTATTATTAAGGGTTTGGTTCTACTTTAAAGAACTAAACCCTTAAAACTGATATGGCAAAAATGGCATATTTTATAAAGTGACCTTGCTACACCAGCCTAAAGGTTCAGCATCTGTATAACAGTAATTATACAGGCCTTCTCAGTTGTCACAGGAGTTTCCCATGTTAAATTTTGTTAGAGGTGTCAGTGACACTCACATGCCCAGTGGGATCTGAGCAACTTTTTGAAGCTAAGCTTAGGGGTTATCTCAAATAATCAAGCAGAAAATGAGGTCTTTCTGTCATAGAAGCTGATGCTACAGGTACAATTATTAAAGGGATACTGTCATGGGAAAAAATGATTTTTTTTAAAATGCATCAGTTAATAGTGCTGCTCCAGTAGACTTCTGCACTGAAATCAATTTCTCAAAAGAGAGAACAGATTTTTTATATTCAGTTTTGAAATTTGACATGGGGCTAGATATGTTATAAATTTCCCAGCTACCCCGGTCTTGTGACTTGTGCCAGCACTTTAGGAGGGAACTGCTTTCTGGCAGGCTGTTGTTTTTCCTTCTCAGTGTAACTGAATAGTACGCAGTAGGACATGGGTTTTACTATTGAGTGCTGTTCTTAGATCTACCAGGCAGCTGTTATCTTGTGTTAGGGAGCTGTTATCTGGTTACCTTCCCATTGTTCTGTTTTTCGGCTGCTGGGAGGGGGAAAAAAGGGAGGGGGTGATGTCACTCCAACTTGCAGTACAGCAGTAAAGAGTGAATGAAGTTTTTTTCCCATGACAGTATCCCTTTAAATGCTCATGCTACTTTCACTGATTTCAGAGTTATGAACTAATAATCTAAGTTAATTAGTAGTTAGCCTTGTATCATGACATTTAGGGTTTTTTTCGAATTCAGACTTTTAGCAGCTTCGGTGCATATTACATCTGGAAAAATCTGAGTTTTTTCACTAAATGACTCGACTTTTTAGAGAAAAGAACTTCATTTTTTCCAGATATATTATGACCCAAGGCTGCTAAAATATTCCATCTAAAATCTGTTGAATTCATGTAAAAGTCAATGGTAGCTGTCCCTTTAACCATTTGAAAATATTTTTAAACGAATTTCTTGGAGTGTTGGGGTGTTTGTCACTCAAAAACTCTACAAATTCAAGGTTTTGAGTGACAATTCAATAAAATTGTAAGTTTTTTGTTTGTTAATTCCAAAACGACCCTTAAGCTTAGCCTCTAAACAGCTGCCCAGAGCTCACTGAGTATATAGTATATACATGTGAAATCCTTTGGAGTACAGGAAACATAACACAAATGTGTACCTGTACTTTTATGTTGTTATTGCGGCATAAGGGTGCTGACAATAGGAAGTAGCAAAGCAGATCAGTGTCTGTAATTGATACAACATGTGTTTTTTCAGTGTTTTAGTTGTCTAAAGTAAAATTCACTGGTTCAAGGAAATGTTAGGCTCCCACAGATAATATATTCAATAGCATTTGGCCCTAGCCTGTCTACTGAAAAGTGCACCAACCCCAGGGAACAGTTTGTGCCACCCCATGCCGCCATCTTTCCCAATCAATTATCTGTGCTCTGCAAATGTTTAACTTTACATTTCCTTTAGAGGCCTTAGGGTATCAATTTTAATTTAAATGGTATCTTTAATATATACATAAAAAATACTATGTTTATACCTGTATCAACATTTTTAGTTGTAACCAGTGACTCAGTAGTAATCTGTGGTTTAACTGGGTTTGATATTGTATTTACAGTGGATAGGTATACTTTGTTTTTATTTGCTGCTTCTGTTGAAGGACTCAAGTTGGGAGACAGCAGTTGATCAGTAGCTTCACTTTGCTTGGAGGACACCTGCGTTGCTGATGTAAGAGATCTTTCTTGGCACACTTCATCGTGTGTCTCATTCCCTTTTCTCACAGATATTTTGTTTATTTTGGCACAGCTGAAGGTAAAACATAGGACACAACTCATAAGACACTTAGAAATGAAAGAACAGATTTTAGCTTGTACATTTATGTGTTGATTCTAATAAGCATTTGTAATGATAACTTTATATAACTGATCCACTAAAACAAGGTTAGAAGAAACTAAAGTTAAACGGTATGCTATTAATCAACCATACATTTTTAGGATGTATGCAAAGTAAAAAGAAATAACAGAGGAATTTGAAGTTCTGAATTGATACAGTGATAATAATTAGAACAGCTACAAATGCTACAAAGTACTGTATCGACATTACTAAGCTGCAGATTCAATATATAGTGAATAAAGTACCCCCTCTTGTAAACTATAAGGATATTATCAGTTACCGAGGAGTTTCATGACCATATAAAAACACGAGGCCGAAGGCCGAGTGTTTTTATACAGGTCATGGAACCCCGAGGTAACTTCTAATATCCTCATATTTTGCAACTGGGGGTACTTTATTTATTATAATACACAAGTTTCAGGGAGTCATGTGACAGAAATGACATCAGAACTCACCGTTTATAACTGATGACATCAGAACTCACCGTTTATAAGGATATCATTTACAAGATATTTACAGCTTTTGTGTATTATATCAATATAAGGCTGACTGTCCCTGTGTGAGAAGGAGGGCACAGCAAGAACAAGCATTGGCCTATTCATATATTGAGATAGTATAATTCTACAGTTAATTCCAGTTAGAAGAACCAATCATGGCCTTGCAATCTAGGGACTTTTGACCAGCTCTGGATTTCAATACCAGGCACCCAGAAGCAGCCCCCTGTCCCTATCCCTCCTCTCCCATCCCCCAGGATTGTACGCACGTGCATCCTTTTAACTCCCACATGTAGCACCGGGGACAGGACCTGTAGAAAACTTCACTGCATTTAGACCCCAGTGCTCTGTATGTGAGCAAAATTCCAGTGCGGCTGGCATGCCACCCTAGGCCCAGGCCATCCACAATTTCAGACCTGCTCTTGACCACTGAGATCCACACTAACACAGGTGAACCCTGGAGCTACAGTGCAATGAAACTATGTCTAAAGAATTGGATGCAAATGCTATTTTGATGCGGAGTGCCAAAAATAACGCCATGGGGAAATTTTCAGCACAATTGCAGCTGATTAATTTTAGCACGTTGGTGCTTTGGATGTTACAGTCACAATTATGCTGGCATTTTTATGCTGGACAAAAGCATCACTGTTAAAAGCTATTCTAACTGTAGAAAAGGGCAGATCTGGGAAGAGCATTTACATTTTGGTATTTGGATAGCACTTAACAGAGATTATACGGTATTTTATTCACATCAGTACCTGCCCCAGTGGATTTTACAATTTAATGTCCCTATCACATTCACACACACTAAGGCTGACTTTATCAGGAGTGGCTGCGTTTTGCTCCCATATAACTTTAGAATTCCCTGAGAAATATTTGTAAATTTTAGGGCCTCCAAAGGAACATCCAGAAATAAATGATATACATTACCTGAATGAAGCAAACATTAGACTAAGCATTCATAAGTTTTTACTTTTATATCATGAAATACTACAAAAAAAAATCTATGATGTGTATTTCAGTAATTCTGAGAATGTCTCTCTTCAGAAATTAAACATGAGCATTTGTGGAAACCAATAATAAAGGTATATTGCTCCCCAAAATACCAGTAATACATGTGCCATTATTTGTATTATTACAGGTAAAAATTAGATAGTCAGAACCTACTTACTCTGTGTGAGGTATGCACCTTTGAGTTTCTGAAGACGTCTTTGAGTAAGTACCTTTAGGACACTCTTCACATTCAGCGTTACTTTTTGTTGTACCTGAGAAAAAAGTTAAAGGCAACAAATGATCGGATGCACAAGTAATAACTGTTACTTGTATTTTAATACGCCATAATCTAACTATGTGTTAGTTATATTGTTAATGTCTTACTGCATCCTGTGGGGAGGCATTTCTGCAATTTACTTAGCAATAGTAATGGGTGAATCTCACCCGTTTCGCTTCGCCGAAAAATTCGCGAATTTCCAGCGAAATTCTGAAATTGGTGGAAAAATTCGTGAAACGAGTCGCGTGTCGTTTCCGTCGCGTCATTTTCGGCGCGCGTCGTGTCAAAAACAACGAGCGACTTGTTTTTTTGCCGAATTTTCGCTGGCGAATTTTTGCTGGTGTTTCGCGAATTTATTCGCCAGCGGCGAATCGTGGGAATTCGCCGCGAATTCGCCCCTGGCGAATAAATTCGCCCATCACTACTTAGCAATCATTCATGGAAAGTTCTCGATAGTAGTAAAATGTATTTTTTCAGAGAAAAGTTCTCATATATTTTTCACAACGAGAAGCTGCATCACTCCTGCTAGTAGAGTGGTTAAAATTGCTATGTCAAAAATATCTTACCCAATATGATTAAAAATAAAGACAGTGTTTTACATCTCCATTGCATTGGCTGCTTCTATTACCTTTCTTCTTCACACCAGATACAGGGCATATGCGATGAGGATAGCATCTTGCACAAGTGTTAGTTGAAAGCATTTTACAATAAAAGCCAGGCCGACACTCGCAAATAGCTTCACTTTGTAAGGAGCATTTTTGCTTTTCAATAAGGTCATGGTCTGCAAGGTAGAAAAAGTTGTGATTTTTTTTAAGGAATTAAAATCTTAAAGGACTGCAGCTCCTGTCCACAATACTGGCCTTATTTATGGAGGCTTGGTGCAAATGCTAAGGGCCACAAAAACAATGCAATCTGTGTCTTGCATTAAAGGAGAACTAAAGCTTAACTAAAGTAGGACAGGAATGTAGTACATGGTTTTGCTGCTTTTAACCCAGTCCAACACAACCATATCCCTTTAGCAGTAAAGATCTGTACCTCCAAACATGCCCCAGTAGCTCCCCATCTTCTTTTCTGCTGATACACTGCACATGTGCTGCTGGGACCAATGCACAATACAATGAATATATATAACCTAAATGTAACAATATAAGACTGATTGGCAGTTAGCACCTGAATTTATTAAGCATTATATGACAGGCCAATCTCATTTACTGCTGTTATGGTGTTAATATAGTGTTATGGGTCCCCAAAAGTGCTATCAGCTTCAGCAGCAGCAGAAGGACAGTGGTCATATATTATTGCCTTGCTATTGTACATTCACAGTTGTGAAACAATACAAGAACTTACGTGTCTTAGAGTGACACTGCATAGGGAGTCAATAACGTGGGACTAAATGTCAGGGGCCAATTGGTCTAAATCCGTATCTGATCTTTTGCTGAATATGGGAAAGGGACTACACAAACTGTCACTGGAAGTGTATAGGGATTTTGATATGGTTTTGTTAATATTGCCTTTCTGCTGTATCTCTCTATTCATAGTTTTACAGTTTATTTGTTCCTTGTTTAGTAAGAGTACCTTTTGAGCAAGTTACACAAGCCACACATCGAGGCATAGCTTCTTCCCAATTAATATAATACCCCTTGGAACATGGCTTCATGCATTGTCTCCTTTCGTCTGTAACGCATGAATAGCGCTTTACAAAATCTAGGTGGAAAAAAAGAAATGAAAGCAAAGCATCACTTCACCTACAAATTACATGGATCTATCATATATCTTCTGTCTGTCTTAGCAATTTGGCACTCTCCATTTTACTGGAAAACAAAAAAACTGTCATTCCAATTCCAGGTGCTAGGATATTACAAAAGCCCAATTACATAAAATATATAAATTCCTGTTGCCGAGTCTCCCCCCATTATGCTTTATGATGATGTGATAAAACTATAACCAACGCCGCTCATATAGCATTCAGTCTTGCTTATCTCTTTTATTTCTCTATTCATTCTTACTCTATGTTATGCATTTAACCATTTTTCACTTTTTCCAGAAATCTGAAGTGTGCTGCACAATTATGATCAGCAGGTGTCACTGTTTGTAAAGTCTGATATATAATCAAAATTAACCAATATGAGTATTCATTATTGACCCTGGGGAGCACAAGTGCAAGAACACACCCATAGTGTTCATTCTAGGAGCACTTGTGCCCCCCTGTGTGTTTTGCTCTGCAATAAATGCTAGATGAAAATCTGATGCTCAGTAGAGGCAGTGTCGGACTGGGACACCAGAGGCCCAACAAAAAATCTTTAGACCAGGGGCTTACTTTCAGTACTATTATTCTTCCTCTCCTCACTCTTTATTCCCCTAGTCTCTTTTCTTTACATACTATAATCTATTATTAAATCTATTTAGCCTTTTTGTTCTCATAGAAATAATGAAAGGCCATGAAATAGGCTAAATGTTTAGCAGCATGAGGGCCCACTGAGAGTTTTCCTGGTATCCCTGTGGGCCAGTCCTACACTGAACAGAGGGCAACTTCAGAACACTCAGCACAGACCTGCAATAGGCCATTTTTTGCACTTGCATACTGTGTTTGGCTGTTGGTAGCATGGCTTTTGGATCCATCACTAGCAGCACAGGATGGAAGAAAGGCAGCAAGGGGAGGCACTTAGGCATCTCCTCTCCCACCCTTACCATGCACATCATTCAAATGCACAAGATAGGGAGTAGCAGGGCATGCAGCCTGCCATGTACTAACTGCCTGCCTTAAGACAAACAATAAGAACAAGGCTATGCTGCATGTGCAGCACAGCTCCAGATTTATCATTAGATGCTCAGTGAACAGTACAGTCCCCTGGGGTCAAAATGGCGACATACCTCCCACCTGCCCCAATATTCTATAGAGCATTGACTAATGCAAGAGTACAGAAGCCTGTGTATATTTTTAAAACGCTCAACACAGTGGTCAAAAAAAGTGCAAAAAACAGTCAGACTGCAGTGTGTTAAGCATTTTGCACTTTACACACTGCTTGGGGCATTAAAAATGTCTCTTATGATGTTCTGCCTTATGTATTAGTGTAGAGATTTTCAGATACACATTTTTACAGTTACAGTTTGAAGACGTTTTCTGATGAACATTTTATCCTTTTATCTTATTATAAGGTATATAATATACCATTGCAGAAATATATTTGTACCAAACCTTGCATGTATATAAAAAAAATTCACATGCAGGGAAAATGGGTTGACTGTTTAGTGCCAAATGAAAAGGTGATGAACTATTTTGGATTGATGACTGTGGCAAATCATGATGTAAACTTGTTTAGCAGTGACACAGTTTCTTACAATTCATCCTCACTTATATTTGTGACCAGCAGCTGCATGGTGTGCTATTGATGACTAGACTTACATATTTTGTGACACAGTACAGGATAATAAATTATCTGTGTTTTATTATGCTTACCTTGGTTGCAATTACAGCACCATTGATTCAGTGTGTTGTTATAATATTTAGAGCTGGAACAGTTTAATTCTGCTTTGGTAACCTAAAATTGCAAATAACAGTCTGTTGTGAATAATGTATTTATACAGTACATACAAATATACAGAAGAGCACCCATTCATGAATATTAGCCTCAATTTTGTTTCTACAAGGGGAAATAAAATGTCAGGTCCATCATACTGACTCATAAGTGTATAGGCACGCTCACCCTAAAAAGACTACTGACAGCCTCAAGCAGCAGAATACAGCATGCTTTGGGAAGACATCTCATTTGATTTCTATAGATAGATCACTGATATAACTCGGTAGCCCCAGACCCTCTGCAAAAACAATTTACTCTGCTCTCCCCTTCTTGGCATCTTGAGTGATGTGTGACACACATGAAATTGCAGGTCATCCTAGGGCCCCTTATAACTGGCTCTGCTTCCACTATTGTTATGCCACTGGCAAAAAAAGCATTTGCTCTGAGCCTAGATTTACCACCGCACAGTAGCAATAAAACCTGATACCAATGAAAGATCACAAATATAGGAAGACTGGATTTCTTTGCTCAAAATACAGTATCTATGACAGCAGCATTGCTGTGCAGTACAATGTCACTTGTTTTCCTAAAGGAAGAACTTTATATGTTGCACTTACTCTCACAGCAATTACATAAAGATAGTAGCAAATTGTAGTTTTTTATATAAACCCATGGTGGAAATCAAGATAAGCTGATAGCTATTCTCCTAGGGTGGGGCAATTGCTAGGTACCACAAAAATATCGATCACAGGCCCACAGCATGATACTGTTAGGTCCACTCTGCCTTGTGAGTGAAAGTGATAACCAAGAACCTAGAACAGGCATAAGGCCTATTGTGTGATATCCAGAGTGTTAAACAGCTCATGGTCAAAAAACAGACAATTGGTCAAGACAGGCAGCAAGCAGAGGAGCCAAGAACAGGCTCAGAGTGAAGAGTCAGATAACCACCCAGGAACTTTCAAAGAAAGAACTATTATCAGACATTGAATATAGGTCTTTGGAATCTTTTTATTTTGTAAATCTTCCTAAAATGCTACATCACTGACTACACAACACACATTGACATTATTGCTCTCACCAGCACTGTGGCATCTATCCCTCCTTCTGCACTGCTTTCCCTTTACCTGTTGTTACCTTTTTCCATTTTGCCATGCTCTCTTTCCCTGCCCAATTTTAAAGGACAAGGAAAGGCAAAAAATAAAATCAAATTTTTAGTTTCTTTAATGAAAAAGTAATTTTAAAAAAAGATTTGGATTTATGAATAGTGTTTGGGCCCACTTCCACCATCGAATTTAAAAAATTTGATCGAATTATTCGAATAGATTGAATAAAAATCTATTTGATTATTCAACTATTCGATGGTCGAATTACTTGCCCTTTAAATTTTTATACGAATGCCTAGTTCGCCAGATTAAACCTACCGAATTGCTGTATAACCCTATGGGAAGTTCCCATAGGGTTTTTTCAGCTTTTTAAGATCGATTAATATTTTAAGAACGATTTTATTGTTCAATCGAATTTTTATTATTCGATCATTCGATAAATCGAATTGTGCTAAAATCCATCAAATTCGAAATTCGAATTCAAAGGATTTTAATTCTATTAAAATTCGATGGTCGAATTCGAGGGTTTTTTAACCCTCGAATTCAACCCTTAGCAAATCTGCCCCTTGGAGTTGAAATATTTCTGGTCAGGTGATCTCTGAGGCAGCACACAGACCATTAGGAAATGGTGGTTCAAGGCAAGAGATGTAAAAGGGCAATATTTACTTAAATATATATACCAATTTGATAAGATTCTTTAATACCACTTAATTTGATATAGACTTGCTCACATATTCATTTTGGGGGTATAGTTTTCCTTTAAGTAACTGTGACATAAACAATAAATGGCCTTGTGGTGTCATTGTGGCCCACAGGTCAAAAACTACTGAGCTTGATCATAGTTACATAGTTAAATTGGGTTGAAAAAGGACAAAGTCCATCAAGTTCAACAAGTTCAAATTAAAACCCAGCATACATAGACACACACACACATCTCCACTCTTTCACACAAACCATACAGTATATGCCCATAGCTATACTAATTGTAGAGTTTAGTATCAAAATAGCCTTTGATATTATGTCTGTCCAAAAAATCATCCAAGCCCCTTTTGAAAGCATCAACAGAATCAGCCATCACAACATCACCAGGCAGTGCATTCCACAACCTCACTGGCCTCACTGTGAAGAACCACCTACGCTGCTTCAAATGAAAGTCCTTTTCTTCTAGTCTGAAGGTGTGGCCTCTGGTGCGGTGATCCTCTTTATGGGTAAAAAGGTCCCCTGATATTTGTCTATAATGTCCTCTAATGTATTTGTAAAGTGTAATCATGTCCCCTCGCAAGCTTCTTTTTTCCAGAGAAAACAACCCCAACCTGGACAGTCTACCCTCATAATTTAAATCTTCCATTCCTCTAACCAGTTTAGTTGCACGTCTCTGCACTCTCTCCAGGCCAAAACTGCACTGCATATTCCAGATGAGGTCTTACTAGGGATCTATAAAGAGGCATAATTATGTTTTCATCCTTTGAGTTTATGCCCTTAGGTTATGCATAGGTTGAAATTAATAAATAATGAATTAACAGTATTTTGTTTTTATTGTTTTATTACAGGGAAACTCATTAATCCCACAATAGAGAAGAAGTTAGTCATTTAGTCATAAAATGTTTAAATTAGACATTTTAAAATTTTTCCATTCTATAACTGAATTTGTTACAGATAGCCGATGACATTTACTCTTATCATTTGCATATTCCCCTCTCCCCCAAATTCAAGATTCAAAGGATTTTGCACAAAATCCTTTAAATTCCTAAGACATGACAGATTCTAGGAGGTCCCTCATAGGCTGCAATGGCAATTCAGCAGCTTTAAGGTGGCAAAGTCGAAGGATTTTAAAGGGCCAATACTTCGAAAATTCAAATTTTATTCTATTCTAATTGAATTTTGGCCTATTTGATAGCCGAAGTAGCCCAAAATTACTTCAAAATTTTAATTTTTAAAATTTTATTCAAATATTCACTTCTACCATTAGTAAATGTGCCTCATAATGTACTTCTGCAATAAATAATTGTGATAATATTAAGGGGCAGATTTACTAAGGGTTGAATTTTGAATGAAAAGAAATTCGAAGTTCAACCATCAAATTTTTTTGAGGGGTGTATTCAATTGAAAATGGTTCATTTGATTTGAATGATTTTACAAAAAAATTATTTAATTTTCCAAGACTTATAAAAAATTTCAAGAAAGCTTCCGGAGGTCCCCCATAGGCTACAATGGTAATTCGGCAGCTTTAAGGTTGCAAATAGTTAAATTCGAAGGATTTTAAAGAGACAGTACTTCAAAAATTTGAATTTTCTAATTTTTTTCAAATCTAATTTTGGGTTAATTCATTCGATATTCGATAGTCGAAAATTTTAATTTTATTCGAATTTTCACTTCAACCCTTAGTAAATCTTCTCCTAAGGTGCTGTAAAATGGCATATGTAGGCACAATGAAAAATGATAATTCCTTTATTCAGCACATATGAACAAAGGCACGTAAGATTTTGTGCATTTAAGGGTACTGGACTAGCAGCTCAAGATCAAACTCTACTACTCTACTATGGGCACCTAATCTTCTGCAATGCTGTTCCACCAGCAATAATGGAAATCACCATTGGGAAGACATATATTCATTTTTCTGAAGTCACCTAAAGTCACTCGCAAGTGTGCTACCACCCTAATAACCATGTTATTAGAAGTCCGAACTTGTAGAGTAGGGTTTCCATGAGTCTGGTTTTGACCCAGACAGCCCGGTGTGTAGAAGAGCTGTCCAGGTCAAAACTGCCTGTCTGGTTTTCAAAATTAGGAAAATTGGGCAGGATTCCCTATGAATGGGTGATTGGCACATCAATGCCCCACCCCTGATGTCACAACCCCGCCCCAGGAGTGTCATGGCCCCACCCTATTATATAACAATCCCGCTCCCTGCCTGGGGTTATATGGGCCAAAAGGTGGCAACCTTATTGTAGAGCCAGTTCCGAAAAGGGAAATGTTTTGACCCCAGGTGTCTATGTTACTAAGAAAACAGTATGCAAAATATGACATTCTTCCCATGTAACATTGCTCTAATTAATTTACTATGGCTAACCTCACATCCTTAATCTGAACGAAAAGATAGATGTTCACATTAACTAGAGTTGGTAGTAATTTGTGGTAGCAATCTTTGGTATTCTGATGCCATATTGTGTTCTCAACATACAACTAATAGCTGGGAAGATCAAATTATTATCTGAATAGATTTACTGACACTGACACGTGTGTTTTTTTCTGTCTCATGCATAACAAATAGTACTTATGTTCATATACATTGGTATTTTTTAGTCTTCAGGCTAACCACCCCTTATGGAATAATCATGGATGGAAATGTCAGTGCAATCACTATGCTGTAGTATCAAATTTAAAAATCAGCTCCAAATTCAGAATGCAGTTATATATGCAGACACTGTTTGTAGGAGCAGCAAACAGCCACCAGGGCATATGGAACATGAAGTAACAAAGAGAACCTCACCCCCTTTGTTATATATGCAGACACTGTTTGTAGGAGCAGCAAACAGCCACAGGGCATATGGAACATGAAGTAACAAAGAGAACCTCACCCCCTTTGTCATCTTTTCTTTCTGCTAACTTAGTAAAAAATCCAAAAAACCCATGTAAAGCAGGAATGACTGCACCATAGTGTAAACAAACTCAATGGGAGCACATTTAACTTCTCCAACTGGTGGCTGTTTGCTGCTCCTACAAACAGTGTTGGACTGGGGTACCTTTAGCCCACCAGGTACCAGAGTTAAGGGCCAACAAAGCTACTTATTCCCCAACTTGGTTGAACCTAGAGGAAAAAATTAAAGATGGCTATGCACTCCACTGTGAAGCACACAGTCATCTTTATTTTTGTTTGAATCTTACCAAAGTAGTTATGGGCTGACTGCAGGAGTGCTGACTAGGGTGAGGTGCTCATCTAAAAGCATAGTAGAAGAAGCTCTGCATATATAACTGCATTCTGTTTGGTTTCTTCCATGGTGTAAGCATTGCATGCAGTGGCATTGGTACAACCCCATAGGCCCTGGGGAAAACTTACACTAGGAACCCCACACAAAAACTTATACTGCAGAGCAATCATGTACATCTTTTTCCTGGAAAACAAATGATTGTAGGGCTCACATACAATGATGGGCCTTGATATAGCACATGAGCCAGGGCCGCTCCGGCCATGAGGCAAGGTGAGACCCTTGCCTCAGGCGGCACGGAGCGGCCTGTTACCAGGGGCGCCTCTGGTAACATTAAGAGCCGAATTTACGTTCAAAACGGTGCAGCCCCTCCTGCACCCGCTCCGACGCTAGAAGATAGAAGCGCGAATCGGGAGGGGGGGGGGCTTACATAATTTGGACAAAGTGTGGTACAAACACATCATTTTTGGAAAAATTTAATTTTAAAGGGAGAAACTGTATGCTAGCATTCATTCTCCTTCTTTTTGTATAACACCAGTACTGTTTTAAACAGGAAGTTCAGCTCTACATCTATTACTGCTGCAGAGCTCAAAGCAGTGTGATCCAAGCAAACAAACATTGTATTTATATATATTTTTAATCCCCAGTTTTGCATAAACAATTTAACTGAATCTATTTTGCAGCTGCATGTTACTTTTTTGTGCTATGTGTAAGGCGTTACATGTTTAGAAAGTTTTCTGTGGTTTTTCAGAGTTTTGTAATCAACATAGTAAGTGAAAAAATATGTAGATTATATTATCAGAAGAGCAGTTTCCTAGCAGCCTGGTAGAATTCTGTACTCCAAATGACCAGCACACATATCTATATAGTGAATTCTAGAAACCATTACGTTCTGCCCATAGGTTCATAGTTTGATTGAGCACTCATCTTTTTAGTGGTCTTTGGAGATGAAAGCGATCATTTCTGAAAAACTGAGCTAATTATATTTCTTGAGATGAGCAATGCGTCTGGAACATGAACTTGTTACTGTAAGTTTGGCATAGTATCACACAAACTGAAAACTAGCAGAAATTAGAA
>CM044444.1:58174307-58190669 GCA_024363595.1 Xenopus borealis
GAACTGCTAGACAGTGCTTAAATATGTGACCAATTGGGACTTCTGTTGAGTCCAATTACTGAACTGCTGAATTGTATAAGTAATTCAGTGATAAAGTGCTTTAGCTAACATAAATAAAAGTGTAATTCCAAAGTGCTAAGTGCAATCATTTAACAATTCATGAACCATCAAATAAGCGCGCAAGATTAAAAATTAATTAAGTGATAGACTTGGAGAACTCCCAAAAAAAATCTGTTGTTTTGCTGATCTAGGGACCCCAGAAGGGGAGAAAAGTAGGCCGTTGGGGACTGTAGTCTCGAATTTTACCTTTCTAATTTCAGTTGAGAACTACTCTTCCCTAAAAAACTACAAATACCACAGTGTTATGTAGAGTCAGAGAAAGAAAAGTGTCAAAGTCAATGCGATCTCTTTCGACTTCAAATAATTGTCAGATAAAAATGTTAAGTTGAAAAATTAAAATGAAAGAGCTCCAAAAGCAATTATTGGAATGCTCAATAGATTGCCAACGCGCGTTTCGCCTCGTGGCTTTGTCAAGGCAAAATCTAAAATGGCCGGTTGCCTGTCACATCCTCTCTGGTTCTGGCAGTAGCACTTTAAATTAGTTGATTTAAGAACGGGGATTTATTTGATGAATTTTTAATTGATTGACGATATATTTAATTAATTCATTATCTTCAATTAATTCTTTGGTTTGATTTATAATTAATTGAATTCATCTTTGATTAAGCGCTCTTCTATATAATTAATTTCATCTGATGAATTTAACTTATAAATTAATCAATTTCATGACAATGAATTTTTCATCTTAAGCGCTTATTTTATGGTTCATGAATTGTTAAATTATTGCACTTCGCACTTTCGAATAACACTTTTATTTATGTCAGCTAAAGCACTTTATTATTGAATTACTTACAATTCAGCAGTTTACCTAAGTAATTGGGCACAATAGAAGTCCCATTTGGTCACATATTTAAGCACTTATTACCGTCTAGCTTTGTTACAATTAAGTGGTGGGTATTAGACGGAGGGGTTTCCTTACTTCTTTGCTCTTATATTATTAGAATTATACAAATATTTTATACCTCCATCTCTTCTAAACAGGTGGATTTAGTTTTAATAAGGATTTATCAAAATGAAAGCCTTCTCCTTTTCACCTTCTGACCATTTGTTAGACTCATTGCACTGGTATTAACACAATTGTCTTTTAAGAATGCTGTCATACAGTATTGAGATATTAGTCCATTCTTGAAGAAACCCCTCCTGTTTTTATGGGGATGAAAGAGGTTTAAATGTTTTCAGTACAGAACTTCCCATACAAGTTCAAATAATTTGCAGTGTTCATGAAATCACTCATGATATTCCCATATTCCAGTACATAAAAGAACAGTTCCACCTGGTTCTGTAAAATGGTCCTATGTTTAATAGCTATTATACTATACATATCTCGGCAACAACCTCAGTGGAGGTGGAAACACATTTGGTAAGATATATCCTGCATCCAGGCACCGGATGAGTGCCCCCCTTCCTGTACGTATGTGTGTATGTGAGATAAGCTTAGACTTAAAAGCAGAATTATCATTAACATCATCATGTTTCAGGGTATACTGCTCTTTCCTTGGAAAAAAACACCCACACAATCAAACACATTTTCACACAGCAGATAATTAACAGTGCTTAATGAAAGTTTACCACATCATTTCAGTGACACTTCTAACAAATTGAATTTATCATTATTGCATTTATATGCAGTCAGGGCATTTTCATTTTCTAGAAGTGTTCCTCATTTCTTACAAGATCTAGTAACCTTAATGTAAGTGCATATATGCTATTATAGAAGAATAACTAAACCCTAAAAATGCAATATTTTGACCTTATTGCATCAACCTAATGTTTCAGCCACTCAGTAGCAGCAATGATCCAGGAATTCAAACTTGTCACAGGGGGTCACCATTTTTGAAAATGTCTGTGACACTCTCAGTGAGCTCTGGGCAGCTATTGAGAAGCTTAGCTTAGGGGTCATAACAAATTATCAATCAGAAAATGAGTTTGGCCTGTAATATAAGCTAATGCTACAAGGCTGATAATGGGAATTCCCCTTGACAAAGGCTTTACGCCGAAACGTTGGGGTGATTCTCATTTTGGGCAAGTGTATCCGCTACTTGTGAGTTATTTCCTTTTCCAATTTTGTGAAATATACGAGGTGGTATGTATATGGTATCTACCAATACTTATGTATTTACAAATTGAATATTGTCACATTTTGTATGATGTTCTTTAGATTGAGTAAAAAGACTTTTTGCATACCCCTGTACTCTCTGTTTATTTAGAGTGTGCAAGCCCTCTTTTGATAAAGTATTTATTTAATGCTAGATGGGTAGCATTTTTGGGCTTTTTTTGCACCTATTATAAATATATATATCTATTTAAAGTAATCTTAAACGTTTGGAGTGCCCTCCACCTATCTGATAATGTACAAAAAAAGAGTCACAGCAACAGAAAAAAATCAAAGATGGCCCTTTTTGCGCCTCATAGGGGACATTGGCACATGTGCAATATGGTGACTACAATATGCCCACACTGGATTCTAATATCTTTTTGGAGATGAAGATAACTTAAAAGTAAAAATGATTCTATTTTGATTAATGTTATGTCTGGCTTTATTTTGTTGGAGATCTTAAATGTTAATTCTAATCTCATAAAATGTCATAGTTATCACAAGTCATTTAACTTTATGTTGGTACTGAATTAAGTCATCACTACTGCGCCAGCAGTCATAAAAACCCTAAACCACAGTAACCAGAATACTGCCTGTGAAAATTCTTTGATATTAAACTTGCCTCTTACACTGGATTCTGTTGGAGCTGACATTTTAGTTGAAATGTGGTTTTGTCATTTCTGATGAATTTTATTGCTTTTCATGTTCTATGCAGCTTTCAAAATGATGTCTAATTGCATAACAATAAAATGATCTTTGAGGCCCAGTGGCAAAAAAAAAAGCTTAAAGGGCTAATTTTCTCACTAGACAAAACTAAACTACAGGGGTGCACTTGTGATCCTTGCACCAGTGTAGTTAGGTATGTGAAGTAAATTTTGTGTGCAGTGTGCTTTAAAGCTGATCTATTAACCATATCTGTTTGCTTCTAAACCTATAGGGGCAAATTTACTAAGCTCGGGTGATTCCAAATTCCATATTCCAATTTTTTTTGGGCTAATTTGACCATCAAATTTGCAAAATTCAAATGATTGGAATAAATCATTTGATAGAATCGAATGTTTCAAATAAATCGTCTGATTCGAATAAGAAAATCGTTCGACCATTCGATGGTCGAAGTATTTGCCCTTTAAAGGAAAACTATACCCCCATAAGAATACTTGAGCAGATTTCAACAGATTGATATCAAATTAAGTGGCATATTAAAGAATCTTGCCAAACTGGTATATATATTTAAGAAAATATTGCCCTTTTACATCTCCTGCCTTGAACCACCATTTCGTGATGGTCTGTGTGCTGCCTCAGAGATCACCTGACCAGAAATATTTCAACTCTAACTGTAACAGGAAGAAGTGTGGAAGCAAAAGACAGAACTGTGTCTGTTAATTGGCTCATGTGACCTAACTTTATAGTTTGTTTGGTGTGTTTGTGTGCACCATTGAATCATAAGGCTGTCCTTAATTTGTAAAATTGCAGTTTTCTATTTATGATTATCCAATGGCACATGCTGCTAAAAAAAGTATATTATTATGAAAATGGTTTATTTACATGAAGCAGGGTTTTACATTAGTTGTTTTATGACATATCTTTTTATAGAGACCTACACTGTTCGGGGGGGTTTAGTTTTCCTTTAAAAAAAAATTTCGATTACCACATTAAACCTACCGAGTTTCTATATTTGCCTATGGGAAGCTCCCATAGGCTTTTTCAAATTTTTTTTCATCGAATAGAATTTTTTTTTGGCAAAATCGGATTTTATTACGATTTTTTCGTGAAATCGGATGATCACTATTCGATCATTTTTGAGGGTCAAATTCGAGGGTTTTTAACCCTCGAAATTAGACCCTTGATAAATCTTCCCCATAATGATGGGGGCACCTATTATATTGATCTTAAATGCAATCCAGATTATTAAAATATGAAACATACTGTATAATATTTTGTTAAGCATTTACATAGGATGGATTTATTTGAAGAGAACTGTGAAGAAACTCACATACTGTAGGGAGAGAATAAAAATGCTATTCTTTGAATAAGCAGGACCCTAAAACTGCAAGGGAGAACTTCTGAAAAATCTATCTAGGGGCTGGTGCAGAATGCTTGATGTACCATGTATATTATTTATTTCTAATTATTTGGTGGGTTTCAATTGTGCATTAAGCATTATCAGGGAACTTTCAGCCCAGTAATTTTTTCAGCACCAGGAATCCCTGGATTCAATTTGGAAACAATGCTCAGCATATGGGACTCTCCGTTGCATTTGCCTTCATTATTATCAGGCAGTTTACTTCACATGTTTCACAATGCAAAAAAACAGATTCTGCCATACTATAATAATATTACTTGTTGCAAGTTCCGTTCCTACATATGCAATGTGGCGGGTGAGGGTGGTTGTTGGTTTTTAACAGACCCTATCCCACCACAGGGTATGCCGTCTCTATTTTTATGCCATTGGAAAAGTACGAGTTGGTGAAGCTGAATAGTAGATGTGACAATCTCATAAATAGAAAACAGAAAAAGATGACCTGAAATATCCTGCATTCTTTTGCTAAAATTAGAAGGCTACCACGTGTTTTGCAGAGACAGAGTTTCGAGTCACAAGGCTATACTTAACCTGATTTAAAGGGGTTATTCACCTTCAAACAACTAGTTGTTTACAGATAGATTACCAGAAATAATGACTATTACTTTTTATTTTCTATGCGTGACCTTTCTATTTTTCAATATGTGTAATATTGAAGTATAAAGTGTAATTTTCAACCTTCTAAAACAGCTCTGGGAGGAGGGGACGCTGACCCCCCCCAAAACTGTTCTATATGAATACATTTAATGGATCTATTTCTTATCTTTGTCCCTGGAATCGCTGGATTCCACTACAGACGACTGTTAGAACTGATAAAACGGTTGCTAATACTCCAGAGATGCTGCTGAGAAATGTATCAACTGAATGCTGCAAAATTGTAACTGTTTAGAGTCTGCGCTTGAATTACTGAGCTGCCAGGCTCAAACTCCAGAGACATGAACATTCAACTTTTTAGATTCTGGAAAACCAGTAAAAAATAAATAATGGAAAGTAATTGAAAAACTTTCTTAAGAACAATCTTAAAACAACTGAACCGGAAAATGTTGCCAAAATGGAAGAACATTTGCATTCCATTTATTTATTAATAATATTGTTAATGATATTGAGTAATTTTTTTTTTTACAAATGGAGTGAATATATAAAATATATAAAAGTTTCAGAATGACAAGTTTAAAACCACCAATAGTATAAATGCAATCTCTGGAAATTCTTCTGTGCTCTATCTTGCTAGGTTGACTAATAAAATAAGCCCCCCTAACTGACTCAGAAAAAAAGCCCCTTGTGCAGAAAACAAAGCATCCTGGGAAACTGTCCTGCAACAAGTCCAACAGTAAAATACACAATCTGTATGTAACTGTAGCCTATCTGAGATGGAGTTTACTCACCTGTTGAGACCAAACTGTTAGGGTTATCAGGATGACAAATGGAAAAGCCTTGGTGATGCCCATTGCAAAAAAAAAAAAAGAAGCAGATCTCAGGAAAAAAAAAATATTTTATGCAAAAGCACTCCGAAATATGTTGAAACTTTTTTTGGTATTTAAATTAAACCCAGTTTGATAAACTAATATTTTAATCCCCACAACCAAATAGCATAGGCTCCATCTCCATCCTTTTAGCATCACAAAGCAAAAACTTCTTCACATCTGCATCTTCGAGAAGTACAGCCCAAAACGGATTTCTTTCCTATGTATTCATAGAAATAATGCAACCCATCCCTCCTTTTTTTGGCTTTTTCCTTTTTATTTGTTTAAAAGCCTGTGTGTTATGCTGTGTCTCCCTCAGACTGTTGTGACACTGAGCTTCTAGTGTCTTAGTTAATAATTAGCAAGCTGAAGCTAAACTCATTCAGAAACTATGAGATAGGCTACAAATGATCTCATTTCTGACGATGCTGTGGCCTCTTACAGCCTGTAAGAATTTGTTTTTTTGTAAATGTGATCAAGATAATTTTTAGCCCTGAAAGTGTTACTTATTATTTCTTACTATTATCTGAATTCATGTTTCATATTTTTTTTTTTAAAGTGTAAAGAGCAATATATAATCCACAAACCAGTAAACCATTTGTTTGCATGACTAATTCTCAATTAGTACAAAGTAGTTTTTCAAACACCATTTCAAGATTTTCCTTAGAAACATCATCGTAATCACTAAGGATTCTTATATTGCTCTTGGACCAACACTATCCTATGTATGATTTATTTAAATGTCAGCTGCATAACCAGATGCCCATAGGCCCTGGGACAAAATTAATAATTGCTTAATCATCCCCCCAAATCCACCATCATCTTATTCAAATCATATTGCCCTGTTAGGATTCTTGCTTTCACCTGATGTTGGAAGATTCATCTTGTAAACCAGCTACTTCATTAGCTTTTACATCCCAAAAAAACTAGTCCTTTTTAGAGGTCTGGGGACAGTGCCATGCTGCTGTGGTTTAATGGTCACAAATTCACCTCTTGGGCACTGCTGCTTTAAGGTAACACCACTAAAAGTGGTCATACACAAGCTGATAAAAACTGCAAACAGACAAAGTTGGCAGATTATTGGCCAGGGTTTGGGCAGGCTTTAAATTCCGGTCATATCTAGAATCAGTAATCTCGCCAAGGAGTGCATCTACCCATGTATGGCCACCTTAAGGAAAATAACTGGTTGATTTTAGCAGGGGAGTTTAAAAAGTTTTAATGGACTGAAATTACATACGATTACATATCCAGACCCTCTATTTTACAAAGGATCTGGTTATCAATGAAACCTATTCAATTCTGCTTAAAACACAATAACAAATAATAATTTGCAGCCTTCATAGTCTGTTACTTTCATCTGCATATTTGGGACAAATTCACTAAAGTGCGAAGTGTCTAATACTAGCGCTAATTCGCCAGCTTGATATCATTTCGCAACTTCGCTGATTTACTAACAGTGTCCCTGGTGAAAATTCGCTAGCGAAGTAGATAGACTAGCGCAGCTTCACACCCTTACGCCAGGCGAAGTTGCACACTGACGAAGGGACGTAACTACGCTAATTCACTAAGATGCCCATTTTACTGAATGTTACCTCTTGTGCTAGAGTTTACTTCTCCAGGTCAGACCTAGTGAAGTTCAATACAAAAGGAGTTTGAACAAAAAAACTTGAAATTTACCCTCCTCCCCCACCTACATTTCCTAACATATGGCAACACAACTATACAGTGGGCACAAGTATAGGGCAATAGTACAACTTTATTTTATTTATTAAAGGTTTCCTGGGCTTGTGTAGTGTAACGTAGTGGCTTTAACATATAGTTCTATTATACGTTTAACTTAGTGAGTTTGCGTAGCATTGGCGTAACTACACCTAGCAAAGTGCGGCGAACCAACGCTATCGCATTTTCGTCGCTTAGTGAATTTGCCCCCTAGTTTGAAGATGCAGACCTTCCAGTAACATCCTCTTCTATATGAAAAAGGTTAGCTGCTGGGATCTACTACGTGATATTGATTTAAGCAGACCACAAAGCAGCCAAGGGAGCATGGAAACGTATTCAATGATATCTCATATAACTATGTTTAAACAGATGTGTGGGTTTGAACGGGGGACATTAACCTAAGGGGCCCACTAACTTCTTGTTTCCACTGTAGCTGTTGTGCAAGCTATTGAAAGTTTTTTGGTAAGCATAAATATTTGACCTACTTACAGGCACCAAACATTTTAGTGAACAAAATTTATATATATAGTTTTACAGCCCCAGTCTTAACCCTGGTCTATGTATCTGCTTATACGCATTAGAAGTACCAATACCACTTACGCGAGTTTAACATGTCCCTGTAAATTTCACCTTCTCATTATCCTTTCTTGGAAATTTCGACATACATAAATAATTTGGAGAATACCTAGATGAAGCCACTATTACATAAATGATTTAATTGACTCAGTTTGCAAAGACCTGATGCTGGGAAATACATATGGCCAATAACAAAGAAAAATATCACTAAGTCTGCAGCTTAAAGAAAATTATGTCTTAAAAAAATTTAAAAATAAAAACTATGTGCCACAAAATTGGGTGATCAGCATTGGAAAGTGAAATGCAAGACTGGTTGACTAATTAAGCACTGCTTTTTATTGCCATAATGTTAATTAAGGTTATCTCACTTTGTGCAATACAAACCTCAGTGCTAGTACAGACAAATATTTCACCACAAGAAATATTGAATTGCATATTGGTAAATTGGTAAACTGAGATCTCTTGACCAGGTTTGGTCAAAGGGGTTGTTCACCTTTGAGTTAACAATTAGTATAATGTAGAGACTGATATTTTAAGGCAATTTGGATTTTTTGGTTAATATTTGTGTTTTTTGCTAATTAGCTTTTTATTCAGCAGCTCTCCCAATTTGCCGTTTCAGCAACCTGATTGCTAGGGTTCAAATAACCCAAGTTAGATGATCACAATTTTATGATCATAACTTTGTAACTAAAAAACCCCTGTCTTTGTTAACTAATTCACTTGCATATATACTGAATTACTTATTAATTTTTACTTAGCATTAGGCGTGCTCCCACAACCCCCCTTTTTTGTATTTGTAATGTAGCCAGAAGCTGTGGCTGAGCTTCATGTGGTTTGTAGCACCTTATACCTACCCCGTTTAACTAATGGTGGCCCTATGTTTTTAACTGCATCAAGTAACACTTACTACACCTATTACTACACTAAGGGGCTGAATTTCAAAGTGGAAAATACTTCTAAATTCGACCATCAAATTTTTTGGGGGGGGGTCACTCGATCGAATATGGTCGTTTTCATTCGAAAAACGGCCGTATTCGATCTAATCAAAATTGTTTGAATCATTTGATTCGAGAACGATTCAACGATTTTCACCAAAATCCTTCAATTTCTCAGAACTTAGAAAAATTTTCAGGACAAGTTCTGTGAGGTCCCCCATAGGCTAAAATGGCAATTCAGCTGGCGAATAGTCAGAGTCAAAGGATTTGGGCCAGTACTTCGGAATTAGAATTTTATAATTTTTGGGCTATTCGATAGTCGAAGTAGCCCAAAATTACTTCGAAATTCGAATTTTCACTTCAACCCTATTCGACCATTAGTAAATCAGCCCCTTAATTTAGTTTCTGTTTACTTATTTTTGCTCACACATATTTTCACCTATACCCATACCTATAGCCACACACATTTATACACATTCAATTTTACTTTGACTTTACTATTGTTTTTCCATTATCACACTTTTTTTTAAAAAAATGGGTGTTGGTTTGGGCAATCTCTCTCTCTTAAAAGCCACATGTTAGTGGTGGGGAGATATTTACTTCAATTGATGCTATAATGTATGGAGGTACAAGACCTTATACTATGACCAGAGGTAAACAAATTAAGGACCACCATGTGGGGTTAACCTTGCTGTGGTATGGTGGCATATCAACTTTATGATCATAACTTTGTAACTACAGTAAAAAAAACCCTGTCTTTGTTAACTCAGGCGTTTGCATGTATACTGAATTACCTATGAGACAGAGGACCATATACTTTAATACATTTTTACTTAGCTTTAGGAGTGCTCCACAAGATATGAATAAGAGACTGGAACATGAATAAGAGAGGTCCTAAATAGATAAATGAGTAATAAAAAGTAGCATTAATGACACATTTGTAGGCTTACAGAGCATTGGTTTTATAAACGATGTCAATGACCCCCATTTGAAAGCTGTAACGAGTCAGAAGCAGGTGGCAAAAAATTTAAAAAAACTTCCACTTGGTACGCACACCATGGGAACATGAATACGTGTGGGGTCACACGAAACGCGTTGGGAAAGCTGCAATTTGGGAAATAAAAAGCCTTTTATTCACCGTATCCTCCGGAGTCGTGGTGTGCGTGACAAGTGGAAGTTTTGTCAATATTGTCTCCCTCAAGCTGCGGGTTCGGGGCAGAGCACCCGGACCAGACCATAGGAGCGGTGAGTAGCCTGCTATCACACTGTGTTTTCTTTGAAAGAGGATTTCTTGGAAGCGATAGGTCCGGGGCATGTGCACCCCGGCCCCCTTAAACTAAGGGTGAGCACCGTAGGTTAAGGACAGGGGGCCATACCTGCGGTCCATTTAATAAAGCGGACTAGAGCTTACTATCATTAATTTATATGCAAAAAATTAAAAAACTATAAATAATTGGCGATGTGAGCGGATTGCAGCATCAGTCACCTTACTGTAAAGCATGGAAAGGCCAGGCAATGCAATGGCTACCAGTTGCAACAAGTGGCTATCTTTGTTTCCCTTATTTTGAAGGCTAGAAATGTTTCTAATGGTAGTAGTGACTGATGTAGAAAGGGCCAGGGCAACAGTTGGAGAGATACAAGTATTGTCAAGAAGTTAATCCGACACTAATCACAACTGAAGTTGACTACACACATGCACAGATAAGCTTTATGAAATGATTATCTGGGTGTTTATAGATACATACTGATCCTATTCAGACAGAGTTTGACTATATATAAAATGTAAAAGTGAGCACACTGATAATATATTGAGGAATTAAATTCCTTCTACTAAATGTGTTATTGGAAGCTATAGAAAGTAAACAGTATATGGCACTTCTAATAAAGGTTGGTCTTGAAGGGTAAACCAGGCTGTGAGGCTTGAGTTTATGGTTAGTGGGTGCCACTAAATTTTCACCAAAACAATTTGTGCCACAGTCATATTATTTGCATTTACTAGTTGTTGCTAGGTAGAACTAGAGTTGCACCTGCCCAGTAGAGGAAATGCCAATGGCCAGTACATTTTTTTTTTTACCGTAAAGGAGCACGGTCTCAAGAAGCCAGTGCTTGGTTTTTCTTTTCTTTTAAATGGGATAAACCCTGTGATATTTTACATAAATTGTAGATCAGTCATTAAAGGGCAAGGAAAGTTAAACTAAAGAAGTAGGCTTGAAATGTTGTACATTATGTTTTGGGCTTCTGTACCAACACCAGGCAATCACAGTTTAGCAGTAAAGATCTGTGTTTCCAAAGATGCCTCAGTAGCTCCCCATCTTCTTTTCTGCTGACTCACTGCGCATGCTCTGTGCTGCTGTCACTTACTGAGCGTAGGGACTGAAAATATACAGTACACATAGAATACAAATGTCACAGTATGTCAGCGTCATCGCTCCTGCGCCAAGTGCACACGCGCGTTTTCGCGCTCGCGTGTTGACGCACGCGCAAGCGTGCTTCGTTTTAAAGGACGCTCAGACTTAGATTCTTTGCAAAGTGATCTTCCTACTGACACTGAGCTACGTTCATTTTGAGAGATATTCTGACTGACTTCTGAGAGATTCCTGTGTATGACCTGGCTTGTTCCTGATTTTGCTTCCTGATTACCCCCTGGCTTGACGCTTACTTATCTGATTCCTGTGTATGACCCGGCTTACCTCTGACTACGATTCTGTCTGCAATTGAGTGCCAAAACCGTAATCATCCGCCTCCTGTCATCTCTGCGGTGATTCCACAGCACCCCTGCTATTCCTTACTGGAATCACTCTGTTTCATCTCCAGGGTGCCATTCAGTGGGAAGCGTGGGAGAGGCGAATTACTTCAGACTCACCGTGATTCCTGACACAGTATAAGGCTGATTAGTCATTAATACAGATAATTATTACATGGCTGCACAGAAAACAGTGCAATTAGCATCAGAATTCAATAATCAGCCCTGTAGCATCAGCTTATATTACAGGCCAACCTCATTTTCTGCTGGATAATTAGTGATGACCCCTAAGCTTAGCTTTTCAACAGCTGCTCAGTGCCCACTGAGCATGTGTGTGCCATAGACACTTTCCAATATGGTGACCCCCTGTGACAAGTTTGAAGTCCTGGATCATTGCTGCTATTGTGAAGAAAGCTGGTGCAATAAGTTCATTATATAAAATATGCATTTTTAGTCCTATTCATTTTTAGGGGTTCCTTCTCCTTTAAAGTGCACCTGATGCCAAAAATATTATACCCAACCAAAGGCTAAAGGTTAATAGAGGCCGCATTCCATTTGGGGGGCAACAGTAGTTTTTTTTATAAAGTAAAAAATTGTCCTCCATCATTGTTAGGAAACTCACACTGGGAGGGAAGTCCTGGTGCAAGCAGCCATGTCATGTCAGAGAGCATGCAAAGGGAAATAAAAATAAATTACTGTTACCCCCAACCAGAATGCCAGGATTTATTAGCCCCCACCTTTGGTTGGGGATAATATTTTTTTGGCAACAGGTGTCCCTTTTAAATCCAATATTTTAGGATGCTCCTTTTAACATATTTTGTATATTCATGGAGATCAGGGACAGTGTTTTAAGGTCTAAGCTGACGATATTTAAAACACAGGACGGCACTGCATTTCCCCCAGCCAACTAAGCAATGTTGTTAAATAGATTACAAATGTTGTGAATATGTACATTCATTGAGATATATTACTATACACAAGGAGGGGTAGACTTGGGATACTTAGAATATGACACACCCCAGATTCTGATCGTTATTTTTTATTCATTATTTGACCATTATGTTAAGAAATGTTGCATATTTACTTGCTTGATAAAAACCTTTCAGTTTCATGCAGTAAGTTGTATGGACTTTTTTTTATTATATACATATTGTGGTAGAGTGCCCAAAACAATGTGGGAAAAGGTGTGGGGGTACCATTTGAAACTGCAAGGTGCACAGAGAGACCAAGTGACAGAGGGTCTGTCTGAGAGAAAAGCCAGGAGGCTGAGCAATCCTCCAGGAGAACTGCGAGTACAGGGGTGACCCCAATACAAATGTTTTCTTACTGGTAATCCATGAGGGGCCCAGTTTAGTAAGGGAAATCTTTTTGTGTGAAGTTAGACCCCAGTGGGCAGGATTTATTTTTATGATTTGTTTTGTATCCTGAAATGGTCACCCCTGTGTGTAAATAAACTGCCTTAATGTGAAGAAAAGTGTCTTCTGTAGATCCTGCAGCTTACAATATATTCTAGCATTACCTGTATTCAATGTCCGTTGAATTTAGCCTTCAGTGAAAAAACAGCATTCAATGGACATTGAATACAGGTAATGCTAGAATGCACGTAATAAATAAAACAAGTTAGGGACCGCCATTCGGGGTTTACCTTGACGTGGTATGGTGGCTTATCAATTTTATGATCATAACTTTGTAACAAAATAACCCCTGTTTTGGGTGTATATGCATCAGCATCTATAATACTTATATATACTTTAAAGCCTATATAACAATACCAAACAGGGCCAGCCTAAACCCACCCGTTAGGAGGGCTGGTTCCTGGGGGACTGGAAAATGGGAACCTATTAGTGTTTGTTATTGTTCTGTTTGCCCTCATATGGATCACAGTCAGCCCATGTTTTTATTATAGTATTGGGCACTGGCAAGTACCCATATTATATTATGGGATATTTGGGAATATTGCCTGAAAGTAGCAACCCCCTGCAGGAGGTCGTAAATGACACGTTCCTGGGCACTCCTACCTCATGCATAAGGTAATGAGGGGAGCGTCCCAGCAGGAAATAAAAAGGTGACATTCCCAATATCACATTGTCATCCATTTTTCAGTGGATTGTATGCCCAGCTTTCAACTCGTGCCTCAGAGAACACATAAGGAAGGGAACTCGTACTATAGTAGCTTTCTTTGTGTTTTTACTTCCTTTTATTTTATTTACTGTATTTGCAACTATGTCATCTTTGTAATATCAATGATATATATATGTTCTGTTATTTTTAATATTAAATAGCATCTGAATACAATTTGTCCTTGTGCTCAAACAAACTCATAGCCCATATGAATGCTTGTGCCTAAGTGTATGAACTTTTTGTATGTGTGGAAAGGGAAAGTTGCCTATTTGTATGTTGGATAACTAGTAGGAAAGTGTGTTTTTAATGTGAATTAACCCTTTGGCTGCTGGAATGCTTGTTAGACTAGTAGGTTCTTATCCTGAGTAACTACCATAGGAGAGAGTGTTTGCTGTATTGTGTAGTGTGAGTTATTACCTGAGGGCAGGGGAATAGTCACATTAGGTTTCTAGCGCCTGTTAATGATAGATGGTGGCAGCGAATGAACTTTGTGGGTGTTGGTGTGTCTGATGTTAGTCTAACCTGTGTGTAAGGTGATTGAGAGACGGAGTATAACCCCTTGTAGCCAAACCCAAAAGTTAAGTGTGGTGGAGTGTCGCGTGACAGACTGGGACTATGCTTTATCATCTTACAGTTACAGCAGAAATTTGCCCATCAAGTTTTTATACATGAAACCAATTATTTATGCCGATTACCTTGGATATGGTATATTATGTATGGTATGTGTTGCATACATCTTTGAAATAAGTCACTGATTACCTTTGTTTTCTGTTTTGGGAAAACTGCTAAGATGAGTATTGATATTGCCCTTTCATAGTCTGTATCTTGGAGCTTAGCCTGAATTTAGCTTAGCTCAACTTCCTTTCTTCATACATATAGAATTTGTTCACATTGGAGCGGTTTTGTTGCCTTGCTAAACTTTCCTACTATTCTACCAATGGTTAACATTTCTGCAGTGATGTTAACTGTAGATTTGAGGTAGGATTTTTGGACCCTATGATCCAATCCGTTAGAATATCAATCATTAACTGTGACAGAACTGCTTCTTTGGAAAAATAAGTGTTTCACTTAATCTAACATTTGGGAAATGGAAGTGATATGTTACAAACAGTCCTGTGGAACTATGGTTCATCCTTGCTATAAAACAAGAGACTAGCAGCCATGTTCTTCCAGTGGTTAGGCCCCAAGATCATTTATAAAATCCCTCTGTCCCAAGGGTGCCAGAGTTCCTGATTATGAGTTATATCAATGGTTCTGCAGGATTAAATGATGAATAAAAACTTTGGGGATGGCAAATGCCAATGTCTAAAATCCCTCAGCTAGTTAGGGACCAAGGAACCTATGTGTTTCATACTTCAAGGTATGTGCTTCTTTTACAGAAATGTTATCTTACACTTGTGTGTGTCAGTCAATCAATCAAACTATATGCTAGCAATCGCTCTCCTTTTTTTGTGTGCAGATAATGGATTTATCAATTCTAGCAGCTGGGCAAGTCAGAGTGAGTGTTGAGAATATGGTGCTTCTAGCAACTGGTCATTAGCACAGAGTGGATTAGTGCTCACACACCAGGGCATTTATGTATCAGTACAGTGCTATATGGAAGAACTGGCTACATATTACATAAAATGGCTCATCTTTTTTTTACATTTAATTAAACGTCTCTGAAGAGATTACATACTGATTTTTTACATACATTGCATGAATGTGAACAAATGCAGTATTGCCAAGCCACACCATTAGCATCTGCTGTCCACAATGCATTGTTTGTATTTGAACATTAATAATAGATATTATATATTATAAAAAAAATATTACCGATATTAAATATTTCAAAACAATCTGAAAAAGTATTGTCTGCTTCTTTAAATACTAAATTCAGAATAAAAACAAATGGTGTCCAGAGTATTTTAATTTTTTTATTTTGAAGTGGCACAGAAGACATGCATGTTTTATTACATTAAATACAGAGGAGAAAATACTGCAAGTCAATTTCACGTATTGCCGGAAACAAAACAATAAGTTAGGTACTATGATGATCTACAGGTAAAAAATAAAGTGCATTTTAACTAGCATCAAAGAGATTTTAAAGATTGTTCATTTGCCTCTTTCAAGTATGAATAATCTGCTTCTTGGCAAACAGGAAAGATGAAGAACAGAGCAAAAATGTGCAGACAGCCAAACAGATACTAACCAGCAAATATATTAGTGCTCTGGCACAATGAATTATCAAATCATTAGCATTAAGTGCAGTTTTTTATGAGCCATTATTTTAATACAGATGCAAGTTTTTCCCCAAACCACCACTGTGGGTTTTAATTTAACTTTATACATGTTACCATTTTCCCCTCCACACCAGTAAACAACTCCAGGAACAAAGACTTGGGTGAACACAAAGATCTTTTTAAAGAAAAAATTTAAGAGGACATGTTAGATCACTGGAAGTATATTTCAAAAACAGATAAGGCACAGGAAACATAGTGGCTCCATCTAGCAGAGAAGGGAAATGTCTG
>CM044444.1:58192345-58206873 GCA_024363595.1 Xenopus borealis
CATTGTTCTGTTGTTAGGCTGCTGGGGGGGAGCAGTGATATCACTCCAACTTGCAGTACAGCAGTAAAGAGTGACTAAGTTTATCAAAACACAAGTCACATTACTTTTGGCAGCTGGGAAATTAACAATAGGTCTACCCCATGTCAGATATCAAAATGAAATATAAAAAAATATGTTTGCTCTTTTGAAAAATGGATTTCAGTGCAGAAGTCTGCTGGAGCAATTTTTAAAAAAACAAAACCGTTTTTTTTCCCCATGACAGTATCCCTTTGACTCACAAGTTCTGGTATTTCTAGGACTTGACTATTAATGAAAGTACCAAGTAAATGGTTTTAAATTAATGCTCCCAGGGATTTTAAATTTTCTGGATTTGGCATTTACAGTTGCTGTGTTTGCTCAATGCTACTAGAAATATGTTGTCAAAATGTTTTCATCTGTACATCGGTTTTTCGCTGGCTACATGATAAGATCCATGCTCTGTTATGCACACATTAGAATGCCACTGTGTGGACCAACACTAGCCTACGAGAACAGGAGCGGTTTGAATATTTTTACAAGCCCAATGCAGAATATGAAAATACTCAAAGACTATGTTCACCAGCCTATGTGGTCACTGACCAAATAACAACTACATATTTAAATCCAAAATATATTCTGGTCAGGCAGTTGTTATGGAGTGAATTTGGCGCAAGAACAAACCTTCAGGTCAAACTGATGACAATGCCTATGTTTTGCCACCTATAGATTGTACATTGTTTGGTAATGTACATGCATTTAAATAGAAATACTGGAAGCTACTGTGCAATGCACACTAACCATCCATAAATAGACACACACATGCCTTTCATATACACACATTTTAGTGTAGCCCTTTTTGTGTGGTCACACGATTATAACAGCATAGATAATGGTTTTAGAAGATGAATGCAGACATGCTTAACATGTGTTAAATTACTGCATGCCAGTTGTCACAGAACTAAAAATACATTAACAAAACTACTGTATCTTGGTTCTGTGTTGGCCAGGACCAAGGTTTCACTGCAGCAAAATAAATGGTCTGAAAAAACCCTAACAACTCTACCACCAGATTCTTCTGAGACCGCAATGCAACATGTATTCATAGAGTTGTATTCATCCACCCACACCCATAAACTGGATGAATGAAACTGGTAGGTACTGTACTAAAATGATGCTGAGCTGGTAAGCAGATGGGGAACAAGATTTCCTAGGGAACATTTACATCAGGCAGAGACAAATTGCTCCAAAAATGTCCTAATTTGTTTAATGCTCAAGTTTGAGGAGCTAATCCGTTAATAAAAGATAATCACGTAAGTAACCGATTGAAACTGCAAATAAAACATTGCAATATCATCTGCAAATAATATAACAGTACCCCAATGCTACTTTATAAATCCAAACCTCTGCTACCCAACAAGGTACCCTCTATGCTGACAGAATGAGGGATGAACCACCACGTCTCACAAATTCCACAATTTTACTTGTGCACTTGCTTTTAAATCCTCTGCTGCAAATGATTAGCGGACATATGGCAGATGCAGAGGAACAAACTGGTAACCCACTTGCCTTCTAACTTGTAGATTCATCAGTGAAGTGAAGAGTGAAGTTCCGCCACTAGAGGGAAATTCCTCAGCTCTCCATTCATTTCAATGGGAGTTTGAAAGGCCTATTTATCAAAGGGTGAAATTTCACTTCACCAATTGATAAATACGCCTTTCAAAATCCCATAGAAATTAACCGAGAGCTGTGGAATTTCCCTCTAGTGGCGGAACGTCACTCTTTGATGAATCACCCCCTTAGACTCATGTCCACCTTTAAATAACATACAGTGGTTTTTGGTAACATACAGCAGTAAATTCATGAACCAGGCAAGAGTTAAGAAATGGCAATGATCTTAAAAATAGAATTCCTTAAAGACTGTGTGAAATTAACTGTAGTTGGGAAAACAACCAATATCAAGTACAGAAAAAAAACAAAAAAACTTTACACTGCAGTCTTTACACAGGGTATGTGAGAAGGAATGTTTTGTCCTCTGCGGTGTTGTAATTACAATATCAACTCTGTTGTAGGTATTGGTGTGTAAACATATTAAGCTCACTGTCCAGCCAGCCGGCTTTATTCCTGGAGAGGAAAAAAGAAAAAATAACAGAAAAAAGGGTCATTATACATGAATTAGCCATTGTTTTTACTATTCAAAATCCCAATCTCAAATCTGGAGATTATAGAGGAAAACATCTTGCTTATTTTAACAATATGAATTCCCTTTATAGAATGGTTGGGGAAGTTTGTTGCCGATATATGACCACCAATCTAAACTTGATCATTTTCTCAAAACTTTAGACTGATCACAAGAAAAATTTAACATTTTAAATATTACAAGTAAAAAAAAAACATAACAGGCAGAACTAAACCACACCAAAAGCTTGCACAACCATAGCTTACCTTAAGAGTTTTGCTTTACTCTGTAGACTGTCCAGGATTTCAATCTTCTTATTCAGAACATCGATATCTTGTTCAAGATTTTCCCTAGTTACATCTACTTGCTGGCACAAGTGAGCAAATGTACTGGAGAGCTCTCTGTCCAAAAATAGAAAAAAATACTAGAAATAATATTTTACAACTACCTGCAATTTAATTTTTCAAGATTGTCCATCATTTAACAGAATGTTTAAGTTTGTAAACTAAATACAAAATACATAAAGAGATTGCATTCTTTAATTACTAAACAACAAACAATATAAAGCTTCAAATGATTTAAAACACAATGACTGGGAAACTTACTGTTGAACTTGGTGGCTGCAATTGGAACCAGTGTAGCTGACAATTAGCTGCAATTTCTCTGCAGCATAATCCACAAACTGGCGTTTGAAGGCCCTTTCTTTTGCTTTATTAGTCCAAGTAAGGCGCTCATATACATAAAGAAGTCCATAGAGGCCAAATGAGAGAGCAATAAGCCTCCATCCCACTGCTTTCCAAACCTGTAAAAGTCAAAATAAAATGGATGAATTCACAGTTTCATTAACAGTAGTTCAAAATAATATAGAAGCATGGTGAAAAACATGAGAGATAGATTACTTACTACTCCTCCTACCACAAGTATTCCCATGGAAGTACGAGACGTTAAAGAAGCCAGTCCAGTTACCATGGAAACCATAAGTTCTTCCTGAGTCATAGAGCCTTGAGGCATTGGTGGCATACTGGGGTTTACTGGGGTCAGAGGCATTACACGAGGTACCTGAAAAAGTATCAACAAATATTTAGGAAAGGAAATTAAACACGAATGTATCAATTAAATGTTGCAAAATTGTAACAGTTTAGAGTCTGCACCTGAATTACTGAGCTGCCAGACTCAAACACCACAGACACCAACATTCAACTTTAAACTTAGATTTTGGAAAAACAGTAAAAAATAAATAATGGAAAGAAATTGAAAAATGTCTATTTATGGAGCACAATCTGAAAACCACTGAACAGAAAAAAAAATGTTTGGAAGGTGAACAACCCCTTTAAGAAGTGCTTGAAGGTTTCATAATCTTTTGGAGCAAACAACTTTTTCAGTAAGAAATTTATACACTGCACACTGGCACAAACTATAAAATTCACAATCTTTCTTCCACTGTTGGAAGTGGTTGCTTCAAGGAAAATTCAACCCTTAAATAAAAACAAAAACCCTACCCTGAATGTTTAACCTTGGTACTTGGCTTTGAGAGGATACTTTTAAACATCTGAAAAAAACACTTAATCAAAGCTCATAGTTTGGTGTAGAAAGACATCTTCACCCATTTTGGATGCAGAAAAACAGGCTTTCGACGCTATTCGACCATCGAGTATGAAAAAATTTGATCGTATCGAATGATGGAATATTCAATACTCTAACTACTTCCCCTTTAAAATTAAATTTGACTGCCTACTTCGCCAGACTGAACCTACCGAATAGAAATGTAATAGAAGTCTATGGGAATCCCCCCATAGGCTTTTTTTTTCCTATTACCTGCTCGAATAGCATTCGTATGATCGAACGCCTCGATCGTTCGAATCTTATGAATTTTTCGTACGATCGAACGAGATTTCTCAAAAAAAAAAAAAAAAAAAAAAAAAAAATCGAGAATTCCCTTTCGATCATACAAATTGATCGAGAAATCGAATAGCGCTTGAAAAGTGCCTGTACAAAGATGCACACAGCAAAAGCCCACTTTGAGACCCCTGACATTTAAACGTAGGAAGTTTTATATAAAATGCAGTAAATATGCAGTAGTAGCAGCAACTGAAAGCCACGTTAGTTCTTATTTTATGGTTCTCTACATGCCACATACTTTGGCAAAGTATGTTCAGTAGACCCTTTCATTCACATATAGCATGTTTTATATTAAAACTACAGTGCAGCATGCTGCTACTTTCATTTTAAAGGTCTGCAACCCTTTTCATTCTAATTAAAAACAAACAAGAAAAAATACCTTACAATTTGATATATATATATACCTGATCATTGTAAGCCATCAAAGCTCGTCGTCCATTTTTGGGCCCCAAGAATCTGTTCACTAGCATTGTCCAGCCCATAGAAAAGTGAAATTCCACATCTTCCTGAAAATCTGCACATAATTTATCACAGCTCAGGTCATAGCTGAGATTAAAGCATTGTCGGGGAACCAATAAATCTGTTTGGGTTCTTGCAGTAGGTGGCAGGAGAGGCATCATTCCTTCTACAGGAAAAGAGAGTCAGCTGTCACTAATGACATAATGTATTGAAACTATGAACATATGTTTATTTACACCGTTTTGCCCTAAAAAAAAATAGGCATCAGGATTGAAACTTTTTTTAATCACCATTTATATACATTGATACACACAAACATATAAATGACATACTATCAAAATAATTACAGCCAAAATAATGGAATCCCTGTTTTTTATGCACTGCAGGTTTACTATATATGTTCTTGTCTGTGATACTTGACAGATGAAACTGCCACCTCATATTTGTAGACATCTAATTAAGAATTATGCCATGCACCAAAGCTCATGGTTCATCTACAGTTACTTTTAGGTTCATCTGAAAAAAATTGCACCTATAGTTTGCTGGTCACTCAGTATAAGACAACTCAGAAATAAAAATGATCAAACCTATCATCTCTTGCTGAGTGGTTTGCAGTGAAAGTGAAATCGCAGCAGAGCAACGATCTGATAAGTTCCTTCCAAGACCTTCTTCAATGTGCCTGTGAAGTTCCTATGAGAAAGCAAGAGGAAACCTACAATTAAGCAGATACTAATGGAAGAAGGCAATATACTACTTTATTCTGCGATTACTTACATTCCTGTAGACTTTGAGGACCACTGGAGAAGGGTGAAAATCCAACAGAAACTCATCGACCAAAACAGAAAGTCGCCGAATCTCTTCAGCCATTGCGTTTGAAACCTACAAGATAATGACAAAGATATAACTTGCTCATTGTCTATTTAGCTTAATTAAATATGAGAGGGAATGTGAAAGAATATCAAACTTTGGGTGCACAAAAAATGATTTTAATTTCCCCATAAATGTTTATTGACTTTTCAAAAAAATAAACCGTGAGATACTTTTTTTCTCATAAAAAAAAAAAATATGTGGCCCATTGTGTGGACTCATCACTCATCAAGACAAGATTAATGAATTGGTGAGATGTTTAATATTTGTAAAATTATATAAACATTATATAAACATACACTAAAAAAGTATTTGCAGTTAGTCAGTTTATATTATTTCTACTTGTCTCATGGTTAACAAGTCATGAATAAGTTCAAGGCTGACGTAATCTAACTGGCTAAGCCAAAATTATGTTTCATGTGTAATTTTGAAAGTTCTGTACTCTTTCTTACCTGTCTTTCCACCTCATCAGTGATCAGTTTGATTTTATATTTGTAATCCTCTGTCAGAAGCTCCAGTTGTTTCTCAATAAATTCCAAGCGATCCCCGAACTCCTCACGTTTTTCCAAACACAAGCATCTGTCACAAAAGTGACAATACAAAGGCATTTCTAAAAGTGTAACTTTCATGAACTTGAGAACAAAGCAGGGGCCAATTTAAAAAGCACACACATGGCATTTTCCTATAATTCTAACTTTTTAGTTCTATCCAGGTTATTTTTATTATTTAAGAACTAGTTTACGAAGCAACTCCTAACTGTCCTTTTTTTTTAATATATTAAAGCAAATAATATTATAAAGGTATCTTAAGAGACATCTGTTTTTCCTGAAAAGGACTTTAAAAAGTCTTAGAATTTTACATCTTAGATCTTCTGGTCATCATAATTTAAGGGAGTTGTTCCTCAAAATGCTGGTATTAGACATTTTAAATAATACTAATATTAAGTAACCAATACAGAGCAACCACAGATGCCTGCATGGAAAGGCTATTTTTTTTTTTAAATGAAGTTTAAATAAAAAAAAAAAAAAAGTATTCATGTTTCATTTGAATCAGGCTTTTATTTTACAACTTTTTACTCTGGATGACAATTCTTCTTTTAAAGTAAACATTACTTATTAGAGTCTGCTCCAACCCCTAACTAAATACTGCACATGGTTTTATGTGCTTTTTGCAAAGTTCAACAGTTATATATAACTGGAGTCCTTTCCTGTTGAATTATGCTATTGTTGTGCGTATTGGTGACCATTTTTTACCTTTGCTCTTGAGCAGCAACATGGACAGACTCCATTATTTGTCGCAAAACGTCAGCAATATGCTTGGCTCTCTTTGTATGTTGCTCAAATTTGGTCTTAACAGCAGACTGTGAAATGCACTCCTATGAAGTCAGATGGGTGCAAAAATAAAACTATTACCAACAAAGAAAGACTATCACCATTAGAAACAAACTATACCTCATTCAAATTCTTACTACTTACCTCAAATCGTCTCTCAAAATTCTGGAATTCAAACATTCTTGCTTGAAAGCCCTCAGCCAAAGCTCCACCTAGAGACAGGATAACAGTGAAACTAGCTTCCCCCTATTATCATATCAATCGCTGACCAACATTAAGGGGGAGAGGGAAAATAGATACACATAAGCACATCCGCACACATTTTCAGATATGCTGTATTAGATTTTGGTTTGTCTTTTGGGGCAGTGAACTGAAATGAGTTAATATCTATTCCATTCCATAAAGCAAAAAAGGACTTCTGTTTGCCACAAAGGAAATATGAATTTAAAGGGGACCTGTCACCCTAAGAAATAATTCAAAATCCAACTTTATTGTGTTAGTTGAGCAATATGAATTTTACTTACACTTCATTTAAAGCTTGCTTTCTTCATTCTTTTAAATCCACAGTTAGAGAAATATACAGGCAGGCACCATATTGTGGTATAAAAATAAAAACTGGGTTAATAGTAGGCTGTACAAAATGAAAAATGTTTCTAATATAGTTAGCTGAAAATGTAATCTATAAAGGCTGGAGTGACTGGATGTGCAACATAATAGCAAGAACACTATTTCCTGCTTTGCAGCTCTCTTGGTTTCCACTGACTGGTTACTAGGCAGTAACCAGAGATTTAGGGGGGGGCACATGGGTCATACCTGTTTGCTTTTGAATCTGAGCTGAATGCTGAGGATCAATTAAAAACTCACTGAACACTTATGTCCCATGTGGCCTCGCTTAAAGTTGCTGACTAACTCAGAGCTGAAAAGCAGGAAGTTGTGTTTTAATCTGTTACTCATCCAATCACAGCCTTTATAGATTACAGTTTTGGCTAACTAACTATATTAGAAATAATATCTTTTTACCCAGTTTTTATTTTTACACTGAACTGTTCCTTTAAAACAAACTTTGCATTATCCCAAAATCTAATGTAAGCAATAGAAAGGGGGGACCTGATCCCCTTACCCAAGCTACACAACTATAGACAGCAAGGAGGGAGAGACATATGAGAGCACTGACATATAGGAAGTACAGAATACAACATGAAAATAATTGCTGTACCTTAGGCATAGAGGCAGGGAAGGCAATATGATTGACAGCTGATATTTTTAACAGAGTTTAACTGGTATGGAAGTTTTAATGAAAAAAAAAATTTATGTAAAAATCTGGATTTTGTGTTTAAAGTATACAGCTCATTATGTCTGAATGACAAAAAAAAGTTAGTATTTTGCCTAGCTGATGAAATTTGCATTATTTGAATAAAATGGGGTCTATGGGAGACGGCTATTCCGTAAGTCTGAGTTTTCTGGATAACAAGTTTCCAGATAATGTATCCCATACCTGTATTCACTGCACAGTAGTAATTTTAGGAGCCCTGAATAGTGTTTTAGCCATCTAAATGCAAAACCTATTTTACATATTACATTACTGAGTGCTGGCAAAGGAGATAAAATGAATGTGTCGAAGCCTGAAAGAGAAGAGGGGGCAAATTCACTAAAGCGCGAAGCATCTAAGGCTAGCGCTTATTCGCCAGCGTGACGTCATTTCGCAACTTTGCCAATTCACGAAGGGGAAAATTTACTATTATTCCCCATAATTGGCTCGACCAAATTCGATATTCGATCGTCGAATGCTAATCAAATAGTTTTAGTTTACCTTTTATTCGATATTCGACGATCGAATTAAAATGTATTTGATCAGTCGAATAAATCATTCGATCATTTGAATGATTCATATGATTCGAACGATCGAAGACTTCGATCGTTCGAAGCTTATTCGATCAGGACTTAGACTCAGAAGCCTATGGGAGGGTTCCCATAGGCTTCTATTGCAATTCGGTAGGTCCAATCTGGTGAAGTAGCCAGTCGAATATTAAAATTTTTTATTTTATTCGCTGATCAAATATTCGATCATTCACTATTCATTGATCGAATATGCCTAATTTGCATATTCGACCAATAGAATAGATCCTACGATCAAATATTCCATCGAATTCAATCGATTTTATTCACATGCATACATGTGAATTTTGTAAATCGGCCCCCAAGTGTCCCTGGCGAAAAATTCGCTAGTGAAGTAGATAGACTAGTGCGCAACTTAGCTTTGTGTAAGGGTGCGAATTTGCGCACTGATGAAGGGACGTAACTATGCTAATTCAAGAAGATGACCATTTTACTGAACGTTACCTCTTGCGCTAGACTTTACTTCGCCAGGTCAGACCTGGTGAAATTCAATACAATAGATAGGAGTTTGGAAACAAAACAAAAAAAACACTTAAAATTTTTTCTACATTTCCTAACATATGGCAGCACAACTATATAGGGGGCACATGTAGGGCAATAGGACAACTTTAGTTTATTTATTAAAGGTTTCCTGGGCTTGTGTAGTGGAATGTAATGTAGTGGCTGTAACATATACTTCTATTATATATTTAACTTCTCGCCGTATGCAAATTTGTTCGTCACCCTGAGCGCAACTTTGCATTTTTGTGAATTAGCGGCGGGCTGGCGAAAATATCCCTGACGAAGTGCGGCGAAGCCATCGCTAACACGTTTTCGCTACTTAGTGAATTTGCCACGAAGAATCTAAGAGAAGGACATTTTCCTGCATATGTTTCAACCCCAAGGGCTTCAAGCACAAAATATTTTTTTCTTTGCTAGCAGTAACCATTTTTTTTAGTTTGTTTTGTTGTTAAATAAAATAAATTGTGATGTTATTTTATCATACCTCCTTCAGGCATTCCCTGAGCTTTCTGTATTCTGGCATTCAAAACTTCTTTGGCTGACACAAAGAATATACGATCTCCAGCTTGGGTTCGGTCAAGCACTCCCAGTTCATCCACTAAAAAACTGGTGCAACGTTCCATGTGCTGGCGGCGTACCTGAGAGTCGGCAAAAAAGGACAAGCCACGTCACTAATCCTTGAATTTGTACTACTGCAGTGTTTTATTCAACCAGTTATATTTTATAGGTTAATTTCCTTAAAAGGGTTGTTCGCTTTTCAACTAATTTCTAATAGGATATAGAGAGTACTATTCGGAGACAATTTGCAATCGGGTTGTATTTATTATGTGCATTATTTCACTTTTTGTTCAGAACCTCTCCAGTTTGCAGGTTCAGGAAAATAAATTAAAAAAAACTATAAAAATGAAGGCTAATTGAAAAGTTGCTTAAACTTAGCCATACTATAACATGCTAAAGAAAGAATCTTTGATTACTTCCTTATTTAATGGTTTATGAACCGTCTAATATGTTCTGTTGGAAAATACTCAATAACTAAAAAGTTAAGAAAAAAAGTTGCCATTGCCCAGAAAAATAGAATGAGATACACGGTACATGAAACCTACATTTCCCTTGAATGGGAAAGATGACCAATAGAAATACTTTCCAGTAAAATGATGCTCTAATGATCACTTGTGGGCTGGAAAGCACCAGTACTGGTGCCCTCAGGCATTTCCCACCTCTTTGATGGCTGCATCTTTTAATGAAAGTATCCTCTGTTTTATTTCCTTATTTCCCCATACTGTTTATATTTGGATAAGAAATTCCTGTAAAGACTATAAAGCTAGAATCCCATGCCTGAAAGGATATATAAATCTATTACCTTATGCCATTAAAAACAAGGTATTTAAAATATGATATAAATCCATATTTTCAGCAATAGTGTATCTTTAAACTGTTTAAAGTCTGCATATAAAGAATATATATTAGAACTTTTATTTCAGGTACAGATATAGAAACCGGTCATAAATCATTAAAAACTTTACAATATAATAAAGGGTTTCAAGGTCTACTAGAACGTGAATTGTAAAAGTAACCACATTTACCTCTTCCATATAATCTGGTTCTGAGGCAGAAGCATCCCATCGATTGTTCAGGATGAAGATATTTGGTCGAGATAGTCGCTCATTAACCTTGTGGAAAAACTGCTTTTCCTTTGGAAAGAAGAAGACAAGTTTAAGGCCTCATAGAATGAAGAATACACTCCAGTCTTAAACAGCATTGCAACACTTACTGTTTGCATTAAAGTAGACTCTGAGTTTGCAACCAACACAAACACGTCAGCATCGAGGCAGAACTTATCTATCCAGCTATCCAACTCTGTGGTTACATCAATGCCAGGGCTGCAAACAAATTAACATATTGCTGGAGTGTTCTATTAAATACATTTATTTAAAGACATTACTGAAATCCAGAATTTTACTAATATACTTGGTTATTAAAAAAATAAATAAAAAAATTACTTATATGGGCAGATTTATCAAAGGTTGAATTTCAAAAGTATGTGATTTTGTTTTAACTGTAATAAATGCAAATATACTTACAAATCGAAAGGGAGGTTATTTAAGAAAAAATGTAAACATCTTATATTCGATTGAATAGTCCCAACCTGAAAATTTTTATCAAATTTGAATGGAATTTTTAATCAAGTTTTCCCTCCGAAAAAAAAAAGCTTTAATGTCAGGAAGGCAATTAACAAATTCAAATGGTTCAACAGTCATTGGCTTGTAATGAACTCGGCAGGTTTTAGATGGCGAATATTTAAATTAGAACGTTTTCCATGGTTGAGGTGGAATAAATCTCACCTTCGAATTTACATTCAAAGGGGGGGCTTACAATTCCAATGTGTGCATTTTGACAAAAAAAAAAAATTTTTTTTTTGAAAATTCTAATTTACGACCAATAATAAATCTGCCCCTAACCGTTTCTTTCCACTTAGGAAGGTAAGGTTATAAAAATAACTTGTTGGCCATCCCATATTTATTAAAATATTTTATGCTCAATAGTCACCTCTACCAGAACCTACCTGGGTTTCAATAATTTCACTAAACACCCAGTTCTCAAAAATAGGTTTCGCAATTTATTATGCAAACACATTTCATTGGTAGAACTCATTAAAATTGTTGATTCCAGTGAACAAATAATAGGCTGATAAAACAGAAAATGGCATTTCTAAATTAACATAAACATATATATACACACACACACACACACACACACACACACACACACTATAATGGTCTGGGGGTCATACCTGTCCATCAACACAAGGTCATCCTTTAAAAGAGGACATTTAGAATTAGGCCACATAACACTGACCAGGGAGCCAGAATCCAGTAGGTCATCCTGATGTAGAGCATGGGCAAGCTGGTTTACAGTCTGAAATAAAATAGGTTCAGTAGATAAGCAGAGAGAACAAACCAACATATTCCTTTCATTATTCAGAGTTATTTACTAATAAATTAATATTAACTTCTAGTCTGTAACAAATTTTTATGCCTGGCATGAATATTTAAAAGGCTCAAAATGTATACATGTATATTTCTTTGCTTTTTGCATCCATTCTTCAGTTTCCATTAAGTCCTTATGAATAAATAATAAATAAGGGCTTTCCCGATATTCTATATATAATATCACGAGATCCCATTCGATCTTACTTGGTTATAGCTTAAAGCCTAATAAGGGTTAATGATTTAAGGAGGGGTGGCTAGTGAGCCTTTTAAATGTTCAGGTGGACTCTAACTAATCATGCTTATGAGGAAGTGGTTTGGTCCACGAAACTCGTCATGCGTGCGGCTGCTGTGTGCTTCATTATTTTAATGGAAAATTAATAAAAGATGGATTTTTAGCCCTAGCTGGTGCTCCGTGTGTTTACAAATCTGCATTGGTCTTCACGCTACGAGGAGCGTTTTCAGTACGGTGTAGCACAGCCGATTTGGGCAAGGAACTGTAAGTGCTCCCCTTTGTACCTGTTTTTCATGCATCGCATGCAAGATAAGATTTCACCAATCTCAAAGATAACAGTGGTTAATATGGATTATTGTAATAAAATTTGCAGTATAAATGTAATGTTTGATGTATTACCTTTACACTCCTTTTCTCCTCTGAGCCATCAGTAAGTAGATAAGCCTCGTTGCCATCTGTCCCTTCTACTCGCAGAAAGCAGTTGGTAGTGTGCCCGATGCCAGAAGGAAGGACTTTGTCCCACAGCATTGCATTAATCACACTACTTTTTCCATTGCTAGTCCTGATGGAGAACAGGAATATATATTCTATTCCACTCAAGTCCTGAGTTATAGCATAGCCATATGGGGCTCAAATGCCGGCAAGAAAGTGCTCAAAAAATTCCCTCTTAGTAGGAAAACTTTGTAATCCCCACACACATACAAGTAAAAGTGCAAAATTGTGAGAAAATGCAGGAGCAATCTTAACTTAATTTACAATTATAAATGCCATCTGCTAACCTGTTTAATTCAGAATTTTATTTTATATATAAATTTAGCATTAAAGGGAAAGCCACTATACCCCATATAATATGTTTTTGTTTTGGTATATTATATGGGGGATAGTGGCTTTCCCTTTAATGCTTGTTCTCCCAACCCCCGCATCTCTAAACACAGTCCTACAGATCACTTAAAAGCTCACAATGCTAAATGTTTCTTTGGAAGCGGTCATGCCAAATACAGAGAGAAGTAGGTATGGTCTTTCTCCACCCAAAGAAAATATCCTTATATCTTTATTCATTTAGATAGGACTGATGCATGGACACTGCCTTGGCGGGGCGCATCAGCTTATGTATACTTTGTACAAACCTTGTAACTAAAAGTGTCTCTTTTTGCCAAGTATTGTATAATGAGGGTGCTGGGATAATTTGTTAGATTATATATATAAATAAATTAAATACCTATGCTCTAATAAGCGCACACACACACACATACATTTTAATACAGCAAAATTAATCAAAATAGTTTACTAAAGAACTATGTTTTGGTTCCCCACAGGAACCTTCATCAAGACATACCAGGGTTATGGGTGCATCCTACTTTACCCAAATGCAATTCAGGCTTACCGGTTCCCAGAGAGATTAACCCTACCGACATACTGTATTGGTGGACCGGAAGCAGACGTCACCGGGGAGCTGCGGAGAGCAGACATTCAGCTCGTTGCTACCCGACTAGCAGTATACGTAACCCGACGCCTTGAAATTGGCAACCACGTTGTGGTGCTTTACCCGTACTCACCCTTACTTTTGGGGTTATGCAGTTAAGGCGCTACACAGGCATCGGGATAGTACCACAGAGGTACATTGGGTGGTGTGGAACATATGTCGCCGCCGGCTGAGGATTACCATCACCTTAACCCTATCCCAGGATTCACAAGCTTACGGATGCCATCCGTCCAATTTAGAGCTGTCTGTTCTCCTTAGTTCCTTTACCACTTGCAGTACTGGGTTTCTATCAATCGTGTCGCGCTACTTGCCTAATATGGGGACTCCCGATCAGCACCACTAAGACTCTGGAAGTGGAAAACGCTCAGAAGACATCTGATGGGGCTGTATATAGCATTTACGGGCAGAAGGACATTAAGCAGTAATTTCATAAGGCTGTAATGCTACAATGTCTATGCAAAAAGGACACGGTGTGTCCAATTTTGTAATCAGACATAGTAGCACATTATATATCAGGGAACACTACAAAAAGATAAAGCACTCATTAGGAAACGGGGAGAAGGAGCGGATTGCAATTATTTAACCACATTTCTCATAGTGCGTAAGAAGCAATTTAAAGCAAGGCCTTGTTCAATCATCAAAAGGATATTCCTTATAGTTCATAAAAAAAAAAAAA
>CM044444.1:58231395-58242377 GCA_024363595.1 Xenopus borealis
TCTGCCATGCTGCTTTCAGTCAGTAAAGTTTTTCCAGCCATGTCTACTCTGTACCTGGTTTGTGCATTTCACTATCTGTAAGTCAGCTGTGCTCTGATTGGACAAGCTACAAACCACATATACCCAATCAGAGTGCCACTGATCTCTCCAGCTTCAGTGTTTGGAGGCGGCCTTAGCTTTCAATCCGTGATTAAATGAACAGTGCAGTCCACAACAGCGCTGGTTTTATTTTATTTCTTTTTATTTTAGGGGTCAGACAGGTTGGGGGGCGTCTTAGCCTCTGCCCGTAATGTATTTCTGGGGAACAAATACCCAAGAGATTTTGTGGTGTGCTCTAGAATCCCCACACTGGACCTAAATCCTTTAAAACTGACTAAACTATGATAATAAGTGTGGGACATAGCAACCTCATGTTATTAAAGTTTTTAAATGTGCTCCAGATGATCTAGATATAGTATCAGTCATCATTTCTACTTTTTATTTTTTTTTTTTCCTAATCCCAGTTTTTCTATTACTGGTTCATGTTACTCAATACAGTATGCATTTGTTTTTGAAATAAAGATTTATAAGAAAAGTGTTCCATACATTGTTTTGAATATTTCTGTTTGTTTTCAGGGCACCAGGAAATTGCTGCGCTGATGCCTTGGAATCAGATCGATTAGATGATACATTTTTCCCATATTCAGGAATTTTAATCATTACCGAAGTTGCTTTTCATATTTTTTTAAACTGATGTGTAACCTAAAATACTGTAACATAATGTACTCATATCCTCATTATTATATACTCAAGAGATGCTATATAGAGAAGTTTAGCTGCTCACAGCATATGTTCTTTTATTGCCTGTAGAAGGTAGAGATATTCAAGTGCAGTATGTCCATCTTGGAAGGAGGTACGTCTTGTAGTGTTTAGCAACAGCCCTTGTCATTCAGTTGCTAGGAAGTACTGCTAACATTAGAGGGCACCCTCTATAGCAGGCCAGAGAGTATCCTATGCACTATGGCTTTGGCACAACAATGTGGAGCAGAGTTTGCAGCTTTACAGCCTATTGAAAAAATCCTACAGCAAAAGCCTTTTGTGTGTGTGGATCAAGATCTTACACTTCTCTATTCCAGACACCTCAAATGGGTGGAAAATAAACGTTATCATGCTAAATGACCACTGATGAATAGAGTCACTTGTTTGGCTTTTAATATTGGTAATAATTACCCACTACCTCAGCTACTAAATAGCTGAGGAAAAGTTCTTGTAGTCTGTTCTGAAAATGATAGTATTGTATTGTGAGAACATAAAAAAAGGAATAAAATCATTGCCAGGCAGACTTCCGAGCACTGGAAGAATTAAATGTGCTTGAATAAACCAGGGCTCTACACAGGGTCGGACTGGCCCGGTGGGCCCCGACCCTCATGGGCCCCTGCCAGGCCAGACCCTCAATCATGGTTTTTTTTTTTTAAAAAAAGCACATACGCACCAGCGTGGAACACAAGGAAGGGAGCGCATGGCGCAACAAGGGGGCAGGAGGACTGAGGGGGCCCTGGACAGCCGTCCCAGTGGGCCCCAGGCCCCCCAGTCCGACCCTGGCTCTACATTACATATATGTAACTTTTTGTTTTTTAGTTTTTGTATTATTTGACTTCTTCTGACCTTTTCCAGCTTTCAAATGGGGGTCACTGACCTAAGGTTGACACCTTTGCTGGTGATGCAACCCAAACACAGGGGGTGGGTCAGTGATAATGGGACAGCCATGATGACATCAGTGGTGGGCAAAACACAGGGGCGAGGTTATTGCAACTGGCTGAATTTCTATCCAGAATGTTTTGATGTCCTGTACAAAAAAAAGTGGCAACCCTCTCTCTATCTATATTAAGTAAGCCCAATCCTTTAATTACAGGTGTGAGATCTATTATACAGAGATAAGTTATCCAGAAAGCCCTGAAATACAGCAATGCTAATTTATTTAAAAAATGCTTGTTTTTTATTGTTTTGCCTTTTTTTGTATCTAGAATAATAAAAAGTATCTGCACTTTATAATAACTAAGCCATGCTGTGATGAGTATCTTAGTATTTAAATGTTTTGGCCATTTATTGGCCTGATTATTGTTTGGGTTTCATAACAGAAAGATGAGACCCCCAACAGGCCTGAACTATTCTAAAAACAAATACTCTGTAAGGCTACCGAAGTATTGTTACTGCTACTTCTCATTACTCGGCTTTATATTCAGGCCCTCTCCTGTTCCAGTCTCTTATTCAAATCAATGCATGGTTACTAGGGTAATTTGGACCTTAGCAATTAGAATGCTAAAACTGCAAACTGTAATTGCAAGCTGTCTCGGGATATTGGTTTCTACATCATACAAAAAATGTATTTAAAGGAGAACAACCCTTTAAAGCTTCCTAGACCCAGTGAGAAAAAAAAGAAAGTCTATTGCTGTTGTTCAGGTTACTAACCCTTGTGCATAATATCCAAGCTGCCAAACTCACTCATCATATGGATGCTTCAAGCAGGGAAACTGCTAACATGAGGCAAGGTTAGAATCTTGTCTCAGACAGCAGTGTCCAGCAGGTTACATGGGGCAGTAAAAAGTTGCTTCTGGTTACTGTTATTTTGGCTTTCTGCACCACTGCACGTGGCCTCTACCTCAACCCACTACAAAGTTTACTAATGGAAGGAAGGGGGTGGCATTTTAAAGCCCTTGACTCCAACATAGGACCCTACACCAGGCGATATATACTTTTTCATTTGAAATAACCTACAGGTATGAGACCTGTTATCCAGAATGCTCAAGACCTGGGATTTTCCGGATAACAGCTCTTTCCATAATTTGGATTTTCATACCTTAAGTCTACTAGATAATCATGTAAACCCAATAAAATGGATTTGCTTCTAATAAGGATTAATTATATCTTAATTTGGATCAAGTACAAGGTACAGTTTTATTATTACAGAGAAAAATAAAATGTGGATTATTTGTATATAAAGGAGTGTACTGGTAATGGCCTGTCTGTACAGGTTCCTGTCATCCCATTGGATTTTCCCAAATTCTGAATCCCCCAGCCAAAAAAAATTTGCTCTCAACTAGATCCAAATTAAATTCCTTCTTTACATAATGACAGGTATGCGAACACAATTTTCTATGAATGACTTTCTGCTTGCATCTATTTCCTTTCTTTTTGGCTACATCTTTCATCTTTTCTGTTTCTTCTTCATTCTTATGTAATAACATTTTGATAATGTTAAAAAAAAACTAATTGAGAAAGAGATATGAACAATGTTTCAGAATGTCAAAATTTTAAATGAGCACAAAAATACATCTTCAGCATTTTGGCACATGGACATAAGGGTTTTTATTCAAAGAAATTATGATTCAGTTATTCCTAAATCAGATCCTCATGATACAAAAAAAAAACATTAAAAAAAATCTTAGTAGTTGTATTAGGTCATGTTAAAACAAGGGTGATTGTGCTGCGTATACACCTGTACATCACTGACTGCCTGTTATTTATATAAAAAGTGCATGTTGCGCTAGCATGGCATACATTTAGCAGCATTAAAACTATGAGACTATTAAAGGGGTGGTTCACCTTTACGGTAACTTTTATTATGTTATAGAATGGCCAATTCTAAGCAACTTTTCAATTGGTTTTCATTATTTATTTTTTATAGTTTTATAGTTATTTGTCTTTTCTTCTGATTCTTTGCAACTTTCAAATGAGCGTCACCGTCCCCTTCTAAAAAAAAACAAATGCTCTGTACGGCTACAAATGTATTGTTATTGCTACTTTTTATTGCTGATCCTTCTATTCAGACTCTCTCCTATTCACATTCCAGTCTCTTATTCAAATCAATGCATGGTTGCTAGGGTAATTTGGGCCCTAGTTACAAGACTGCTTAAAATGCAAATTGAAGAGCTGCTGAATAAAAAGCAAAATAACTCAAAAACCGTGAATAATAAAAAAGTAAAACCAATTGCAAATTATCTCAGAATGTCGCTCTCTACATCATACTAAAAGTTATCTCAAAGGTGAACAACCCCTTTAACATGTAGACTTTAGCAAACATATTTTAAATGTACAGATCCAAAATGCACTGTGCCTATTTTTTTTTCTATTACAGTAAAAGCAGCACACTGTTTTTTTTAGCAGCACATATAGTACAATGAAGGGACAGAAGGGCAGAGTTTATGGGAATAGTTACAGGTACTCTTGAAGAACATTACGGGGAGCTACCCTTCATACTTGTAGACTCGATTATCCTGCCAGTGATCTGATCCTTCCAAAAGACGTCGCAAAACTCCAGAAGCCGTGAGCAGCACTCGCCCAATCCCGTGCAGGGTCACTGACAGAAACTTTAAAAACTCCCTGTTGGAAAACCATATAAAAAAATTTGTGAATATGGCTTGTACCTAAAAGGAAAGGCAAACCCTTCACAAAATTAAATATAAATAATTAAATAAATTAAAGTATTGCTGCAATGGCAACCAGGGCCGGATTCACATAGCGGGCGACTCCTACGCCCACTGTCGTTTGTCGCCCCGTCCACTACCTTTTATTTGTTCAAATTTTCATCATAGGGACAGAGCAATGGGAATTGGCACACAGGAAATTAAAATTTCTGAACCAATGTGGGTGTGGTTGGGCAGCATGCCGCCCCCTAAAATCCTGCTGCCCTGGCCTAGGTGGCCTCTCCACAAATCCGGGCCTGATGGCAACTTGCATAATAAAGACACCCACATGTTTCCGTGTGCAGGCTGGTTCAGTAATGAAATGCCTTTAGAGCAGGGATCCCCAAACTTTTGACCCTGTGAGCAACATTCAGAAGTAAAAGGAGTTTGGGAGCAACACTAGCATGAAAAATGTTGTTGGGGTGCCAAGTAAGTGCTGTTATTGGCCATTTTTGTAGCCCCTATGTGGATTGTAAACCTACATTGAGGCTCTGTTTGGCAGTGCACCTGGTATTTATGCAACCAAAACTTGCTTCCAAGCCTGGAATTCAACAATAAGCTCCTGTTTGAGGCCACTGGGAGCAGCATCCAAGGGATTGGAGAGCAACATGTTGGGGATCACTGCTTTAGAGGATTGCTTCTGCCTGGCATTCACCTATGCCTCCTTCTTTCAATCCACATGAATGTAATGTAATTTAAACTACCCTTCTTCCCCCACAGTAAGCCCCCCCAGCTACCTGTACATTTATGATACTTTCTCTGGTTGGCACCCTCAAGTTTATTGTACCATACTTGTATACACTTTACCAACATCACACTATACTGTACTCAAGATATCCTGCCCATTACTCTGTATATCCATATTCATCAGGAAGTCCCCAGAGGCAGCAACAGGGAAGGGTTTAATGCAATACAAAAATGTACATGGTAATACATTGGGGAGGCACCAGGGACCAAATGAAAGTTTAGAATAAAATTATCTGGTAAAAAGGACAGAAAGTAGAATGAAAAGCGAAAAATGGAAACTAGTGGCAGCACTATATAAATGTTAGAGAAAACTGTAGATGGTGGTAGGGAGGTTGGTAAAGAATAAAGGACAAGAAAAGTGCAGGAGGGAAATGGAAATTTAAGGAAAGAAGAAAAGGCTAGATAACAGAGCTTTCCATAATTGTGATCTCTATAGCTTAAAGGGCAAGGAAAGTCTAAAATAGAATAAGGCTAAAAATGAATGCTGTATTTTGTATATTAATCATAAACATGAACTTACTGCACCACAAGCCTAATCAAACAAATGATTTATGCTTTCAAAGTTGGCCACAGGGGGGCTGTCATCTTGTAACTTTGTTATACTTCTTTGCAAGACTAGACTACATACACATGCTCAGTGTGATCTGGGCTTCTTAGGGATCGTCATAAATGATCAAAAAACAAAGCTGCTTGAGTTCTGCATGGCTGGTAAGTAAGGCAGGGGCTCCCCCTGCTGTCAATAAGTATGATTGTTTCCCTGCCAGAAGTTAGGGACCGTCTGACAATTCCTATCCACAGCACTAAATGAAGGGATCCTAATTCAGAGAATGAATAGCAGTGGTGAATAGGCACAGATTAGCACTAAATAATGTTTTGTGGATATATGGGGCTGTGTATTTATTACTGGGGCAAAGGGGAATTCAAACTACTGGCATATTGTGACTATATGTACTGCCGGGACACTGACTGGTGCACCTTTACTTCATTGTGTGTTGCGTTGTAGTAATATGGCATACAATGGGTGTGGCTAATATATAAGGGGTTATTTACCTACCACTTTGCAGAGAATAGTATCAAGAAGTGCAGATTATCTTAGATTAGTCTTTACTACCAATACAGCACTGACTAACGCAGCCAGCAGAGGCCAGCAGCAAATTACACAATATGCTATCAGTTTTTTTTGGTTCACTGTGCACACTGAGTAAACAAGGACTATAGTAATGCGGACTTCAAATTTCGCACTGCTTGTGACAGTGTCCCAACTATTAAGTTGGCCCTGCTTCCGATGGCCACTAGAGCCAGATTCTATTTGTTTTCAGACATTAGCCCAAGAGCTTCCTTCTGAACCTGGTTTCTGTGTACATGAACAATAAACAAAATATGCAGTATCCACAAAATATATTTTCTGAGTGGGTTCTAACACTTCTGTTTGGCTTACAGCAACGTTTTTGCATTTTCTTACTAGTTACACGCCACAATTATCTAAATGTGATTTGTTTTTATATGTATATAGACTATTACTTATTGTGTTCATTACACACATACATAGACAATATCAGTCAGTATGGTCAGTCTGTTGCTTAGGTTTTTGTTTCACATACCTGAGCACTTTCTTGGGACCTAGACATTGGAAGTCACAGCTCATAGAGTACAAGCCATAAAAAGTGGCCTTTATATTCAGACTTCCAAACAGGTCCCGTGGGTTGAGCTTGTAGACATTAAAGGTGACTTTTGCAATGTCCCTGCTGTTTCTTGGTTTCTCTTGCTGCAAAGTATATGACAATATATTCTGGAATATTGTAGAAAAAACAAAATAAATGAAAATGCAGGTTCTGGCACATTACTTTTGAATCACAATAAAAAACAACTATGCTGTGTAAATCAAATGGTAACATCTCAATTACATTTTTCCTATACAACAAGTTGGCGCTATAGAAATACATGTTAATAAAATATAGTTTCTTGTTGACACCTTTTAAAAGGCTCAGTTAAATATGATAGTGGGTTGGAAGCTTAGCCTCTGATGACACCTAGGGGCAAATTCACTAATGCGTGAAGCGTCTGACGCTAGCGCTAATTCGCCAGCGTGACGTCAACTCGTAACTTCGGAATTTCACTGGCAATTTACGCTAGCGAAGTAGATAGACTTGCGCAACTTCGCACCCTTACGCCAGGCGAAGATGCACACTGACAAAGGATCGAAAATTCACCAAGATGAACATTTTCCTGAACGTTAGCACTTACGTTAGACGTTACTTCGCCTGGTCAGACCAGGCGAAGTTCAATACAATAGATAGGAGGTTGAAAAAAAATATAAAATTTTTTCTAAGTCCCAAAAAAACGCTGCCGTGTTTTAGCATTGGAAGGTGATAGTCTGAAAAAGATCGATATTTTTTGGGGGGATACCCTCCTTCCCCCCTACATTTCCTAACATATGGCAACACAACTATACAGGGGGCACATGTAGGGCAATAGGACAACTTTATTTTATTTATTAAAGGTTTCCTGGGCTTGTGTAGTGGAATGTAGTGGCTGTAACATATACTTCTATTATAAGTTAAAGTTCCAGCCGTATGCAAATTAGGCTTCGCTACCGTAACAGCGCTCTGCCTAGCGAAGTAACACTAGCGCAACTATGCTACCGTTCTCCGACCTGAGCGTAAATTCGTACTTCAGTGAATTTGCGTAGCGCTGGCGAAAATTCGCCTGGCGAAGTGCGGCAAACGCTAGCGAAGCCAACGCTAGCCAATTTTCGGAAGTTAGTGAATTTGCCCCCTAGTGAGCGAAGAGCAGTACCGACTGATTTGTAACTGCAATGTTCTAAATATGGGGAAGGAATGAATATTAATAAGTAACTGTCTTGCTAAATGACTTCAAATATGAGAATCAGACTGATTAATATTTGTTTCATTGCTGGAGATACACAACACCTTTCACTTGTATCTGACTATTTTGTTCTTATTCATATAAAAACAGAACAAGCTTAGCTTCCTGGCAGATATTTTATCATAAAGTATATGAGAACTTCCCTTGTTCCCAGCATTGTGAAACTTGGGCCTCGCTGCAAGGACATAATAGACAACGTAGGTAGAATATAAAGTAAATGCAGCCCTGATTGTGTTAAGGTTATAACTTTTATGGACTGTATGTAGATTTATGATCAGTGGTACCTTTTGTGGAACCCATTTTTGTCCCTTCTCCAAGACCATGACCACAGAACCATCCTCTAATGTTTCAAAAAAGTCTTCCCTGTCCAGCAGTGTTCCGTCATCCTCCAGCACTAAGGATACGACCCCAGACAAGAAAAGAGCATCCATAGCCTTAAAAAGAAAAATATCCCAAGTAACCTTAGACACAGTATATTAGGGATAGTTGAGGGCTCAAGGATTTCATCCAATAAAAGTTTGGGAGGTTATTATTAGTGACGGTCGAATAGGTAGCGTCTCATTTTGGAAGCTGGCGCCTGGCTGTTGTTGCCAGGCTAAATTGTTGCCAGGCTAAATTTCGATGGTGTTTCGCGAATCACAGAAATTTGCAGCGAATTCGCCCCAGGCAAATAAATTCACCCATCACTAGTTATTATCATTACCCTTGATTATGATTATCCTCTGTTTACAATGAAACAACATACTGTATTATACAGAATATTTAGTCATTTTCATTGGGAGCTGTTAAAGTCAAGCATGCAGTACAATTTCCTACCACAGTTTCACATACCGGGCCACCTGTATGAATTTTGAAATTCGCCTCAGTTTACCAAGAGTGTTATTTATCAAAATCCAAATTTTCAGATTTTTTAAATAAAAAAAGTCGGACCAAACTAGAATCCACGATTCTTATAAAAAATTGGATCTATTTTTTCAGATTCTCACAAGAAAACCGCAACTTTTTCAAATTGTCCTGTGAAAAATCAGAATTTTTCAGATTTGATGCCCAGAAAAATCTCGAATAATTCAAGTTTTTTACCCACTGAATATTCAGATTTTAGAGTAAAAAAAACTTGCATTTTTCAGGTATTTGGCATTCAGACTTTAATGAATAACCTCCCAAGTCTATACTTTTGTGAGAGAAATGCATACATTTTTCTGTATAGTGTTTCAATAAAATTACTGTAGAGAAAATTATCTAGACAATTTTCGCCATTAAGAAATGATACGAGATACGGGATATTAGCATGGAGGAGGAAATGTACAAAATGAGATGCAGAAGTGGTTACTCTATCGTTATAATGACAGTTCACCAGCCTGAAAGAGGAGAAATTTTCTGGACAAAAATCCATTCTTGTGCTATTAGTAACTTGGTAGAGAATTACTGGAGAATTTTCTCCAATAAAAAGGTAATTCGCCAAAACTTGCTGGTCTCATTTCTAGTAAATTGCCGATCTTCTACGAAATATCAGTCTTGGCGTTAATACACAATAGGAACTCGCACAGTTAATAAAAACCATATCAGCAGTTCTATAAAAACTGGATTTCTTAAAGGACATGGAAAGGCAAAAAAATAAGATCCGATTTCTACTTTCTTACTTTAATTAAAAAATGTGTACCATTTTTATTAAAAACCTGCAGGACTCTAGTGCAGTGTTCTCAATGCATTTGCATGTATGGCTTTTGAACTTTATTCACTTTTTAAAACACATTGCTATTATAACACAGATAATATATTTCCAACTTACCCGAGCTATTAGCTCTCTGAGAGATCCGGCTGTAACTCCTCTACGCACAGTGCGTTCATGGTTACAAACTCTGAATGGCCTCTGTGGTGGTGAGGAGGCAGTTTTGACTCGTCGACTAATCTCTGAACCCACAGAAGACACAGACCTGTAAATCAGCAAAAGGAGACTGGATATTAATCCAGAGAGCTACACATCTACACAACTACAGTTGCATGGGCTTAGGGTAATCCAAGACAGGGTTGAAAAAAATCAGGCCTAGAATCAGCCCCTTTTCTTCTTGTCTGCACCTGGGAACCTTTGCTTGCACTCAGGCCAATGCAGTGGTTCCAGGCGTTTTTGACGCGCGTCGCGTCGTTTCCGATGCGTCGCGTCATTTTCGGCGTGCGTCGCGTCAAAAACGACGCCCGACTCGTTTTTGGTGGTGAATTTTTGGCGGCGAATTTTTCCTGCCGTTTCGCGAATTTATTCGCCAGCGGCGAATCGCGGGAATTCGTAGCGAATTCGTCCCTGGTGAATAAATTCGCCCATCACTAAACAATAACTGAAATGTTGTTTACAGTAAGTTAATGTTAAAATATGTTGTTAAAAGTTAACTTTTGGTAAGATGTAGAGCATACTTTTCTAAAATAATTTGATGTCATATTCTTTTAAGTTTCACTGGGGTGTGATGCCACCTTATGAGCATTTTATATGAAGCTCCCCTTGTTTTGGCTGCTTTAGAAGTTCTATAAATAGTTTTAATAATGTCTTTTCACATATCCTCTGATATCTTGATCTTTAACTCTTTCCCCCATTCCCTGGGCTGTGAGTCAAAGCTATTCTCAAGTAGTAGCTTTTATAGTGGTTTAATAATTTCTTTCTGAGCCATAATCATTGATTTCCGAAGGATTTCCATTCTATTCCAGTCTGTATTCAATCTTTCTTTTATTTCTAATTAAATCTCTTATTTGTGTAGTTTTAGTTCCCCGTTTCTACCATCTACTAAAAGCCCTGTACTCCATACTTGGCTGGAAATCTGGATTTTGTATTAAGGGTTGTATTATATATGGGGCTTTTGTCAACCCATATTCTATTTTGTTTTTATGGTTTAGTGGTACCCACTAAGGGATGTTGTAGTG
>CM044444.1:58313710-58338419 GCA_024363595.1 Xenopus borealis
ACTCGACGCGCGGCAAACTCGGCGTGCGACGAACTCAGCGCGCGATGAAACGAGATGCGCGGCGAAACAAAACACGAAGCGAATTTTCGTGAGGGTTTCACTGAAACTTTCGCCATGTCGGAAATTCGCTGCGAATTCGCCTAGGGCGAATTTATTCGCCCATCACTATTCAGAAGTAATTGATTGGTTGCTATTGGCAACTGTTACAATGTTTGTAGATAAACCACTATTTTTGGCAAAGACAAAGAGTAGAGCGGATGTATTCAACTGATCGTTTCATGTACATATGAAGTTGCTCTGGTCTATAAATGTGAAAGTCTGAAGCTGGAGGATCCACAAAATATTTAATGGAACATTTTCCAAAGAAAAGCACTGTGACCTTCCTGTGTGAATGAAAAGTTATTTATAACCTTCCTTAAGTCCGCCCTTTGTTGCTCTGCAGTCCACAAAATTGTGATAAAACTGCAAGTTACAAGAAACTATGACCATTTTACACCTGTTGACTTTTTACAACCTAAGCAGTTTGTGAATTTTAATTCATCTAATACTAGTCTCTGAGATCCAAATATGGTAAAGTATTTCAGTTAACATTTCTAAGTAAATCTGAAATAGGAAAAACTCAAGACTGATACGAAATCTAGGCTCCATAAACCTGTTTCCAAAACCCAGATTTAGTGAGCTCCTTTTAAAGAATAACAACTAACTTTAAAGGAGAGGGAAAGCTACAGAGGCATTTCATTGCCAATTGATTAACTGAAATAGAGCAAGCTAGAATGCTATATTTGTTCTGTAGAATGTTTTACCATACCTGAGTAAAAAGCTCTAGAAGCTCTCTGTTTGGTTAGGATAACAGCTGCAGTTTTAGCTTTGTGTGACATCACTTCCTGCCTGAGTCTCTCCCTACTCACTTATAGCTCTGGGCTCAGATTACAGCAGAGCAACATTACTTTGAGGGTTTACTGGTATATTTAGGTGGACCTTTCTGATAAGGCTTACTTAGTTTTAAGCTTTCTATTCTAAAATATGTTTGTAAATTGTGTTTTTAGAATAAAAATGTGTCTAGTACCTCAATGATAAAAATGATGTGGCTTTTTAGGGAAAAAAATACAAGAAGAGTGCAAAGGATTTTAAACCAGAATTAGAAAGTAGCAGTGAGAAATACTTTGATGAGCAGGTTAGATAAGGTCCTGGACATAGCAAGGGAAAATGATATATACGGGATGGGTGAATCTATCCCGTTTCGCTTCTCCCCAAAAAAATTCACGAATTTCCAAAAGATTTGCGAAATGAGTCGCGTCACTTTTTTGACGTGCGTCGAGTCAATTTCGTTGCGTCATTTCTGATGCGCATCGCGTCATTTTTGACGTGCTTTGTTCAATTTTCTTGTCCAATTGGACTAATGTCAGTGGCTCTGCTTTGTAATTGGCTTGTTTATAGAAAATTAAGTCAGCAGTTTTATACGTCCATGCATAGCCACCTTAAATTAATATACCTGGGATTTGAAAGTACTCTTGGATTCATAAAGGATGCTATGATCCACCCCACCCCTCCTAAAGCAAATGGGAACATCAGATTTCTTTCTCTTCCTCTGGATTAATTACACATTATGTCGCATATATGTGGGAAAAGGTTGAATTTAAAAGAGCATATGTCTTTTAATTATTTTTAAAGGCAAACTGTATGGTGGCAATCTTTTTCTTTTTTTTTGCCTACGAATAATGGCTTTTTAAATCATGTTTACCAGCCATGCAACTCCATAATGTAAGTTAGACCAAGTGCAGTCAATTTTTTTCTGTACTCCCATTAGGGTTTAATTGCTTTTGGATTCATCGAGGAGTCCAGAATACCCCCTAATGAAGCAATTTGGAACGTCTGTCTGAATTAAAGGGCTGGATTAAAGGGATACTGTCATGGGAAAACTTAAAAAAAATCAGTTAATATTGCTGCTCCAGCAAAATTCTGCACTGAAATCTATTTTTCAAAAGAGCAAACAGATTTTTTTGCATTCAATTTTTAAATCTAACTTGGGACTAAAACTGATGCTTTTAAAAGGGGCTTGGATGATTTTTTGGACACACACACACACACACACACTATATCCCGGATAGGAGGTGCATTTACTATAGGGGGTTTGTTAGGTAGGATGCTGGGATCTGAATAGGCCATGATCTTTATTGTGATTGAGGCTAACACGGATGGAATATATTTATTCACGTTATTCACTTTATTGAGTACACAGCTGCATAATGACTTTGATTAATAGATCACGTATATTAATTTGCAACAATCATGGTCAACTGATTCTATTTTGAGTTTTTGTATTATTTATTTGAACAAATGGGTTCAACAATTGATGAATTCATTCACATTAACAGTAATTTGTATCACCAAATAATCAATGAATTTTCACTTGCTGATGATAACTCACACAAGTAATTAATTGTGTATAATTCACTTCACGGTCATAAGTAAACAAAGTGTGGCTTTAACTTTCTCTGGACATAAAGTGTCAGGAATCTTGAATGGTGCAACATTTATAGCTTTCTCTTTTCTCCTTCTCCTAATATATATATGTAACAAATGGAAGCTGTCTGCACATTCTATAATAACAATTAATTCATTGTATAAGGTGTGTTAGTAGGTTTCGGATAAACAATTATATATCGTCCCAATTATATACCCCACATTTTGTAACATACCAGCAAAAGGCATCCTAAAATGAACGCCAGAGGTGTACTGAACCTGATATGAAAAGACATACCAAACTAGGTGGCATACAGAGACTCCCAAATGAAAATGGTACAAGTGAATTTTCACTTATGACACAATGACTGCTACAATACAAGCACCCGGTATGTGTATTATGTGCCATAAGAACTATGTCCTTTTTTTTCTCCTACTGTAATCAGTAGTGATGGCCGAATCTCCCGAGATTCGCTTTGCCAAAAAATTCTCGAATTTTCAGAGAAATTCGCGAATTGGCAAAAAATTAACGAAACGAGCCGCGGGACGCTTTTGACATGCGTCGCGTCGTTTTCGGCGCGTCAGTTTCGGCGCGCGTTGCGTCGTTTCCGTCACGTCGCGTCAAAAGCAAAGCGGGACTTTATTCGCCAGCGGCAAATCGCGGGAATTCGCCGCAAATTCGCCCCTGGCGAATAAATTCCCCCATCACTAGTAAACAGCAGTCAAAATCAAAGTTACAATATTTTAGCATAGTCAAATAGGTTTTACAGACAGAAATAAGTGAAAAAAAGATACTCAAAGCTGAAAATGTAATAAAAAGGCTAGAAATGCACCAAAATCACTGAAATTGCAATATAATCACCAAAAAACATACAAAATGTATTGCGCAGTATAATTTGCGAATACACTATTCGAAATGGCAAAACAGACAATGAGATAAAAATAAGACACAAAATAGTGTAAGTGTACATGTGTGTAATTGTGTGTTGTGTGTGCGTGCAAATGTGTGTGAGTGCTGTAAATGTGTGAGGCCCCCCTGATCCCCCAAATTTTATGTGGATATGTGTAAATGTGCATGTAAGTGTGTATTTGTAAAATAAGTGTGTTTGTGTGGGGGGGGGGCACTAACATGGGGTTGCAGGCTTATGATTGTCCAGGAGAGCTGGATGAAGAAGTCCCATTGTCTTCTTGCTAATCCAGTTAGTGGATGGGGCGTTGTGCATCAGCTAGTGGCAGTAGCAGCAGTGCATGTACGTAGTGTGCACGTGCATGCTGCTGCCATTGGGGCCCCTGGGTGATCCCACGTCCGGTGCCACATGTTCCCTGCCTAGACTTATTGCATAGGGGCTAGGTGAATGAGAAGGAATGGAGTGAGCAGCTTAAAAAATGCTCCTCCTTCCCCATACCCGCTAATGCTGCAGTACATAGAATCTACATTCTGTTGCATTTCAAGAGACTTTTCAACAGAACGTAGATCTATCTTTGATCTGTGGCATTTAGAGGGTTAAAGATTATATAGACATGGTTGGTAATAGTGATGGGCGAATCTCCCCAGTTTCGCTTCTGCGAAAAATTGACGAAAAATTTGCGAAACGAGTCGCGGCACGCTTTTGACGCGCGTCGAATACGAGTCGCTTTCGTCTCGCCGTGCCATTTTCGTCGCGCATCGCGTTGTTTTTGTCGCGTCAAGTCAGAAACTAGCCTGACTGGTTTTTTTCAGCGAATTTTCGCCAGGCGAAATTTCGCTGGTGTTTTGCGAATCGCGTGAATTCGCAGCGAATTCGCCCCAGGCGAATAAATTCGCCCATCACTAGTTGGTAACACTAAGCCAAACAAAACTGCAAAGCTGAAGGCAAAGTACAGTATAGTATTAGAAATATTACTTCTATAAAATTTCTTAAAAAAGAAAAGACAGGAATACTAAATTGAATAAGTTAAAATGACTACTGTTTTTTGATAGGCTAATAACAGCTGCAGTAGTGGAATATATGGGAAATGTATTTTGCTGTTGCTATGAGTATCAGAGGTTGGCACATGAGGAGGAGAAATTTGTGAAAATTCCAGTACTTGGCTCAGTGTTACAGTACATTTTGACAATGAAATTGCACCACAATAAGTGGACTGAGTAAGGTGATGGTGAACTTCATGGCACTAGGGATATAATGCACGGGAAATGTAATTTGCTGTTGCTATGGGTAACGCAGCTTTGCATTTGAGGACTAGAAATGAGTGCCAATTGCAATATTTGGCACAGCTTTGCGTGTAAATTTTTACAGTGAAATTTCACCAAACTAAGTGGACTTACTCAGGTTGGGGTTGGCTTCATGGCACTAGTAGTGTAATGCACGGGAAATGTGATTTGATGTTGCTATGGGTAACAGAAATCAGCAGACGAAGAGGAGATATTAGTGCGACTTGCAATATTTGGCGGAGCTTTGAGGTAAATTTCGACAGTGAAATTTCGCCAAACTAAGTGGACTGTGTAAGGTGATGGTGAACATTTATAGCACTAGTGGTGTTATGCACGGGGAATGTGATTTGCTGTTGCTGTGACTAACAGAACTTTGCATGAGGACTAGAAATGAGTGTGACTTGCAATATTTGGCGCAGCATTGCGGTAAATTTCGACAGTGAAATTTCACCAAACTAAGTGGACTTACTCAGGTTGGGGTCAGCCTCATGGCACTAGTGGTGTAATGCACGTGAAATGTGATGGGTAACAGAGCTTTGCATATGAGGACTAGAAATTAGTGCAACTTGCAATATTTGGCGCAGCTTTGCACACCCCCTAATTTCCATTTTCATTTTACTAAATTTGGCAGGTTATGAAAGTTTGATCATATTTCTGTTTTTTTTTCAGTTATTACAGTTTTGCTAATGAAGGTCCTTTAAGCTGAGTCTAACCTTTTCCAAGGGACCTGTTATCTTATACTGTTACAATTCATTATTTGTTTATCTAGAAATTGTTACAAAAGTATCTTATCTTCTGCTGTGGCTGTTCTGGGCTCTCTAAAACTTTGTACACTTATGCTTTGGTCAATTTGAATAGGGCAGGTACATATAGGTCATTTATATGACTTTATATCTCTTTAGCATACAAGATATCATATCATAAAATTGAGGAGGATGAAGTCTGCCAGGTCTAAGCTGGTGAAGGAAACGCTGGTGAAAGGGGTAATGTAATTAAATATTTGCACTTTAGTGAATTTGTGGAGTAATGAATGTTCGCCTGAGCAAAATTCACCTGCCAAAAGGGTGTGAACCTTCGTTAGCGATTTACTCTATTGACAGTGAATTGTCCTCTACTCCTGTCAGTGAATTGGAGATGTCTGGATGGTATTTCTGGCAAATTGTCGCTACCGACAGCCACTTTGCCCTTTAGTGAAGTTGCCCCAGTGTTGAAATATATTTCCATATCGCTTCTTCCCCAGTGGATAGATTTCAGGAAATGAAATTGTATGAACCATGTTTTACTTTAGGAAGGCTTGCAGCAACAATCTCATTGTGTGCTGTATCTGTTGATGCATTATTGTTTGCTGACTGCAAACACCTCTAATCTCATTATTTCTGACCATTATTCACTCCATTGCTTCCCAAAGCTCGGAAGTTAAGTTCACTGAGTTTATTCTATTCTACAATTTTCCCTTTGCTTTTTGGCAGAGATTCTCATTTTGTAAATATAAGTAGGACGTTTTCTGGAACTAGCATAACAGCCAATAATCATTTAAATCATGTGACTTTCTAGGTTGTTGTGATGCCCTGATGTCTGTACCAATGGGGTACTTTGGTTTTTTGGGTTTTATCCACATAAACTACCACTGGGACACAAGCTTCTCTTGTAACACAGTGCTGAAATCTGGTAATTGATGGCATACATGTCTCATCACTCAGATTTTAACTTTACCTTTAAAGGGATACTGTCATGGGGAAAAAAATTTCAGAATGCAGCAGTTAATAGTGCTTCTCTGCACTTAAATCCATTTCTCAAAAGAGCAAACCGATTTTTTTATATTTCATTTTGAAATCTGACATGGGGTTAGACATATTGTCAGTTTCCCAGCTGCCCCAAATCATGTGATTTGTGCTCTGATAATCTTCAGTCAGTTTTTACTGCTGTACTGCAAATTGGACTGATATCACCCCCTCCCTCCCCCCAGCAGCCTAACAACAGAACAATGGGAAGATAACCAGATAACCGCTGCCTAACACAAGATAACAGCTGCCTGGTAGATCTAAGAACAGCACTCAATAGTAAAAACCCATGTCCCACTGTGACTCCTTCAGTTACATTGAGAAGGAAAAACAAAAGCCAGCCAGAAAGTAGTGCCATGCCGTCCGGGACAGCTGGGAAATTGACAAATAGTCTAGCCCCCATGTCAGATTTCAAAATGAAATATAAAAAACTCTTGCTCTTTTGAGAAATCGATTTCAGTGCAGAAGTCTACTGGAGCAGCACTATTAACTGATGTGTTTTGAAAAAAACACGTTTTCGAAAGACAGTATCCCTTTAAGTAATGACACTACACTATACAGTAATGACACTATACAGCAACTGCTGTATTGTGTTTTTAATTTTCTCCATCTGCTCACCCCCTTTTTTTAGTGTTTGATGTGTGGGTGGTGGGTATCTGTCACAGGGGTATATTTTAGATTAATATGTGAAATATTATATGTAATGTGTACCTGGTGGATTTCTGTTGACATGCTCACTCCTAAATGGTATTCCACATTCTCAATTGTTGAATGGATGATGGAATATAATGCATTAAAATCATGCATGAAACTGATAGTAGGCATTTATAAATGAGATGTTCTTTTTACAACCAGTATACAGTATTAATCTTCCTCACTACAGTTTTACACCTCCCCCCAATTTTACATTCAAACGGAAACAATTAGACTAGTGCCACACATGGCAGTTTTTTCACCTGCGTATAAGTGCATTTAGCTTAGATCCGCACTCTGGCGTGTACGTGTTTCCATGCTGAAATCCGCTCTGTGAGCCTGCACCAAGGCCACTACAGTGACTCTGGGTTTAGACAAAGAGTCACTGCAGTGTCCCGAGTAAAGAAACATGGAATGGGAGGGGAACTGCCCCATGTAGCAATAGCCTAACCCTTGCATCTAAAATACAGATTATATATACAGTATATATCTATATCGTCTGATTAAGGAACGCTACACAAAATCAAGCACAAAACTTTAATATAAAATTCTCATTACCAAACTGTACAAAATTTACTATTAATAGTAATTTAATGCACGTACAATAAACTCATTGTTGTACTTTATCTCTTTAAAAAAAAAAAATGTACACATGAGATTAATGCCTTAAAAACTGAGCCCCTTATTTGAATTTAGGTCAGGTAAAGCAGATCCGCCGATAAGCAAGGCACATTCATCTGAAGCAGCTTCTAACCTAAATATCAATGTCAAGTGATTCTCTCACATATAAATCAAACCAGCATTCATTGGCCAGCCTTAGTTTAGTGGGGAACCATGTTGATAATTTTCCCCAAATCCCCTTTCTTCAGATCTGTGTTATAAATAGGCCACTTAATTGAAGCAAACTGTTTGTCCTATTTGACACTCTTATCATTCACAGTCCTAACAAATAAACTGGCTAAATGCATGCAGGAGACAAAAAGCAGATTTGCTCCCTATTCATTTTAGTGTCAGCGACATAGACCAGCAGCTACACTTGGCAACCTGCAGGGGTTAAATGAGACCCAAAAGAATATTTTTGTAACAAACACTGCTTGCCTTATTACACATGCTGTTTTAGCAATCCCATGATGGATGCAATCTCCATGATGGAGAATTTTTTTTAGACTGGGAACCACATCTAACATCAGAACTGTATTTATTCTAAAATGGCAACAAAGAGCGAAATTGGAATCTTAGCTGGTACCATCAATCTTTAAATAAATCATCATAAATAACACTTTATAGTGAAACATATATATATATGTCCAATAGGTACCTGCACTCTCTCCCGTGTTTGTTCAAAGATGGGTGCTCAGTCAATTCGTTCATACGAATTTCAAAAGTGGACCAGCACTCCCAGTTTCTCTTGCAAAAAAACTTTTATTCAAACATCACTCTTGTGCTCCAACGTTTCGGCCCACATTAGGGCCTTTATGAAGGATCCTAATGTGGGCCGAAACGTTGGAGATGTTTGAATAAAAAGTTTTTTTGCAAGAGAAACTGGGAGTGCTGGTCCACTTTTGAAATTTTAATGTAGCATGGTGGGGAAAATCAGAGGGAAAGTATATTCCTCCCAGAATCCTCTATGAAGCAGCACAGAGGGCTGTGAAAATGAGGCTCTGAGCAGCAGTGAGGAATGATTAGCCTCACCTGGAGAAAAAGGTGGGGTCTCAACTAAGTGAGGTCTGCCCTGGAGAGGAGAGAGAAAGGAAGGAGAGCTTCTGGGGCTGTGTTAAAAGTTTTCAGTGTAAAACTGCATGTGACCTGTGTGGTTGAACATAAGGACTGTATTGCTGGGCACAAGTTTCACAAGGAGACAAGGTCTCTGGTAGCAAGGATTGGCTACCCCCTACTTCCCTAAAGTGATTGGGAAGTGAGCTGCTTCCAGGAGGAAAACAGAGTGAATCTCCAAAGAACTGTGAGTTAACAATATATTTTGTTTGCTGGACTTATCTTGCCCAAGTGGGGCTGTGGGTTATTTGGCAGCACAGCTGGAACTATTTTGTTTTCTACCTCCACAAAGATTATGAACTTTTATGTTTATGTGTAAGCTCGTGTGTGGAATAAAACACATACAAAGATCAGCTAAAAACCCAGTGTACTGTCTCTTGTCTGTGTGAATGGAGCTGCCGCTGCTACTACCTAAAGAGTGACGTGTGTGTGTGTGTGTGTGTGTGTGTGTGTGTACAGTACACCTGTATTGTGGAAAAATTTGTCTAAATCTATAAGGCACATTAGGTTCTGATCACAGTTATATTTGTCAAGTACTTGTTTGAGCAACTCTAGTCCATTATCTTCCCTTAAACGAGTTTTACAGAGGCCTCTTTTAAAATGAACAATGTTCTAGATATCTACATGAAACTGGACTTTTCAGAATATGGTATAACTCAAGTTCACTGAATACTTTGTCAATGTGACTGTCTCAAGTCTCAAGTTATTTTATAAGAAAGGGACCCTTAAGGATCCACAAAGGAGACTACAATGTATCTTGTTCCTTTTGTTACACGCAGCCCCTCGTGGTAGTGAGTCAGTCGTCCTGGGTGCATCAGAGCCCAGCCTTTCCTTGAGGCGCTTATAGAGCAATTGTATCGGAGGAATCTGCAGCCACCTCCCTAGAAAACAAAATCTGAGTTAGCAGCAAAGTAAAAAGCACATCTCTGAACATGTATCTTACAGAACACTTTATAATTAAGGCTAACAAAGAGTAAGAATAATGTGAATGATTAAAGGGCACCTAAAGTCTAAAATAGAATACTGTTAGAAATGCTGTATTTTGTAAACTAAATATAAACATGAACTTACTGCACCAGAAGCCCAATTAAACAAATGATTTATGCTTTCAAAGTAGGTGCATGGGGCTGTCATCTCGTAACTTTGTTAGACATCTTACCAAGACTATGCACATGCTCCGTGGGGTCTGGGCTTCAGTTGGAAGGTTAAGCTTAGGGATCAACAGAAATGATCAAAACTGCACAAGTAAAATAATATCTGCCATAGAAGCCGATACAGCAAGACTGATTAATAATCAGAATATGCAGACTGCACTGGGTCTGTGGATATAAATCTACACAGTCGCTCTACAGGGAAACAAACACATCTACTTGAGTTGTGGGAAGTAAGGTGGGGGGGTCTACCCCCTGCCTTTTGAAAGTATGATAATTTTCCTGCAGAGTAGGGACCGTCTGACATTTCCTATCTGCAGCTGTCAAAGCAAGTAAACGAAAGGGGAATTTCATTGCATACAGTCAGGTTTATTATAAAAACGGCACACATTTTTTAATTAAAGTATATTGGAGATAGATTTCTTTCTCATTAAAGAAAGTAACTGGGATTTTATTTTTTGCCTTTACATTCCCTTTAAAGGGATTCTGTCAGAGGAAAAATCTTTTTTACAAAATGCATCAGCTACTAGTGCAGCAGCACCCTGCATTGAAATCAGTTTTTCAAAAGAACAAATAACCTTTTTAATATCTAACTCTGAAATCTAGACATATGGTTCAAGAATACAATTTTAAATGTAGCATTATATGCAATGTACACACTGTAAATTAGTGATTAAAAACTCCATAAAAATCATGGCAGAACCGCTTTAAAACTTTTAAAAGTAATGATAGTTTTACAGGGCAAAGTTGATATTTTATTTTATTTTATTGCTCCGAAAACAAAGTACAGGGAATACGTCTTCTCTGTCATTCTGCATTTTTAAATATATATTTATTTAAAGCGGTAGCTGCCATATTGCATAACATGGCCTTCTCCCTATCAAGGAGAACAAGGTATCTTGTCGATACATTTTGAGGTTTCAATCACTTTTGATTAATTCATTCCGGAAAAAAAACTTTCCTGTGACAATATTGGTTTAAACTATATTACAAAATGATATTGCTTCATAATCTATACAAAGGCAAGAAGTGGCATATATATATATACTTAATAACTAACCTCATAATCTTGCCCTACACTGTTTAGAGCAATGTTAACTGTAAAGGTGGAGGCATCATGATGAGGCTCAAGTAATGGTTGTTCATCTGGTTTGTATCGCACAACAAAAGCCAAGTCAAACTGTGCCTGTAAAAATAAATATGCACAATAAGATTAACGTACGCTGCAGTCACAAAAGTGACGAGATTAGAACACCCATTTCACTATACAGTGACATCTATTTATACAGAAAGGGGCAGACTTACTAAGGGTCAAAGCGAAAATTCGAATTAACAATTTTAAAATTCGACCATTTGAAAATCAAAGTACTGTCTCTCTTTAAAAAATTTAAATTCGACCCTTCGCCACCTTAAACCTACCGAATTGCTATTTTAGCCAATGGGGAACGTCCTGGAACCTTTAAGAAGTGTTTCTAGAATTTTCTGAAAATCTATTTTTTTTTTGGCCAATCGAACGATGCAATCAAACGATTTTTATTACATCGAAAACTGACCTATTTGATCAAAAAAGGGACATTTTCGATTAAAAAAAACACGTTAAAAAAATTTGACGGTCGAATTTCAAAGTTTTTTAACTTCGAAATTCGACCATTAGTAAATCTGCCCCTAAGTAGTCTAATAGGCCAGAGAACAATACCTACTGTATTTTATGTATTCATAAAATAAATGTATAAAATCCACATTTTATTTAACCGCCTTCTTTTCAGCAACATTTTCATTAAAAGGAAATTTAGTGTTTTTAAAGGACAAGGAAACCCTAAAAATGAATAGGACTAAAAAATGCCATGTTTTATATACTGAACTTATTGCAGTAGCCTAAAGCTCTGAGCAGCTATTGAGAAGCTATGCTTAGGGGTCTTCACAAATTATCAAGCAGAAAATGAGGTTGGCCTGTAATGTAAGCGGATGCTACGGGGCTGATTATTCAATTCTTAAGGTGGCCATACACGCGCTGATAAAAGCTGCCGACAGACCAAGTCGGCAGCTTATCGGCCCGTGTATGTTGCCCTCCAACCGGCTTTCCCGAGCGATATGTGGCCGAAAGTCGGCCAGATGTCAATCGGGCGGGACTAAAAATCCCGTCGGATCGCGGACGCATCTGTTTGTTGATGCAGTACCGTGATCCGACCGCCCATATGGCCCCAGTTATGATCCGATCTTTGGGCCCTAGGGCCCGCGATCGAATCAGCCCGATATTGCCCACCTCAAGGTGGGCATATCGGGGAGAGATCTACTCGAACGAACGGATCTCTGTGTATGGCCACCTTTTAGTTTTACTCAATCCAATTTTGGGTCTGACTTATTAAAGCACTAATATGAACAACAGTAAGCTTTGATCATTAGCCATGGTACGTCCATTAATAGGTAGAGAGTAATTGCAGCTCGGAATAAATTCTACACTCTGGGGAAAGCATCTCATCAGAACTGTGTTCCGAAACATTTGCACTTTATTCTCACTCTTTAATATTAACTGTAACACTGTCTGTGTTTTATGCTTTATAAAACACTGTACTTGTGGTGTTATATGAATAAAATGAAATTCAAATAATACCATATTGACACAGATCAGTATATAGGGATACTACATGTAGTACAGTCACTATTTTGTAATTGTAGACTAGGCATATTTACATAATTCTCAGTATTAAAGTAATACGGACACTAAAAACTACTAGTTAAAATATGAATGTACATTAAGGGGCAGATTTACTATTGGTCGAATTTGATAGTTAACCCTTGAATTCAACAATCAAATTTTGGTCGAATATTAACCCTTTGAATTTGAACGATCGAATAGGAAAAATTCAATAGAACAATAAAATCATTCGAATCGACTGATTTTAACCATTGGATCGAATTTTTTTTTTTTTATTCGATCGGTTTAATCTGGCGAACTAGGGATTCTAAATTTTTTTTTTTTAAAGGGCAAGTACTATGACTTGCCCTATGAATGGTCGAATAGATTTTTATTTGATCTATTTGAATCATTCAATTCGATCCAATATTTTAAATTCGATGGTCGAAGTGGCCACAAAAATTATTTTGAAAATTCTAATCTTTTGGAAAATGTAATCAAATTTCGAATCATTCACACAAATTTAGTAGATCTGCCTCTAAAAGATACCTATAGGTAATATTGATTGTTTTTTGCCGAGAGGTTTATTTTTGTAAGTAATTGTTAGTTGAAGTTTCTAAACCTGATTGTCTTGCCAAACTGACTGTCGCATCTAAGCCTGTCGGTTAGCGTGACAGGTAATGTAAAATCACTGTTCAAATACTTTATGACAAAGTTAAAAGTAGCTTTCAAAGGCAATTTTATGATGGATTTAAAAAAAAAAAAAAAAAAAAAAAAAAAAAAAAAAAAAAAAAATCTGGTGTCGGCATCTCTTTAATATTATTGCTGGATTATTATAGCAGTACATGTAGTATTATACAATATTTAATCAAAATCAAATTACTGACCAGAGAGATGCATGTGTTGTGCTATAAGGCTGGGGACAGACAGGGAGATTCGGGGAGATTCTGTCGCCTGGCGTTTTTAGCAGGCGACAATCTCCCCGAATTTCCTTCTCCCTGTCTGTTGCTAGTAAAAGTGACAAAGCACCAGCGCCTGTGCACACGCTGCTCGCCGATTTCTGGAATCGCCCGAAGATACTTCGTGAGGAAACTTCAGGCGATTCCGGAAATTGCCGCTCAGCGTGTGCACAGGCGCTGGCGCTATATCACTTATACTAGCGGCAGACAGGGAGAAGGAAATTAGGGGAGATTGTCGCCTGCTAAAAACGCCAGGCGACAGAATCTCCCCGAATCTCCCTGTCTGTCCCTACCCTTAGATGTGCTAAAATAAACATTCATAAGAATATGTAGTCAACTGCAACTACCTATACTTACCCTGGTATAGTAACCTGGAAACATTTTCTGAGTTAATGGCGCAATAAAATCTAGCAGTATCTTGTGCCATTCTTTTTCATAGTCTATCTGGTTCATGTGAATGTCTATTGTAGGGACATTTTCATAGCCACCCTGGAGCCTTTGATCCTAAAATAAATGAGTTAAGTCGGTTGTGACATTTTACAAGGTAAATTAGAATCACCAAACACTTAATACGTAATACAAACTGTATATATGACAATGTCATGTCAGTATGACAAATGTCAGTATTTACGGCAGAATATTTTGTATTTAAAAGGCAGCTAATCTGTGGCCATTATATATACCAAGAGTTATAAACCCTCATGGAATTTTCTCTCTATACATTTGTAGGTAGATAGTTTTGCAGGACAAATAGCTCAATTTTAAAAGGAGAGTAATTGGTCTAGAGGTTGTGATCAGCCTTTAATGGGGGAATTGGGGATGTCTTGCTAAAGACCCTGTTTCTATTCCCTGTGGCAACTCCTCGTGCCCCTGGACATATAACTTATTCCCTACATTAAGGGGGGTTCAACTTCCAAATACTTTTTTCAGTTCACCATAAATCAACTTTTTTTCAATTGCTTTCCATCTTTTGTTTTGTTACTGTTTTCCCAAAATTATGTTTAAATTTTAATGCTCGTGTCTGGTGTCTCAATCTGCCAGGTGATCCAGCAGCAGATTCTGAATGGTTACAATTTGCTACAATTAGTGGATACATTTCTCAACAGTATCTTGAGAATATTAGCAACTATTGTATCAATTCTAACAGCTGCCTTTAAGGGTTAGGCCACACCACGCAATTATGGGAGCTTAGTGGCCCAAAAGAAGAGGTGATTAGTCGGCAGGAGACTAGTTTCCCAGAATTGCCTGGTGTGGACTAACCAATAAAACTCAGGGAGTCTGCTCAACAGGGCTAAAGATAACAAATGTATCAATTTAGAACAGTTAAGGGCTAGGCCACATGGGAAGATTCAGCGACTAATCGCCGCTTCTTTGGGGCGACTAATCTCCCTGAATTGCTTGCCCATGTCACAAGGCAATTTTGAGCAACTTAGAAAAATGCATCACTGTGTGTGAATAGGCGCAGGTGACTTTACATTCCAGCAGGCGCAGGACAAGCAATTCAGGGAGATTAGTCTCCAGGCAAAAGTATGGGCACTCCTGTTATAAAGAGATACTGACTTGTTCCTGTTAAAACCTGGAATCATGTCGGTAGAACTAAACCCCGTAATTTATATCCCTCTTCCCCCCCCACCCTACCCTAAATAGGCCCTCCTCCCCCTGGTCTACCTGGTACCCTGGGCAAATACCCCTAAATTGCTACTTACCCCTCCTTGCAGGTCCTGTCAAGCGGAGTTCACAGCAGCCATTTTCTCTCCTTCGGTGTTCATCCTGTATTGAATGACTTTTTTTTCGGTGTATGCCCAGTTGGAGTAATCTTCTGGTGCGAGCTACTGCGCATGTGCAGAAAGTTAAAAAAACGAAGTTTTTCTGCGCATGCACAGTAGCTTGGCACCGGAAGATTACCCCAACTACACATGTACTGTACTAAAACCACCGTTCACTAGGGAATGAAGACCGAAGGAGAAAAGATGGCTGCGTGAACTCAGCTGGACAGGACCTGCAAGGAGGGGTAAGTAGAAAGTTAGGGGCATTTGCCCAGGGTACCACGTAGGCCAGGAGGGAGGGGGGACTAGTTAGGGTAGTGGGTTATAAATTACAGGGTTTAGTTCCCCTTTAAGTTCTCTTGTAGTTATAAAAGCCTTCAGTCTTTATATGGTAACTAACCTACATGGTGATTTCTAATATCCTTAATATTTAAAGGAAAAACAATACCTCCAGCACAAATACTTAACCCAATAGATAATTTGTCATAAGTGACCTATTAAAGGGGTGGTTCACCTTTAAGGTAACTTTTATTATGTTATACAATGGCCAATTCTAAGCAACTTTTCAATTGGTTTTCATTATTTATAGTTTTATAGTTATTTGTCTTTCTTCTGGTTCTTTGCAGCTTTCAAATGGGCGTCGCTGTCCCCTTCTAAAAAAAAACAAATGCTCTGTAAGGCTACAAATGTATTGTTATCGCTACTTTTTATTGCTGATCCTTCTATTCACACTCTCTATTATTTATATTCCAATCTTTTATTCAAATTAATGCATGGTTGCTAGGGTAATTTGGGCCCTAGTTACCAGATTGCTTAAAATTCAAATTGAGCTGCTAAATATCTCAAAAACCAAGAATAATAAAAAATGAAAACCAATTGCAAATTGTCAGAATATCACGCTCTACATCATACTAAAAGTTATCTCAAAGGTGAACAACCCCTTTAAAATATTTTACCATGTTCGCATATACATAGCATACATTACTCTTTTAAATCTTTTGCATAGAGCCACCATGTATGCGCCCTCTCAGAAATCTCCTGGATATCCTGCCAAATCAAATCTGACCATCTATAACTTTAGATAGATTAATTAATAAATAATATGTATTCTCTGACCGTGTTACTACCCGATGACCACTTGCCAAAGCTCTCCATTTCTTCTACTATATCATTGCAGGCTGTCTCTGAAAATACTGGAAACCAGTACACATCTGGGCAGGGCTGCAAGACACCGTTAAGAACATCACCTATAGGTATAATACCATTTTCCAAATGAAAAAAGCTGGAATAGTTACAAAAATGTAGATATATTAAGAACTAAATTGGAGGAGAAAGAATACATTGTGGTAGCAACGTATGTGTTGGTTTATGCATTATATAAGCAATAGTTCTCCCTTAATTAAGTTTTATGATGACAAAGACCTATCAATCAATGAGAAACTAGAAAATGACTAGGAAAGGGCTTAAAGGACATGTCAACCCTCTCCACAAAAATGTAATCAATGAATAGCCTCTTTAGATAACTGCCACTCTGGTTGTTAAAAGGTTAACAGTAAGGCTGCAGTATCCACTTAATCAGTTACAAATCCTTTTAATACACTAAACCACTCTGCCCCCTCCCTCAAGAATTTCCTTTGGCTCTTGGCTCAGTGAGCATGCTCAGTTCCGCTCAGATTACAAACACACCCTCCAGACTAACAGCCAATGAAGAGAGAGCATTGCTTGTTCCAATAGAAACTGTCTGTTGCTATTTTTTTCTCCTAACCACCTCTCCTGAGCTCAGCTTAACAATTACAGTGCTCAAACCCAGCAGAACTTTTTTTTTTATCAAAGTATGTTGTGTCTGTGTAAACCTGCATTCTGCACTGCATGGACTTTACAGCATACATGTCTTATTTCAGATGTCAATAGTACTGATAATGTATCAGAGGGAAAATGGCCGCCAGGTGAAAGCTGCTATGTGTTTTAGGAAAATGTGATGGTGCTGGCAAACAGAGGGGGTATATGCAGTACATATGATGCAGTTTGGGTGGGGAAGATATGCCCAACTTATATACATGGGAGGAAAATGTAGGCTTTACATGTCCTTTAAATATTAAAATAAATAATGAAAAGTAACAAATTTTATCGTCTAATAGAACAATAGTTTTTAGCTGCGGGGTCAGCGACCACAATAAGCAAGCTGGAAAGGAGGAGAAGAGAGAGGCAAATAATTGAAAAACTATAAATGAAGACCAACAAAGTTGGTAAGACTAGAACAATCTATAAAGTACTAAATATTTATAGATTTTATTCAATTGAATACCACACTTTGTTCATACCATTTCAACCAATTTTCCTTTTAATGCTTCTGAATGATTAGGATGAATATATTTTTCTTTCCAGTCCTGAAAAAGAAAAAAATCAGACATGTCGGCTATCAGCAGGGACCAGTTTTATCTAATGCCTTAATTAAAGGAACAGTTCAGTGTAAAAATAAAAACTGGATAAATAGATAGGCTGTGCAAAATGTTTCCAATATATAGTTAGTCAGGGAAAAATGCAAGCTATAAAAGCTGGAGTGACTGGATGTCTTATATAGTAGCCAGAATCGAACTTCCTGTTTTTCAGCTCTTTGAGTTAGTCAGCGACTTGAAGGGGGACCAAAACGGACATAACTGTTCAGTGAGTTTGCCACTGATCCTCAGCATTCAGCTCAGATTCAAAAGCAACAGTTATGGCCCACATGGCCCTCCATCAAGTCACTGATTGGTTACTGCCTGGTCACCAGGGTAACCAGTCAGTGGAAAACAAGAGAGCTGCAAAGCAGGAAGCTGGATACTGGCTATTATGTTACATATTACATCCAGTCACTCCAGCCTTTATACATAACTATATTAAAAACTTTTTTATTTTGCACAGCCTTTCTATTTACCCAGTTTTTATACTGAACAATTCCTTTAAAGATTATATTTTAGCTGTCGCAGACATAGGGGCAGATTCACTAAAGGGCGAAGTGGTCTTCTCTAGCGTCATTTTGCTAGAAATCCAATCTGCAGGGACATAGCCAATTCACAGTTGCAGAAGACAATTCGTCAGCGAACAGGACCGTCACTAGTGTTCATTTGCACTCTATCGCCAGGCGGATTTTACTGAATGTTACCTCTTTTGCCAGAGTTGACATCGCCACCTCAGACCAGGCGAACTACTAAAATGAAGCTAGATCTTCCTCAATCTGATGTCCGTTACATTATATCCTGTCTGCCGAAAGTGAATTAAAGTTGAAAAAACTCTGGCGACTTTTTTTTTTTTTTTACATAAGCGGGATTGCCTGCAAAAGTCCTAATTTTTTTGGCTTAACATTTTTCACCAGACATTTGAAAACATATGGAGCATTCATTTTAAAGTTGGCTCAGGTGTAGGACATAATATTAACTTTTGTCTTTATTAAGGTTCCTCAGACATTGGGTATAACAACCAAAATCTTTAATAAAGACGTCCATACAACTTTTATGTACCCGCCCTAGTCAACTTGACCTAAGCGCAAGATCACTAGCGAATTTTCGCTAGGCACAAACGAACACTAGCGGATCTTCGCTATGAAACGCTCCCTCTACCAAAGAAACTCTAGGGAAAAGTTGTCAGTGTTCAGCACCCAAGACACAACTTTGCATGTTAGTGAATTAGTGTAGTGGTAGCGAATTTGCACCAGGCGAAGTGGTGCAAGGTTTGCGAATCGGTCACTTTTCAGTGCTAGAGAAAGAAACTCTACTTTTCCCACCTGTGCAAGATTTGCCCAGACAAACCAACTGAAAACCAATAGCAATTCTTTCATTAAAAAAAATATAACTTTGATTGTATATGCATGGGAAGATTTTGTGATTTGTGTGTGTGTCCTGCTTGTATGTAAATGTCAATATATTTAACAGAGTTTGTGGGAAAAAAAACATGCTAGGGTCTATAATTAAAAAAACAAACAAAAAAACTATTTTCTTTCTTTTCTTAAAAAGCTCCAATGAGTAATTGTATTATTTTATCATTATTACCATCCTCTTCCTCCCTTATATTGAGGAGAGTTAGATTAAAAAGGGAAAAGTCTCAGTATAACCAAACCCCTCCATTTTCTCAGTACAGAACTTTTCAAAGTTTTTTTTTTTCATTTATATATGGTTTCCTCCTTGGTTAGGGGAAACAATTTTAAGAAAGATGCCCTTTAACTTTACATAGCAATGCGAGCTGATCAGGTAAGATTTGTAAGTTCTCCCTGTATCTGTGTCTACTCAAGGTAGCCCAAATTCTTTTTACTTCATCCAGGTAGATTGACTGGCATATTATGAAAATAACACTAGTGCATGTGTGTTGTATGACTAATAGAATAATACAGAACATTTAAGCCCCTTGGGGGGTAGGGATTACAGAATGTCTGTAAAGAATCTCAACCTTGCTGCTGCTATATAAGGATAAAAATGTATCGTATACTAAATGCAGTTTAACTTCTGTACTAGATTTGTGTAGAATTTTGAAAACAAAGAAATATACCAAAAGTAAATTCCCCAAAATTTAACATATATTTAAGACATGAACCAATTACCTTCTCTAAATAAAATAAGATCCCTGGCACTTATCCTTCATGATCTTACCTCTGTATTTTCAAAAATCTCCCAAAGATCATTATGTAGATGATTTGTTTTGTAATTCTCCAGGGAAAGGATGTGGCCAAATTCCTGTCTGTTTGTAACAAACATAAAGATTCCCTGCAACCAAATGACATTTTGTGGTCAGAACATTAAAATACATGAAGGCGCAAAGACAATGTGCTGTCTTATATCCTGTAATGAATGCTCAAGCTTCTGTGCTTGATTTGATAAAATTATATCAGATGTAGAGCCAAAACATAGCATAAAAGAAAATCCATTAAAGGGGTAGTTCACTTTACATTATAGAATGCAATGGACAGTGCTAATCTGAGGCAATTTGCAATCAGTTTTTATTTGTACTTTTGTTATTACTATTTAGTTTTTTTGCTCAGCAGTAATCCAGTTTGTAATTTCAGCAGCTATCTGACAATATGAGTCCAATCTTCTCTAGCAACTAGGCAGTGGTTTGAATGAGAGAATATAAGAAGACTTGAATAGAAATATAAGTAATAAAAAGTAACAATTTTAATGGTAGCTGATGAGGTCAGCGACCACCGTTCAAAGGCAGGAAAAAGACTGAAGAGGAAGGCTAATCATTCAAAAACTAAACTAAAATAGGTGAAGGTAATCCCACATGGAGCAACAAGTATGGGGAAATCTGTTGTATAGGCTCTTGAAAGACGCTCTTGGTATCAATACGTCACCCTTATCATATAATTTAATTAATTGTCACCTAATTTATAAGAGCTAAACTATACATTCAAGTTGTGTTCCCTAAGCAAGATGTGAATCTAGTATGCCTTCACAAGGTGGCAAGAACCTTTACTGTGATTTCTGTTCTGGGCATGCACCAAGTCTGAATTTGTGTAGGGGTAACCTGGGAGCCTGGGGCAAGCTGTGTATTATAGTACCCAAGGCCAGTGAGCTTTTTAAAGGGCAGAAGCACCAGCTCATGGTAAGAGTTAAGCAGAGCTGGACTGGGAGTAAAAAACAGCCCAAGCACGTGCGGACAAATGCATGCATGCGCACACCCCGAGACACGCACACGCTGAGAAACGCACACGCCTCCATCGTTTCCCAAGGGCAGGAACTCTCCTAACCCATATGCTGCCCAATGAAAGGGGCCTGGTGTAGCTGATGGCCAATCATAGTAGAGAGGGCAGAACGAAAGGCTGCTTGATGTGTGTATAAGAAGCAGAGCAGAGGCAGTAATTCAGAATTCGCATGTGTGCAGTTTAACACCTGCCAGTGACCAATTTCTCCAGTAAATGGAGTGGCCCTTCGGGCATTTGCCCAAGAACACAGAGTGCCAGTCCGGGCTTGGAGTTAAGTGATTAGCTTTGCTAAGGGATGTCTAAGAAATTGGCACCCTGAATGACACTTTATTTATTTCTACTTTCATGCCCTTCTGATTTCATATTACCATCACCAAGTCAAACATCATATATAACACAAGAGCCATGCGTATTATATCCTTCTAAATGGTGCATAAGGTTGTAATTTATGATATTTTTGATACTTGTCTATTATACAAAATAACGGAGTTGCATGACCTCTATAAAGGCACTTGGCCTTCTGCCTTTATACGGTCATGGCGACTTTGAATACCCTATATTTTACAAAACGGTTTACATTATATATAGTTTTGCCTTCTCTTTTACAGACCTGTTGGCGGACATTATGACAGAAAGCCATGTCAGAGTCCAAGGAACCACTGTGGAACATGTCATTCTGACTTAGTTTAGACCTTAGAATGCTTCCTTTCACCAAATAAACACTGGAGATATAAGGGACATTCCAGACACCCCTAAAGGAAAAAAAAAAAAAAAACCAGAAGTACAATAAATGAATTTCACTTTAAATAGGTAACTCTGAACGTTGAAGAAAGCCACTGCTTAGAAAGCCTATTATTAGCAGTCTAAAACTAAAAATATCAGCAAAAGACTAATAAGTTACATCAATTCACTTGATGCTACTCAATGGCACATGCAAAATTAAAAAAGGTACTGGTGAAATTATCTTGTTAAACAATGCACATACGTTCTTTGTCGCTGAACAATGTCTATGTAATCCTCAGATCGAGCATAATATCCATCGGAACTCAAGGCTCCCCAAAAGTTTGACCACAAGTTTGCTTTTCGGCTCACCAAGGGGGCAATTACAGACCTATGATAGAAAGAAAACATGGCCATTCCAGTGTTACAAAAGAAATACTGTAAATTATATGCAGAATAATTAGTAGTCCACATATGTATGACTATATACTGACCTTGATTCTGAAAAAAGTATTTAAAAGGCTATTCTTGCTTATTACTAACAAGTCTAAAAGATGTTCCAGTCTGAAAAGCCACAAAAGCAAACTACCATATTTATGTTAACCTGGCCACAATGGTCAGAGCTCTATTTATGGCTATAAATGACTTATCAACATTCCCTGCTAGACAAAGCAGTATAGTGGTGACCAGTAATATTCATTAAAATGTTGGTAACTCTCTACCCATGTTTTTTTATGGAACACTTAAAAAAAAAATATAAAGGGCAAATAGCTGTTATAAATAGGATATATATTTCCTTTAAGCTTCAACACTTAAAGAGATAAGGACACCTTAAATTAAACTCTTTTTTTCTATTATAATATTGGCTTTGAAAGCTACTTCTAACTTTGCTATAAAGAATTTGCATGATGCTTTTACATTACCGGTCTGATCCCCCACGTTACTGTATGAGGGGGCTGCCATATTTGTGCAGCAGGAGTCCGTTAGCATTAGAAACTGTAACTAACAGGCTGAGATGGGACAGTCAGGTTGGCAAAGTCAGGCTTAGGAACTTCAACTAACAATTATATACAGAAACAAACCTCTCTGCAAAAAATGATCAACATGACCTACAGGTAACATTTTGGGGAAAATTTACAAAATTCACGTGAATGGATCGTAGTTCGATCGAATATGATCGAATTATGATTGCACGATTTTTTCGGATATTCGAATATACTGTACAAATTTGGCCTCTTCGATCATCGAATACCGAATTATTGAATAGATCGAATGTTTGGATATTCGATAATCGAAGGAATTAAAATTTTGAAATCCTTCGAATGCTTACTTCGCCAGATTGAACCTACCGAATACCAATAGAAGCCTATGGGAACCCCCCATAGGCTTCTTTTGCTAAGTCCTGCTCGAATACCATTCGTACGATCGAACGCTTCGATCGTTCGAATTCGAAGGAAATTTCATGATTTTGTGTGTGAAATCAAACGATCGGTATCTGATCATACGAATTCATCGAGAAATCGAATATCGTGCAAAATGATAGCCTAAAACTATTCGAATGCCTATCGAATTTCGAATAAATTCGTAGGATTTTGGGTGAATTTTAGTAAATTTGCCCCTTAATGTACATTCATATGTTAAAATTATTTTTTTAGTGTCGGTATCACTTTAAGCTCAGTAAAGATTTTGCAACTCCCATATCTAAACATTCTGCGAAATATTTCTAACATACTTGTTTTGTTCTATGAGGCTCCGAAGAACATTGGTGTTTTTCAGCACTACCGGGGCATCAATACTGAAGTAGTATTCACACTCTGGAGTTTGCCGGCAGATATCCCTAAAAGTAAAGATCATAAGTCGCAGCTTACAGTGCCGAGTCAGTTTGCTTTAGGACTGCTTCTAAAACCTACCACCAATCACAAGTAGGTAACATGGTAACTCATTCAAATGTATTCAAACAAACCACTTTATACAGAAAGAAAGATGGTAAAAACCCCTCCCTCATGAACAATCTCTACTCACTGACAAAGTGCTATATGCAATTGTTTTAAAAGTATTAAATGAATGTGTGATCAAAGGTGTAATTCACGGAGGATTAGTTAATAATAAAATACAAGTGCTTGTGCTTAAAGGAACAGTAACACCAAAAAATTTGTGTTTTAAAGTAAAGAAAATATCATGTAGTGTTGCCCTGCACTGTTAAAACTGATCTGTTTGCTTCATAAACACTACTATAGTTCATATAAACAAGCTGCTGTGTAGCAATGGCAGAAATTGAAAAACTGCTATATGGCACAGGATAAGTAATGGATAACAGATAGCATTATGTTCTACAGAACAGATAACATTATGTACTACAGAGCTTATCTGCTGTGTAACTTGAACCTTTTCTACTTTGAATGGCTGCCCCCATGGCTACACAGCAGCTTATTTATATAAACAATAGTAGTGCTTTTGAAGCAACCCCTGCAGTTTTACCAGTGCAGGGCAACACTGCATTATATTTTTATTACTTTAAAACAATTAAATTTTTTGATGTTACTTGTCCTTTAAATTATTACGTATCATTAATACTCAAAGGTGCCGTGTACCAATTTAATTACTAAGATTCGGTTTTAATCTATTAATTAAAAATAAATTGATCTAACCCTTACATACACCATTAAATTCAATTGCTAGTGCTAATGCCTATTGCAATTATCTGATTGCCAGTGATTAAATAAATTAGTCAAAATTGATTATTAAAAAAAAATTCTTTAAGGTGTTAGAAAATGTATTAAATTCATAAAAAAAAAGTCAAGATATATATTTATTTGCTGGGGTAAGAAAGATTAAGATTTAATTCCCCTTTAAGGTAGGGACAGACAGGGAGATTCGGGGAGATTTTGTCGCCTGGCGTTTTTAGC
>CM044444.1:58347744-58358217 GCA_024363595.1 Xenopus borealis
CAGACACTGCAACCTGACTCAAAAGTCCATACACGAGGAATGTAATTACCGAGATAGTTCAGATTAAGCTGCACAAACAAAAAAAATCATGAACAATTATCTCAAGGAACCAGATATGTACAGATCTTTATGTACGTGTAGTTTTAAGGTTTAGCAACAAGTGGGTTTGTAAAATAAAAATGAAAAAAAGCAGTCCTTGGATTTTATTATTTGGGGAATCGTTGCTTATAACTTTAAGGTCTGTGCTACTCTATAAGATGTAGTTTGTTTGCATAAACTGCAATATTCACTGTAGCCCTTGTGCCACTAAAAAATGTCAGATGAAAATGCAGTTTAGATGTGGTCTGAAACTGCTAAAATGGGCCAGCTGAATGGGGCAATATTCTTGTTCTATCACAAGAACAAGTGGTGTTTTTTTCTCCAAAGCCTGTCCAGACAAGATACCAGAAAACTCTGTAAGCACTGGTATTTCCCTGTAATAAGCAAATGAAAAAAGCAGAGAAATGTTAAGGGTGCAGGCGCCTTTAAAGCCATCCATTCCATTCTTTTAAGTGCATTTGACCTGTGGTGCAAATGTAAGTTTAGCCCATGCTTTGTACCCATGGAAACAGACATCAATGCTGACTGTTATAAAAATTGATCATGTTCCATTTAATTAGTTTGCGTTGGTCTAAACACATGCTTATGCATTTATGCTCATTAATAATAAAGATTGTTCCATGGTTAAACAAACACTAAATTGATATTCTGGTTATGACTGTTGTTCCCATAAATAATAGGCTCCTGAGAATTGCAAAATGTAATTTAGAAAGGATTACAAGTTTGCCATAAGCAGAATCAAAACGGATTCCTAACTCGATGCCTCTGACACACTCCATAGGGGTAAATTTATCAAATAGTGAAGTTCAGCCACTAGAGTGAAATTCCGCCGCTCTCCATTCATTTCTATGGGATTTTGAAAGGCCTATTTATCAATGGGTGAAGTGAAAGTTCACCCTTTGATAAATATGCCTTTAAAAATCCCATAGAAAAGAATGGAGAGTGGCAGAACTTCACTCTTTGATAAATATACCCCATAGATGGGCGATTTGACTGTAAAGGTTAAAAAATTAAATGAACTGAAAGCAGAACTACAGCCTGGGGGAAAGTGTTACTAATATGTAACAATAAATATGGTACAAGTAAGATCTCACAGGCAAAGATTGATAGAGGTCTTACCTTTGTTGGGCCATTTCCGTGAATTAAGACAGGAAGAGTATCGTATACAAGGTTTCTAGCTCTTACACGACCATACTCAAACTTCAGGACAACATCCTCTGTAACCATAAAGAGAAGACTGAAATGAAAGAGCAGTAATAAAGCAAATAAAACTGGCCATTCACGCTAAGATGAACTCCACTTCATTAAATAAACAATTTGGCCAACCAAACTAAAGCCTAAACCAATTTTTTTGCCCCAGGGCAATCACTGGTTCTTAGGGAGGGAGGTCCTGTACAGTCATTTTGCAGACTGCATCCATAGTTTAATGAAGATGAGATGTTTTAGTAGCAGGCTGATATAAGAGTGGCAGGCAGAACTGGAAAATAATTGCACTAAACTACGGTCTAGTTTATGCATGTAGTGTTTGGGGCATATTTATCAAGAAACGAAGTGAAAAATAATTTTTGGGTAATTTGATGAATCGAATAAGCCAAAATTCGGTTCTAACTGAAAAAATTTCAATTCAAATTGAAAAATGTGACCATTGGAAAATCAAAGTACTGTCTCTTTAAAAAATTTGAATTCTACCCTTCTCCACCTTAAACCTAACAAATTGCTCTTTTAGCCTATGGGGGACATCCTTTAAGGAGTCTTTAGGCAAATTTTGAGAAATCTAAAGTTTTTTTGGGGAAATCGTTTGAATCGAACGATTAAATCAAACAATTTGAATTTGATCGAAAACAGACCTATTCTATCACAAACAGTACGGTTTCTTTTGAAAAAATTCGAAATTTGGCCCTTGGTAAATCTACCCCTTAATAAAGAGACAACATTCTCTCACCTGCAGATCCATAGAGATTCTGGAAAATCCGACATCTGTGATCGAGGGTTATATTAATCTTTCCCTTTATAAAAAAAAAAAAAAAAAAAAAAAAAAAGGAAAATAATTTACTTGCAAAACTTAAGATGTTTCTACAGAAAATGCATAATTTAAAATAAGTATTAATGGGGTATATATATATATATATATATATATATATATATGTGTGTATATATAGATAGATATATAGATATATATATATATATATCTCTCAGACGTAACCATTGCTTTCTTGGTGTGAATGTGTCACTTGAACAGGTGGAAAGAATGCTATTTTACTGCAACTATTTGGATGACAATTCTCTAAGCACCTTTAAGGGAGAACTGCTATTCCATATAAAACACAATTTTGCAAGAGGCGTAATATAAGAATGTACTTCTCCCCCAAATATCTGTTTCCATATATGGTTTAAGAAAATATAAAGTGAAATCAAAATTGTTTGGAATGCCTACATACCCTTTTAACAGGATCTAGGAAGAGCTTTGTATAAAAGAGCTGGTCACTGCTTTTATCTGTTCCATCCCAGTCCGCTACCATCTTATACAGATGTGCAGCATAACCTATAAATGCTGTAGACAGGAAATGTAATAAAAGCAACGGTTTTCAGATACTGGATGAATTTTTAGAGACATTATCAAATCCTTACTTTAAAAAATAAAATATAATTTTACATATAACATTTCTGCACAGGGGCTGGAAGCAGTATTGCTCCAAATCCAGCAAGAGGTTCAGTGCACAGCTTTATTGAGCACAGGCCAGCCATGTCCTTAGCACTTGCAAAAGGACATGCAGTAAATACAGGAACCTATTTTGCACAACTCACTAACCTGTATATCTAAAGGATGGTTAGGGAGTTAAAGAGAGAACACCTATGTACCTCCCCCACTGCTCCAGCACTACTGATCACAGGCAGCAGGTCTCTGTGCTCCAAAATAAAACACAAGGACCTGCAGCAGTTCAAGAAGTAAGGAAGGTAGTGTTGAAAATGCAAAAAAAAAAAAAATTAACGTTTGCATTTTGAAACACTGCCTTCCCGTTAGTAAGCAACTCTCATACACTCATTGTCAGAATCTTCCAGTGCATGTTTATGCATTTAACAGAGTAAGAGGCTAAAATTAACGGCACAGTGGGGTGTCAGGTTTTACTCCACCATGTCTCCTGTCATTGACATTGCCTGTAGAAATATGCCTGATCCAATGCAGTTTAAGGTAAAGAACTCTGACCCCATGATATTGGATGCTATATTTACTAGGAGCATACCTCCAGATCCAAGGAACCGTTTACCCTCTCGAACCACAGGATACTTTGACTCCAAATGTCGGTCAGGGTAAGCTACAGATTCTGCTGAGAAAACAACCTTACTCTTGGCTTGTCTGAATTTTTTCAAGAGTTCTCCGGGTCCAGATGCAAAAATCACATCATAACTTGGAAAAAAAAAAATTTAATTAAACCCTACTAAAGACGCAAAGTTGACATAGTAGCAGCAAATCATGTTAGGAAGTATGAAAGCTTTTTAAAACAGGACAAAAAAAGTTCACAAGCTTCATATTGCAGTAGCTTTTGTAGCAATTATTTGAAATGTATTTGCAGGAACAACATTGCTGATTGTTTGGAGAACTGATTGCCTGTAATTGAAAACTAGGCAGATATTCGTATTGGACAACTGCATTAACCTGTGGTGGGCCTAATGTAATGGACTATGAACTAGTTACCCTGCTGTTCACTTTTCCATACAGTAAGGGGCAGATTTACGAAATTCACGTGAATAGATCGAAGTTCGATCGAATTCCGATCGTACGATTTTATCGGATATTCGAATATGCAAATTTGGCCACTTCGATCATCGAATACCCACAATTCGATCAAATGATCGGATATTCGATAATTCGACCATTCGATGATCGAAGTACTTTAACTTTAAAATTTTATTCGACTGCCTACTTCGCCAGATTGAACCTACCGGATTGCAATAGAAGCCTACGGGAAGCTCCCCATAGGTTTTTTTTTCTATCACCTGCTCGAATACCATTCGTACGATCAAACGCCTCGATTGTTCGAATCGTACAAATTTTTCGAGCGATCGGAGGAACCTTTGCGATTTTTTCATGAAATCGAACGATCGTACGATTTAATTGAGAAATCGAATGTCGAAGTAAAAATAGCCTAAAACTATTCGATAGTCGAATGCTTATCGAATTACGCCCGAATTCGAATGCTTTTAGCCCTCGAATAGGTGAATAATAGTAAATCTGCCCCTTAATGTGATACCAGTATTAATCATTCCTCTAACTAGCAATGGTCTGCAATTATAAACCTCAACTGAATTTGTAACCATAGTCTTTAACAATAGTATGCTCTGTTCTCTACGGGAATTATTTGACATAGTTAAAGTACAGTACAACAATATATATTATTATATGGCTTCTAAACGGAAATCAGTGTTTTATGGCAAGGCAAAGCTCTATACTCGGAGAAGTCGCAGGGAAAATGCCTTTACTTGCCATGAGTGGTAATGACAAGCAGACACAGCTCAAAAACAAAACATTTGCTTCTGAATGGTGCCCACAAATCCCAGATAAAAATTCCAAAACCAAAATATCTTACTGAACTGTGGTGCTCAATTTTCTTTGGTTTACTCAGAGCTCTACAAAAGTGGCAATTCCTTTTTTCAGAAATGTAAAACAGGTAAAGAATACACTGAAGAAGACTCACATTACCTACAATGGATTCCCAACAATGATAGCTATAACTGGAGCCTGTTGTTTCACAAGGGAAAGATTACCTTTCAGTGAATAAGATAATTAGATCCTCTTTGTCTGCATAAGGCTCCAGAGCCAACTTCATGAGCCGGATCTTTTGTCCTTCTCCAAGCCATTCTTCTCCTAGTCCCAAGACCTACAATTAGAAAACAAATTAGACTGCAGTGGCCTATTTCAATTTGTTTTCAAATTTAAAAAAAATGTGTTTTGTTTTTTTTTGAGAATTTTTTTTTTTAGCATTTAAAATAATTAGACATCAAACATATGCTAACCGATAGAGGGGACTCATACTTCATGAAAATGTAATTATGTGTATTTTGCTTTTTTTTTTTTAGATATAAGATATTATTATATTACATTTAACATTTTCTTATTAAAATATAATATAAAGAAGAAAATGTCCAGGCTAACTATTTATTTAAAAAAATCCTATAATATAAATAGCAAGACTGAGCTGCTCCTTTAACCCCAGCAATCTGCATTGAGAAATATTTAGCGAATTTTCATAAGACAACAGGAAGCTGCTCAAGTATGCAACAAGGCACAACAGTTTCTAGAAAATGCAGACATTATTTAAGGACACTGAGATTGTTTCTACAGTAGAACCCCCAGTTTACATTTTTCAGCGGACCAGAAAAAAAATGGGTGTAAAATTATTGTGCGGTTATTGGGATTCTAACGATTTTTCGTCCAACATCGGTCTGAAAATTGATTGGCCAGGTTAGAAAATCTTTATCGGTCTCCATGCAATCTACCTATGTTTGCAGGGCCAAGCAGGCAGCGACCCTTCAGTTCTGCTGGCAATATCGCCTCAAACGGTCTTTTTAGTAGAAGGACACTTAAACGATCATTTTGAGACAATCGTGGTCTCACGATAACCATTGGATCTTTTAAAAATCTTAACGTCTATGGCCAGCTTTAGGCAAATGTACTATGCATAATATATAGATGGGATCACAACTAAATCATGTAAAATGAGGGAAAACTTAGAATAAGGGGATGTAAAATTGAGGTTTTACTGTAATTATAATGGAATGCAAACTAAACAGGAGTCAGGTTCCAGAAACAGAATCTGTATCAAAAGTTGCATAGTAGTCTAGTGTGAAACTTCGCATGCTAAGCTCTCATTCTCTCTCTGTCTGTGTGAAGATCTCCAAGAGGTGTCTACTGCACATGCCTGAATTATATCCACTGTAGCAGGGGCAGTGCACATGCCCAGATGGCACCTTTTTTGAGGTCTTCACAGTTGGAGAGAGGGAGAAGTTTGAGGGTGAAGCTTCACACAAAACAAGGAAGAGGCTAAAAGCGCTGCAGTTCAGTTACATGCCACAGAGAAACAAAATAGAACTAAATGGAGGGAGAAAAATATTCTATTCTGGGGGCTGTTTAGAGAGTAAAGAAAAAGGTCTATTATTTTCTAAGTCAACGATAGAAAGAAGGAACTAGTAATTAAGTAAAAGCTGGTAAATCGTGTCCAATGAATTGGTAAAAGTTTTACAACTTCCACTGGAGTGTTGAAGGAAGTTTGTAGTGGTAAGTAGTAACAACAATTTAGTACACAAAAAAAGTTTATAAAAAAAAATTTTGACCAAAGTCTCTGGATCTTTCCCTTAAACTTCCGACTAGGGTTGCCACCTGGCCGGTATTTTACAGGCCTGGCCGGTATTTTTGATGGTTGATCCCAATGCTATTAATAGGAAAAAAAGAAATATATAGGAAGGCCGGTATTTTTTTTCAAGAAAAGGTGGCAACCCTACTTCCGACCCAACAGTTATTGTTTCTCCTTGAGTGAAATATACAAAAATCCAAATCCACAGGGTCAGCATTAATAAAAGCTCGGGAAAAGAAGTACGATGAAGCAAGGGAAAAGGAAAAATAAACATAGAAAAGGATTATAGTATAATAATTTTTGAAACGTTATAGTTCCACACTTGTAAATCCCAACTTTTAATCAGGTGTAATTACCCTTTAAAGATCACCACATGTGAGTGAGCCAATGGGTACTAACGTTTTAGTTAAACATGTGCAAATCAAGGTTTTGCAGACATAGAGATTGTAGGGGTCAGCTGTTGCTACGAGAGATTGGAATGTGCAAAGCATAGCATAAAATCCTTTTTATTATAAATATATAAAAGTCCAATTGGTTAAACTCACATTTGAGTGAATAAAATCAGGCATATATGTATATCGGTATTGACTATTTTGTTGAATATTAAAAATGATTATGTAATGTCAAACCAATAATAAATTAAAATCCACAAAGTGTGTAAGCAAGCCAGTAATTTTTTACACTAATCAACTAATCCAGTCTGTCTGTCTCTGCATCCCTTCTGAAAACTGTTGAATGTTTGGATTCCACATACCTTGACTTTGTAGTTAAAGGAGTGCGCAGATCTTTGGAAACGCCTTAAGCCTTCTGTCTCCTCAGTGGCAACGGTTAGGACCAAAAGATTGTCCTCTTTCAAAAATGTAAAAATGTCATGTTAATAAAAACCAGAATAAATACTTTCATTTCAAACTATTTGTACTGATGCTACAAAAACAGATAAGTTCTATTTAACTACAGAATTAACACAACACTTGATTTTTTTTTCTCCCGTAAACTAGTTTTTATTGATTTCTATTAGATATAGGACTGGGGGTACAGAAGAAGAGAAAAGGGGGGTGTAGAAGAAGAGTAGTGCATTGCTTTTATATGCATTACATATCTTTAACTAAATATATAAATGTTTACATAATAACAATTCTGTAGGAATCAATGCCAGAATTATATATCCTAATAACAATAATAAAATTCTGTTTCTCTGTAAATGTGGACAGCTCCTCGAATTTGGCTATCTCATTGACTTTCTCTGTCCAATTCTTAGGGGTCGGAAGAGTGGAAGATTTTGATAGTCCAGGGATGAGTAGTTTGGCATTATTAAGTAAGTGCCTTTCTAGGGTGGAATCGATGAAGGCACTCTTTCAGCATCCCAGAACAGTAGGGTTTGAGTGGGTGAAGCTGGTAAGTCTCTACCTAAAATCTGGGAGCAGGCTTGTATGATCGCTGGCCAGTAACCTGTTAAATTTGGCCATTCCCAGAATATGTGGAGTAATGTGCCTACTCCTGCTTTGCACCTCCAGCAAGTGCTACTTGTGGCTGGGTACATCTTATTTAGTCTAACTGGTGTGTAATACCATCTACTTAATATTTTGTAATCGAGTTCTTGCATCTTGCAGCATATGGAGCTGTATATTAGATTGGCAATTAGTTTCTTATAGGAACCTTCTGGAATTTCTATATTCAGATCTCATTCCCAAGCTTTTAAGAAGGGTAAATTGTTACGCTCGCTCTTGTAACACTTGAATGTTTACATGAAAATAGCCCTCAAATGTAGTTTTACATGCAACACTTGTCCATGCAGAGAACTAGGGCTTTCTCTACTGCACAAAATGCCAACTTTAACAATTAGAAGGATCTACCTAACAATCACTTTTGAGAGCAGAGCTGGGCTAAGCCATTTTCATGTAAAAAATCTAAAGTTGCCTTTGATTTTAACATTTCAGTATCACTCTAAAGTCAATACAGAATAATGTACTAAAAAAAATTAAGCTACTGTAGAACACAAAGGCTATGTGTGTTTCCAGACTTGTGTAAACCTGTATTGTAGCCACAAACATAGAAAGACCCCTGCCAGGTTCATTATCTAGATATTACCTAGATAGATCAACCTTCTGACACTTTTAGGTCATCTAATGAACTCCCTTAAACACCAACATCAAATGGGATATCGGTACCAATTAATTTCCAAATATTTGACACAACAGTCAATAAAACCTGTGTCTTCTAAGGGCTAGTCCACACAGCAAGATTCAGGGAGATTTGTCACCTGGCGACTAATCAACCTCTTCTAATTGCCTCACGGGCAATTTTCAGCGACTTAAGAAAACGCAACGCCATGTGTGAATAGGCGCAGGCGACTTTACATTTCAGCAGGAGGGAGACACGAGCAAGCAATTCAGGGAAATTAGTCGCCCCGAAGAAGCATTGATTAGTCGCCAGGCGACAAATCTCCCTGAATCTTGCCGTGTGGACTAGCCCTTAAAGGCAATAGTTTGTTGTATGCAGCACGCTGACTATTTCAACACCTCCAACATAACACAAGGTGTTAAAGGAAGGGGCAGTATACCACCTGGCTAAACAAAAGTGCAATAAAGAACACTTGTGCTTCATATACTTTTTACCTATTGTTTTGACCATGAAAATTGTTTTTTTTTTTTTTACATTTATTCCTTGAGCTAAACACAGCAACATGAGAAGCTAATCCACCTTTGTTAGGTAAGAAGAATACCAGAGGACTGCCCATGCAAATTAATGCTCCATGAAAACGAAAAGAATAGTTAGAATGTAGCGTTAGTTCTATTTATTTTGCTGATGGTGAAAAACGGAATATTCTGTAAAAGTTAAACACGGACTAGAGAAATGCGGCGTGGAGGAATTTTAGGTACTTTGAACACTGCAGTTTTAAGTGGCCCCAAAATCACCCTCGCTGACAAATATGCGAATCGCCTGAAAGCGCTTAAGTAGGCCAGCGGTTTTCTAGCGATAGTTACCCGGGAATCAAACTGCCCAAATACTTCAATACCCAGTGCAGATCAAAATAAGTACGTGTGGCACAGGCTGCGCCGTGACAGAAATACAAGCTGCACATGCATCCATTCCAAACATCACTTCGCTATTAGCTCTATGATCCTAGTGAATGCAGAGATACCATAGCTATGTAACAAGTTACAAACGTCAGTCCTATAACTCCTATTTTGTCCCTTACCATCGGGGTTAGCGCAGTTCCCCCAGCGGAGCAGGATGGCCAGGACCCCCAGGAGAAGAGGTAATAACATCACTCCCATCACTCAGGTTCGCTCACTACCTAGTCATAGATTGAATACCAGGCAATCCTGCGCTCCCTAAATTTTTGCCACGCTGTGGCCACACCCCGCCACTGAAAACACGCCCACAGCATGAATATTCGCCTCTTATAGGTCAGCGTTTCTATTAACTTCCCGAGTCTTTTGTTAACTGTTTATGTAATAAAAAATAGTTAATTAAACATCCTAAACAAAGTTTGCCATTAGGCTAGTCATCTGGAACTCGTGCAATTTGATATTTCCACCCATCGATTTCTCCCCCGTTATGTTATTAGTTTGGGCCACGCTCTGCTTTACGCACTGGGCCAGATGTGCAGTGAGTACGTGCAACACGTGCATAAAGCCCCTATGGGGGTATTCTGCTTCTCCACACGCTGTCCAGTCGACAGACCATTTCAGGAAAACTTCAAATGAATGCATAATAGACTTTAACCCTATTGCAAGCTAACTTTTAAGTAACTTTTTTATATTTGATGCTAAAGGCTTAATGTGAACAAACGTGTATGATTTATATTTTCCCACTGTAGGCACACATCTTACACAAGTAGGGTTGCCATCTTTTATTAAAAAAAAAATACCACCGGCCTTCCTATATATTTCTTTTTTTCCTATTAATAACATTCGGATCAACCATAAAAAAACGGCCAGGTGGAAACCCTAACAACAAGTGAAGTAGACAGCACTGTACACTATGGAGGATTTTAAAGGACAAGGAAAGTTAGAGGAAC
>CM044444.1:58375430-58394106 GCA_024363595.1 Xenopus borealis
TTTGCCACTTGATGTGAGAAAAACAGCATGGCAATCTATAGGCCTTAGTAATATTGATCTTCCTATTTTCCCCATATAAATACAGGAAGAGGCTTTTGACCAACCAAATTCCTTCTGTTTTGGTTTCCTTTTTTGTAACAAATATCTAAATTTGTTTTTTAGATTTGGATGCTTTTTTAATAAAACCTTCTTCATCTCTTAATTCTATACGCAAGACATGGGAAGGAGCCCAATAACTAACTGTAAGGCATGGCAACCTTGGTGACTATAACATTCAGTTTAAAGTCAATTCATAGGTATGGGATCCGTTATCTGGAATCCAGAAAGCTCCGAAATACAGGATGGACGTCTCCCATAGGCTCCATTTTAATAATCCAAATGTTTAAAAGTGATACCCTTTTTCTGTAATAATAAACCATACATTGTACTAAATCCAAACTAAGAAATAAGTAATCCTTATTTATCGATTTTATTTAATGTTTAAATGATTTTCTAGTAGACTTAGGGGCAGCTTTACTAAGGGTCTGGGAAGTAAAATCCTTCGAATTCGAATATTGAAAAATATCGATTTTACAGCAATTCCATTGGTCGAGCAATCGAATAGTAAAAAATTTGATTGAACGATAAAATCGATTCGAACGATTTTAACCATTCATGGTGGTCATGGCTTATATATTACAGTTTCCAAATACAAGTCTCCCATGGTAGAACAGATTTAAACACAGGCAAATATTCAGGACTGGTGCAGATTTCGGGGGAGGGGGAGAGGAGCAGGGCTGGTGACTCCCCCACCCACAGTGATCAGGGGCACTGCTGCCATGATGCAAGATGCGAAACTCGTCTCAGGCAGCAGCAGCCTGCAAGTTACCAGCGGTGGGAAAAAAAGTTGCTCCTGGTGAGAGCGTAATTGAGCTTTCTACACTAGAGAATGCGACCCCTCCTGCACCCGCTCCGGCACTGGAAATGGTATGCACTAGGTGCAAGGTGGGGGGCATCAGAAAGGTCGCCTCAGGGAACAAGAAACCCTGAAACACCCCTGCCAGTGATTATTATAATACCTTTCCTTCTTTAATAACGAATGGGGACTTGCTCCGATTGGCAGGGAAAACATTGCATAATAAAGTAGAAAAGTGTGTGGGAGGGAGTAGGGTAATATATATATAGATATATATATATATATATATATATATATACACTTCTTGATGGATCAGCACACACTGTGTAATTTAGTGAAGCAATAGTGTTTATTTCAAAAAACACATTCAGTGGACACTGAATGTGTTTTTTGAAATAAACACTATTGCTTCACTAAATTACAGTGTTTGCTGATCCATCAAGAAGTGTGTATGCCTAAATTGATCGTGCACCACTGGCTACACATGTCTGAGTGCTGGTACTGTGGAAAGATATATATATATATATTAAAAGAGAATTCCAAAAGTATAAGAATAAAGGCAAGATGAGAAGTTAAATTATTAAACAATGCTGCAAACCAGGAGAGTGGGAAAATTATCACCGCAGCTATCATCAGTTTATATTTACAGGTATGGAATCCATTATCTTTAAACCCATTATCCAGATATCTGAATTACAGGAAGGTCATTTGCCATAGACTTAATTTTGAACAAATAATTCTATTTTTGGTTGTTATGATTTACTTTTTTTCCTATAATAATAAATCGGTACCTTCTACATAATTGTAACTAAGACATGAATCCTTATTAGAGCCAAAACAATTTAAATTTATGTTCTTTTAGTATTGAGATCCATATTATGGAAAGACCCTTTATGCGGAATGCCCCCCTGAGCATTCTGGATAACAGGTCCCAAGCCTGTATCAAATATGGGTTTATTCTCATTGTATATTCTCATTTGTGAGTCAGAAAGTAAGTTGGATGGGGAGGAGAGAACTCAGTCAGGCCAGGTCAAACCAGATCTGGAATCATAAAAGAGAGTCATCAGACAGGGCATAATCATAAACAGGCAATGGCCAGAAAAGGCAGGTATTAGACAAGGTTGAAAAGCAGACAAAGTAAAAGCAGAATAGCATACAGTGCAAGGAATCTAGTCTCAGATTTAACAGTCTCCTTTATCCCATAAGTCTCTATTCCTCCACTGCTTAGTGGCTGTGTCTACCAGCACTTAAGTCAAAAGAAATCTATACCCTTCCAACAATGTAGGTCTCTATAAAAAAATATATTGCACAAAATAACTCAAATGTAAAACACTGATTCATGTAAATAAACCATTTTCATAATAATATACCTTTTTAGTGGCATGTACCATTGTGCAATGATAAATAGAATATTACCATTTTAAAAATAAGGGCTGCTGGAATTCTAGGATCCACTGTGCACCCAAACAAACCACACATGTTAGGTCACACAAGCCAATTAACAGAGTTGTGTCATTTGCTTCCAAATGTCTTCCTGTTAAAGATCAGGTGATCTCTGAGGCAGCACACCCACCACCACAAAATGGTGGTTTAAGGCAAGAGATGTAAAAGGTCAATATTTACTTAAATACATATGCCAGTTTGGTAAGATTCTTTAATATGCCACATAATTAACATAACTTTGATAAAGTACAGTAGCTGTTACTTAAGTATTCATATTGGGTAGAGTTTTCCTTTAAAGGGGATGTTCTCCTTTAAGTTAACTTTTAGTATGTTATAGAATGGCCAATTTTAAGACACTTTTCAATTGGGCTTCATTATTTATTTTGTATAATTTTTTTTTTTAATTCCGACTCTTTCCAGCTTTCAAACGGGAGTCACTGACCCCATCTAAAAACAAATGCTCTGTAAGGCTACATATTTACTGTTATTGCAATTTTATATTATTACTTATCATCATTCAGGCTCTCGCCTACTCAGAATCCAGGCTTTTATTCAAATCAATGCATGGTTGATAGGATAAATTGGACCCCAGCAACCAGATTGCTGAAACTGCAAATAACACAAAACACGAATAACACAAGATAAAAACCATTTGCAAATAACACTCTTTAGATCATATTAAAAGTTAACTCAAAAGCGAACAAACCCCTTTAAGGGCAGATCAAAATGTGAGCTTACCATAGAAAAATTCACTCTCTGCCTATTTCTATGGAAGTGTATTTATCAGTGGGTGAAAGATCACTATTAATTAAATAGAATATTGAATGGAATGGAATATTGAATGAATATTGCCTTTTTACTTTTATTGATGTTGATCTTCCCTGTGCGATTATTTCTATCATCATAGTAGAGTCCTGCGCGTGTCCATTTTTTGGGACCTGTACCCGCAACCTGCAATCCGCAACCTGGACCCGCGACCCGCATTCTTACCTGCTTGGACCCGCAACACGACCTGCAAATACCTTATCCGCAACCCTGACCGTGACCTGCTGACCATCAAGAATCAGGGAGGGCTGTCGTTGTAAACCGGAAGGGACATCATCGGAAGTAGCCGTGATCAGAAAAAAAGGAGTAAAAATTGCTATGGAGAAGATCCACAACCCGACCCTTAACCTGCAGAACCACCAACCCGCTTCTATAACCGCACCCGGAACTCCTACATGCAACCCACAGGGTACCACAGGATTTTGTGGGTACCTGACCCGCTGCAGGACTCTACATTACAGTAATTTTTGGGCTTGGCGAACGGGGGTTGAGTCCCTATTGAGTACCAATTCTTGTATACATAATTTCAGTTGGTCTGTTTGTGGACACCCCAACCCATATAGCCCATTAATACTAACATTACTGTACATTGGTATCTATACCCCGCTTGAGAAACAAAAAATTGTATTTATCAATTCATCAATTATTTTATTTTTTTTTCCATTCATTCTCAAGTTCTGCAAGAGCGAAATCAATGAACTGTTTCTAATACATTATCCTCTAATAGTTCAAGGCTAACTTCAACTCGTGCTTCCTTGCTATATCTCTTCTAAGGCATCTGAAGAGAGAGAACTAAAATCATTAAAGGAAAACTATACCCCCAAAATGAATACTTGAGCAACAGATGGTCTGTGTGCTGCCTCAGAGATCACCTGACCAGAACTATTTTAGTGTGGAAGCAAAAGACACAACTCTGTCTGTTAATTGGCTCATGTGACCTAACTTTATAGTTAGTTTGGTTTGTTTGTGTGCACCGTTGGATCATACAATCCCAGGAGGCTGTCCTTATTTTTTAAAATGGCAATTTTCTATTTATGATTACCCAATGGCACATGCTACTAAAAAAATATATTATTATGAAAATAACATATGAGTTGTTGTATGCAATATCTTTTGATAGAGACCTACATTGTTCGGGGGTATAGTTTTCCTTTAAGTTGTGTGATGCAGTAGTGTGTAGGCAAGGAGAGCAACCTCAATATATACCCGGAATTCTATTACAAGCACTTTATAGTCTACCAGTTACAGTATGTTTTGTTGGTGCTGAAATTTTCACTGTTTTAAACTCCTGAAGAGCTTGAAAGAAGGGCAGAGAATGCCTTTTAATCGACAGTAAAAATAATTGATAGAATGGGGCCATTAAAAAATGGAAATATTTTAGTTACATGGGACACTGAAAAAGCATAAAATCTTAGCTCAAGTAAGTTGTCAGTTGCTCACATAGAATGTTGTACTCTTTGACCTGATGATCACACCAGTGAGTCTTTAGGCTTAGGCCAGACGGATCGCCCCCGAATCTCCCCGTCTGGCCTAAGCCTTAGAGAGCCTAATTCAACCAATTCACCAGACCAGGCCTGTTTTTATTTACTATCAAATATATAAGAGCCAATGATTTTCTGCAGTGCTTTGCAGAGATCATTCACTTGCCCAGCTGATATCACAGGTTATTTAAGGTCCATGTCAAGTTAACACAGTACACTAAGGATCCAATTAACCTGCCAGTATATTTTAAAAGTGTGGAAGAAAACTCATAAAGACAGAGAGAGAGAGAGAACATACAACCTCCTTGGAGGTAGTGCCCATGTTGTAATAAAGACCCCAGTGCTGCAAAACATCAGCTATTCTTAAAGGAGAAGGAAAGGCTAGAGGCACATCGGAAACCCCAGAAGATGGAAGTAGATCTCTCCGTGGTGCTCACTCGTATAACCCCCGGCCGGTCGAGATTTCTGCTGATGGGACCACCGGCCCGGGGTTATACGAGTGAGCACCACGGAGAGATCTACTTCCATCTTCTTCTGTCTTTGCATGGCTGTGCATGTGCAGTAGAACGAAAAGCCGAACTTTAATTAAAAAGTCGACTTTTCCATTAAACTGCGCATGCGTTGGTCTGGGGAAATCAAAGACAGAATTGTATAACTCCGGACCATTGCAGATTTCTGCTGATTTTCAGGTAAGTAGATATTAGGGATGCACCAAATCCAGGATTTGGTTTGGGATTCGGCCAGGATTCAGCCTTTTTCAGCAGGATTCAGATTGGTTGAATCCTTCTTCCCAGCCGAACCAAATCCAAATCCTAATTTGTATATGCAAATTAGGGGTGGGGAGGGAAATCACATGACTTTTTGTTACAAAACAAGGAAGTAAAAAATGTTTTCCACTTCCCAATTAGGATTCAGATTCGGTTCGGTATTCGGCTGAATCTTTTGCAGAGGATTTGGGGTTCTGCCAAATCCAAAATAGTGGATTTGGTGCATCCCTAATACAATACAAATAATTTAAAATGTGTTTCCTTCTACAATCACAGCAAATAGAAAGGTACTATGAACTTCTAAATGTGGTGGTGGTTCACCTATAAGTAATATTTTAGTATGTTACAGAATGGGCAAATCTAAGCCACTTTACAACTGGACTTCATTTTTTAAATAGTTTTTTTTTAATTATTAACCTTTTTCTTCTGACTCCGTCCAGCTTTCAGATGAGGGTCACTGACCCCATCTAGAAATTTACTGTTGTAATTTTGACCCTAGCGACCAGATTTCGGAAACTGCAAACTGAATAAAAAGCTAAATAATCCAAAAACCACAAATAATAAAACATTAAAGCAAACTGCCCCCATAACTCCATATATCATACTAAAATTAAATCAAAGGTGAACAACCCCTTTAAGAAAAGCTCAATAAGCTTTATTATTCTATAGATTCAGAGGAAGCAAGGACATTCCTTAAGATTAGCATAAAAAGGTTCCGCCTTAAAGTGTGAAAATTATTTTTAAGTTATATAATAACCTCCCACAAGCAAATACAGTAGATAGAGACACCTCCAGTTGGCCTTTTGGAGTCAGGGAGGAATTTTGCTTTCTCTGGGCCAGCTTCAGTTGGTGTTTTTTAGCTTTTCACTTGAGCACTAGAAATGAGGCAAGCTTTACCTAAACTAAACTTAAAATTGGCAAGCAATTTTACAATATTATCTATTGGGTAAGTATGTAAGTAGGATAATTAAAAGAAGAAAAATAAAGTACAGACAACAGAATTGAAAAGATGAGAGAAAGGAAAGGGGTTGTATAACAGGATAACAATGCAGAAGGGAGAGGGTTTAGGAAAGTAGGGAATTATATAGGGCTTATATAAACAAAACAGATGATGTACAGGTATATTATTTATGGTGTCCAACTTTATTGCTGTTTTTAAAGCCTTCACCAGGAATAAACTCCAATACACTATACAACAGTGTTGTAAAAGTGCCAAAAATTCAACATCAACATTTTATACCCAACCAGGGCTGCCATCAGGGGAGCACAGAGGGTACTGCCGTACCGGGCACGGTGGTTTTTTAACTTTAAGGGGCCTTGCTTCAATTCTTTGATTAGCTGGGCCCCCTTAAGTCGTAAAGCAGCAGTGAAGGTAGCCAGAAGCCGATGAAAGTAGCCAAAAGCTGACAAATGGAGCCGAAGTAGAGGAGAATGAAGAGGAACTTTAAAGGTAGGTTTCATTGAACACTGTTTTTTTTAATTTATAGGAGGACCCTGAGCACCAATGGCTTTTTATAAGTAAGGGGGGTGGGGTTAGTAATGGCTGTTTTTACTTGTGGATGGGGGGGGCACAGATCTTCTTTTAAACTTATGGGGGGATCACTACCAATTCATATTTTTTAATTTATAGGGGACCCTGGCCAGCTATGGCTTTTTTAACTTGTGGTTGGGGGACCTAGCCACCAATTTTCTTTTAAAAGTGTGGGGAGGCTCAACATCAATAAAAAATTTTAACTTCTAGGGGGGCCCTGGCCAACAATTACTTTTTTTAACTTGTGGATCGGGAGCCCTGTCCACCAATTTTATTTTAAACTTGTGGGGGGGGGGGCTCACCACAAATTAATTGTTTAACTTATAGGGGGGCCCTGGCTAGCAATGTTTTTTTTATAAATTATGGAGGGGGTGTTTTTACTGTTTTAGCTCTGATGTCTGTGTGCCTTTTTACTGTGGTATGGAGTGGGCAGGATATGGGGTGTGCAGGGATTTCTGATGTTGGCCCTGAACCCTATGAACTATCATCCCAAATTTATATAAAATGTCAGCTCAGTCATGACCTCAGATTTCCTGTCATTAAAAACCACATATGGAAAGCCATAATCATCTCTGGTATGACTTGTTTGAGGTGAATAAACACCTCTGTGCCTCATATGATGCAAGTAGGAGTTGAATATGATATCATTTTTAGAGATCACTATATAACAAATATAGACTTGGATGCTTATTTTGTGATTTATTTAATAGGTTATCAATGTATAGGGCAGAGCAATATACAGCCAAGGTAAGGAAACATGTGGACAAAGAAATGAGATTAAATATGTGTATATCTGTATTACAATACAGAGTTGTTGCTTAATTGGGCTCAGGTGTACTTTTAAAGCTTGGGAGGCAATCATTATTAACTTCAAAGGATAGTCTAGTGCACAATTATCTTTTCCGCTTTGTGGTTATAGGTGCTTACATATTTATTAGCCAACAATATTTTTCATGAAATTCTAAAAGAACGAAATGCTATATTATGAGAGTATGCTAACTGCAGGTTTGTTTTAACTCTTTGTATTCAATGCAGTCACAACATGTTATTCTTGTTTGTTGTATTCATGTCTGCAGTTAAATGCACAGTCACTATTTTTATTATATAGCACAAAGTCTTTCAGTGTTTGTTGTATTCTTAACCCCTTGCTACTACTATTTACATTGTGAACTTTTTCCATTGCATTATGCTGCGATGGTTACTTTGCAAACTGTCAAGTGTGATGACGACATGCCACATAAGGGTGGTAACTGGAGCTTCAGTTGAAGCCTTGATTACAGGACTTTGCTGAGTGACTACAGCTCCCATGATTCTTCATGATACTGCAGCTATATAAGAGTAAAATGTCTTGCTGTTGCTACTGTCTCTAAAATGCTGTGATAGTGATAAAGGATGAACATTTGAATTGGAGAGGCTTCAGATGGGGTTTTTTGCCTTCCTCTGGATACTATAGTGGAAATTCATTAAAGCGGGAAGCGTGTAACGCTAGCCCTAATTCACCAGTGTGATGATGATTCGCAACTTCACTAACAGTGTCCCTGGCGAAAATTTTTGCGAAGGACATCGACTTACGCAATTTCGACACCCTTACGCCCGGCGAAGTTGCGCACTGACGAAGGGACGTAACTATGCTAATTCACTAAGATGAAAATGTTTTGAACGTTACCTCTTACGCTAGACGTTACTTTGCCAGGTCAGACCCAGCGAAGTTCAATACAATAGATAGGAGTTTGAAAAAAAAATGTAAATTTTTTTTTCTAAGTCCCAAAAAACGCTGGCGTCTTTTACCTTTTGCTGGGTGATAGTTTGAAAAAGACCAAAAATTTTTTGGGTTACCCTCATTACCCCCCTACATTTCCTAACATATGGCAACTCAACTATACATGTTTAGGGCAATAGGACAACTTTATTTTATTTATTAAAGGTTTCCTGGGCTTGTGTGTAGTGGAATGTAGTGGCTGTAACATACACCTCTTTTATACGCTTACTTTCGCACCGTATGCAAATTAGGCATCACTAGCGTAAATGCGTTTTGCCTGGAGAAGTAACAGTAGCGCTACTTCGCTACTGTTCACCGCCCTGAGCGCAAATTCGCATCTTAGTGAGTTTGTGTAGCGCTGGTGAAAATTCGCCTGGCGAAGTGCGGCGAACGTCGGCAAAGGCAACTCTAGCGCATTTTTGAACTTTAGTGAATTTTCCCCTATGTTACTATGTATTTACTGACTGTTAAAGCCAACAGGCATTACAATTTTTCATAATAACGTAGCCATTGAATTCCAGTGTTACATTAGAGCCTCCCACTTGCTACTTTGCCCAGCAGTGGGACCAAGCCCACTCGTGTGGAACATGTGGAACAAATGCTGCTGATTCATGATGCCACTTTTTCTCGATTTGCCTATTGACAACTGGATCATGCAGGATAGCGATAAAGACTGACCAATATAAAATATCTACTTAACCAATTAGATTATATACAGTATATAGGATTATATTTATTAAAACACCAGAAGCCCTTGAAGTTAATCTGCACAAATGATTGGAAATGAATAAACTGTGCCATCTTGTGGCACGTTGGATTTTTTAATAACTCAATATATTTTGGTCACAACCAGAGTTGTGAAAATAAATCACCACCAAAAGCTGACATCTAATGCATGTTATATTTTATGCACTTACTAGAAGGTAACAAGCAATTGCTTGTAATTGCCTGTTTGATTTTGAAGATAAAACAATTCATATTGGAAGGAACACACATTCTTGCTCCCCTTAAGTAGGTCAAATGCTGCATTGTATTATACATGTATTTGAGTGCATTTTAACTTGTATTACATTGATTGTTTTGTAATAAATTTGGTAACAAATAATTAAAGTTTCAGGAAAAGTTTGCTTAGTTTTACGGCACCTTTACAGGGGCATATTTACTAGGGATCGAATTCGAGGGTTAAAAAACCCTCAAATTCGACCATCGAATTTTAATCGAATTAAAATCATTCGAATATCGAATTCGAAGGATTTAAACGCTATTCGACCAATAGAACAATTGAAGAGAAAAAATTCGATCGAAAGCTAAAATCATTCAATCTAATTTTTTCTATTCGATCTAAAAAACATAGAAAATTGCTATGGGAGCTTCCCATGGGGAAGTATAGCAATTCGGTAGGTTTAATCTGGCGAACTAGGCAGTCGAATAAAAATTTAAAGGGCAAGTAATTTGACTGTTGAATATTCAAATAATCGAATAGCTTTTTATTCGATCTATTCGAATCATTCGATTCGATCGAATCTTCAAAATTCGATGGTCGAAGTGGCCACAAAAAATATTCGAAAATTCCAATTCGAATCTTTTTGAAAATTCGATCAAATTTCGAATCATTCACACAAATTTAGTAAATCTGCCCATAAGTATTTCATACGTGGTTGCCATGTCCTCAGCCTGTTGTTCAGCTGCTCTTCTCTGTGCCTCCAGTTTTGGACTTATACTGAAAGCTTCAGTCCATAATGAAAAGCAACTCTCTACATTCTGAGCCTTTCATTCCTCCCTCTTCTCTCCCATGCATGGTGGCACTTTTATGCTTCTGTTCCCCTATTCTGTCCCTTGCACAATGCATTAAAACACACAGGGATTCTGTTCCCTGCTAGGGTCCTATACATTCTGGGTGGAGACTTTGCACTTGGTGGCTCCCTTCCTCTTGATCTGTCCTATTAAATCAGGCAGGCAGTTGGCAGATCTGGACACTCCATCTTCATTGCTTTATCATGATTGAGACTCACGGAATAGGAAAAAGTGAATTATTCACTCCCACGGCCCTATCTTCTTCTTCTCTGAAGAGCAAGATTACCATCATCCACAGCAAAATGGTTAGAAAAGAGAAGAAAGTTGAGCAGGAAGACTGCGGGAGCATCTATGATAATCGCAGGTGGGTACAGAGTACAGTGTCTATTCTCTAGTCATATGTCTGAAAATTCATTTGCTCTTTAAAATGATATGTGTTATCCAGACGTGTACCAGAAGCCAATGCTATATTGTGGAAATAATTCATATTGTCTAGAATTAATTTGCCAAATTAACATTATTATACTGTATTAACTTTAAGTAAAACCATATCTATAGTTTTCAAAGATACTATACAGAACAATATACCTTTGAAACATAAACTAATTATACTGAAGTATATACACCAGAAATCTTAATATGTGCACTGTGGAGTAATAATTTTAAAGCTAATATACAGAATATAACAAAAATACAGTAATATATATGTATTAATATGAGTGTTTTGTAAAGAGTGCTTTATATAGAGGCTGGTTCAAGCAAGCAACATTTTCGTGATCAGAGGTGTAAAGTAATAAAATTTTTTATGCGTATTGTTTACTTTATGTCCGTGCCGTAAATTGGAGTAAATCTATCCAGAATGCTCTGGACCTGAAGTTTTCCTGATAAGAGGTCTTTCCATAATTTGGATCACCAGACCTTAAGTCTACTGAAAATCATTTACATTATAAATAAACCCAGTAGGATAGTTTTGTCTCCAGTAAGGCTTTATCATATCTGATTTGGGATCAAATACAATGTACTGTGTTATTATTACAGAGTAAAAACATTTTAAAAATGTGAATTATTTGATTAAAGTGGAGTCTATGGGAGATGGACTTCCCTTAAATTAGATCTGACTGGATAACAGGTTTCCAGATAATGTATCCCATTCCTTTATTTCTAAGGAATTATCAGTTCCCTTAATGTACAGATGGACAACATATTTTTAATATAAATAATTCAGTAGCAGTTCTAACTTGTCCCACTGTGAATGCTGTGATTTTACGAGCACTGAGCACCAAATATTTCCGTACATTTGGGGGCACTAAAAAAGTCACTTTTTGTGACACACATATACACACAGTATAGATGGGGTGAAGACTAATGTAGCACGTAATCATAGTCAGTTGTGGATGTTACTGTGTATTACGACACAAAAAAATCCACCCTGTATTTATTACATGACATTTTATTGCATGACTTTTGTGTTAATTGGTGTTGCAAATTGAAACAGTCAGCACATTTTTTTGTTAATAAATGTACATGGTAACAGTCCCCTATTATTTTAAAAGTATTTCTTGTTATTTATGTTAACATGGTTGCATGGCACCAGTACAATAGCCCAATCAGATTTAGTATGACTTTTGTCAGTTACTATACTGGTGACAATGTTCACCTATTTTGAGTCTCTATATTTTTGGACCTCTATTATAATATAATATATATAAAATGGTCATGACATTGCCAGGCTAATCTTCAGAGAATATGCAATGCACAATGACAGCAAATAGAATATGGTATTGTTTTCTGACATGATGAAATCATCACCGTTTCTAGAATTGTTTGTATTTCTGAAATTAGGCATTGTCTCATGCTTTTATAAAAAATAAACTGAGCATAAGAAAACATTATCAGTCAGGCATAGTCAGCCAGCAGGCCTCTAGGTGTATTGTGACAGCAACAAGCTGTGCTCCAATAGTCTTTGTTTGTAAGAGGGTATTTGGAAACATAGCTCAGTAACAACTGCAGAAGTTACATTTGAACATCCGTTTTTTTATTATCCATATAATCTACAGTGAAACTGGCATACTGGTATATTTGAAGCAGAGAGTCCCAGTGCTTCTAGAGATCTCAGTAAAGATAAATAGAGTCACACATTTGCGAAGATTGAACTCTAGTTTTATTAAATCATAAATATGCAGCATGATATATTTATAACGCAAGAAACAAATGATTCTATTGTGCACAACAGCTGGTTTGTTAATGTGTGTACACTGTCCTAGCCTAAAGTAATATAAGTATATTGGTTGGCACACCCCAAATTAGTTGGGTGTGCCAACCAATCTTAACTGATTCTCTTTTTCTTAAAAAATCTTTTTTATGATGTAGTGATTTTTAATCTTATGATTGATAATCTGACATCCTGTTGCTTTGGGTTGAAACAAATCCAGCACTTACTTTGAAAGTAGGTAAATGCTGTCATTATAGTAGGACTCATTTTTGTAGAAAGCTGAGTAACGTAATAAAGACACAAGTGGGCTTAAATGCATTTTGGTACTATTAACAATATGTACCTGAATCTATACATAGTCCTTGCAACTTGTGCATAATATTGGCAGCTACCAAATACATCCAGCCTTCTTTGATAAATAGCATGTAGACATCAAAGCTAAAAAAAACCTGGAATTACAGCAAGTCTTGGCATGGTGGTAAGTCCAAGGTTGCATATGGACTTGCACCAGCTGTAACACCTTTCTAACACAAATACAGTAAAATAGCTTGCACAGAAATTTTGCATAATTTATCAAAAAAAATAGGCGTTACTCACAAAACTTGGCAAGATCAAGGTTGCCAAGGTTCTATACTAGAAAAAAAATCTCAAATCTAGAATCAGGCTATGCAATTGCCCCATGACTAGTTATCATTCAGTTTAAATAGATATTATGGACTATGCTGGTTTCAATGAAGGCATGTAAAATGCATTGCAAGTACCAATGAAAATGATTTGGTAGCATAGACTGCAAAGCACCCGCAAGTTTTTTATTTACTTCAGGAACATTGCAGCTTGCAGTGAAATTTCACAATTAACTGTATAGATGTCTTTCTCAGTTGTAAAGTAAAGTAAAATGGGTAAAACATGTAAGAAGAGAATCCTCCTTACCAAATCAGTCTTTTTGCTGTTATATTTCAAATATTTCTCTACTATTTTTGCCAATATTTTGTCTCGTGAAATATCAGGAGGACAGACATAGTGCTGTTTAGGTGTCTGGGAGAGAAAACAAAAGATAGTTCCATATAGTTCCAATCACACAGAAAAAAGACTTAGCTATATACAGGCAATATTGAAGGAGTCTCCAATAGTCACCCTGTCACCCTAAGAAATCATTCTAAATTCTATTTTTTTATGTTAGTTAAGCAAAATAAACTTCACTTCACTCTATATAAATAATTTAAATCTTGCTTCTTTAAGTCTTGGAATTCACTATCACATTAAGCTGGCAGCCACCATTTTGAAGACATATATTAAGGCAAGCTTTGTATTATGCCAGAATCTTGTTTATGCACCAGAATGGGACACCTGATGCACAAGCTACGCAATTAGATGGGGAGGAAGATGTGGGAATGTAGAAAGTAATTGCCTGTACCACGTCAATGTCCAAGGCATAGAGTTTATAACAAGTATGCTTGGTGAACTTTGGTCCTCAACATTCTTTAACCCTTAATATTACATTGGCTTATGAATTTTAGTCCAACATCTGGGTTGTGCATCACTGTTATGGAAGTGAGCTGCTCACTTCTTTTTGTTTAACTCATGTTATGGCTTATTAGAGATCTAGTTAATAATTTTAGCATACTTTGTTTTGTGTTGTAGCTGCTGCCCCACCTCCAAGTTTGGGAGCAGCCGTACTGTAAGAAGGATATTGGCAGCCTGTTTGGTATCCCTGGTCACCCTCCTTGGATCTTTCTCCATTGGTCTGAGCAACTGTATGAAAGAATGGTGGAACACAGAAGCAGCTATACAAAGACTTTCATCCTGTACTAATGTTTTAGCTATGAGATTCGTAGATTTCCTTCAAGAGCAGCGAAAACACTGTTGTCTTGACAGCCTAAATTCCACTGCCAAAGTAAATGTAATAATGGAAAAGGTAGCGTTGTTCTGTAACGGAACACAAGAAATAAATAATGACGGCATCAGATGTGAGGGAACCACTGATGTCAGTTATTCATGCAGATTATTTGCAGACAAAGTGATAAGGAGGTTAGACAACATAACCGAATATAATGACATCTTTTCGCCAGTAATAGCTGAAATTTTAGATGAATTCAACAACCTGGATACAGATTTACAAGTATCTAAGGAAAATCCTTTTTGGGATGATGTGCTGTCTCTACATCTTCTGGTAAGGGCAAAAGAAGCTATAAACAAAAGGAGGAATTTTGTACATTTGCCTTCTGCAGATTTTCAGTTGTTTTTGCATCAAATTATTACCAATCTAAATATTGCTCTTTTTACTTCTGATACATTGTACAGATGTTGGAAAGATAATAATAACCTATCAGTCTACCTGACAAAATATGAGAACATTTCTCTTCTCCCCTTATTCACCGGCCAGACGTCTATGCTTTGTAACCCATCTCTACCTACTGACTTGAATTATGTACAGGAGTGTCTACATAGAAATGCAACTGAAAGGCTCAGGGATAAATCAAAAGAAACTCTATCCACTATCAGCCTTAAAATATCTCTCTTTACTGTAGCTTGCTTTATGTATCCACTTGTCCTCGTGTCATTTAAAAAAATGACGGAGTGGATCCAGAATTATGCCATTAATCTTAAAGAAAGGACTGAAGACCTTAAAAAAGAGAGGCGACTGGCTGAAGATCTTCTCCACCAGATGTTACCTAAGTCAGTGGCAAAACAATTAAGGAAACACAAGCATGTCGAGGCTGAAAGTTATGACCAAGTAAGTAAATATGTCAGTTTGTATGGTTTTTGATGGCATTACGCTGAAACAACTAATGCAACGAATGTCATTGCAGAAGGCTTTATTGTCAAAATTCTGTGCTCTTTCTACTGTAAATTATTTAAGTGATTGATACTGATTATCGTAGTCACTATGTTTATTCAAAGATTTAACATACTGTATATGTTGTAGTTCTATGGATTCCACAGTGCACTGTGTTAATAGATGCATTTGTTATTATATATATAGATATATAGAAGTTGCTATTTGTAACAAAGTGTGCTCAGCACAACTATGCTAGATGCAAAGAGTGGTTTTTAGAAACCAGTACCTTTAAAGTAGTAGTAACACCAAAAAAATTAAATGGTTTTAAATGAATGACAATATAATGTACTGTTGCCCTGCACTTCTTAAACTGGTGTGTTTGCTTCAGAAACACTACTATAGTGTATATAATCAAGTTTTGTGTAGCCAATGGGGCAGCCATTCAAGCAAAGTAGACACAGTACATAACAGATAAGTTCTGAAGAATCCCATTGTATACTACAGAACTTATCTGCTTTCTGCTGAGTATCCTATGCCCTTTCTCCTTTTTCCATCTTGAATTGCTGCCCCCATGGTTACACGCAAGTTTTTTATTATATAAATTAAAACAGTCTTTCTGAAGCAAAGATGCCAGTTTTCACCAGTGCTGTGCAATACTACAGTATATTTCCATTACTTTGAATCACTTTTATTTTTTGGTATTACTGTTCCTTTCATAATTGGCATTTTCTCACTCATCTGCAGCAAACGTTCGTGTGACTGCAGCTGAAGTTAGCAGTTGTAAATAAACCCTACAGTCTAGCACTATACTAGAGTACTTTACAATTGACCAAACTCAAAAACAAATGCTTCCTACAGGGGACTATGTATGCTTCATATGCTCCCTGTATTGCAGAATAAACACACCCCACCAAGCAGTCATGTCAATTAATCTTACGTCCCCATTCCGTAAAATCATACAGGTACAGATTTTATCTCTCACAAACATACATCTGTAGGTTAATTGGCTCCTGATAAAATTGACCCAAGTGTGTGCATATACAAAAAAGGCAGTGGCACCTTATATTGCAAGCACCATGATGTGAATGACGTAGACTAATGTATCATTTCTGTGAAGTGTAGCCAAATAACTCAGAGCTATAAAACTAAATGATAATAATACTGTAGTTCCCAGTTTACACTGTTGTAATTCACATAGTCCCCAATGCAGTCTCTAGCACCCACAAAATATATGCCATACACAGATTCTACAGTCCCCATGCTCCTATGTATGTATCACATAAATTACTTTTTAGTTCATTTAACATATTTTCCACATTGAAAACCAAATATTTTGCATGTCTTATCCTGTTTTTTTCATTACTGGGAATTGCAGCTGTAACTTTTCATGTAGTTTTAACTGGCACCAGAAAGTACTACATTCACGTTAACAGATCCGATCTCATGCCAGCCTAACTAACCCTGAATTTAAATATTGAGTAGTAACTTCTGTGAAACAGTTTATTATCTTCACAGATGGAACGATGAAAGAAAAAATGCAAGCATCTGAATCTAAAATAAATCCATTTAAAAAACAATAAAGTCCAGCTAATGAATCCGTTCAGATCTTTAGATAATTGCACACTTTCCTCTCACTAGATACCTTTGATTCACAGCCACACTTAAAGTTATTTGTATAGCACTACAGTTTATTTATGGAATCTGTTGTTGTGTAATTGGCAGCAATTAAGCAATTGTATCTAAAATCGCACTGTGAATATAAAGAATTCATTCTGATATAATAGCTGCTCTTCTAAATGAAAGACATCCATTGATTGAAAAAGGTAGAATTAGCCAGGCAGGAACGATATTTCATATGCCTGCTGATTGCATTTGGGACCAGATGTACCCAGAACGGTATGTGAAAGCTTAGAGTTTGTTAAGGCTAGTGGTCATAATGCAAATAAATTGTGCTTGTCTAAAAGCTTCAACACATACAATATTTTACCTTAGTTATGCTTGGATATTAAATGCATATAGAAAAATATGGTAATTTTGTCAAAGTGAAACAGTATTTAATGGTATTTTAGTCTGTGAGAGCACTACTCCCTACTACTTTATAAACTATTGTGTACTACAAATCAGCAAAGGCATTTTTTTATGAAATGGTACCAGTAAAGAACTAGTTTTGTCAACACCTTTAATGGGAATAGTTCTAACAAAGGCTGCACAGATTAGCTCAGATTAGTCCTATACTGATGCAGATTTTTCACATGGATTACAGTTATATGATGTCTTCTAATTCAAACATGAGCAAAAATGGCCTTCCATTCTATGCTCCCAACCCCCAACAATAGACATTGTGTTGATAGATCTGCAATGCCACAGGTTGCTATATCTTCTGTTTCCCCAAACTGTCTGAACCAACTCCACCCTCCCCACCTATAAGTTATTGAGTAGGTCTTTGTTACTGAATGATTTTACATTATAGTTATATGAGCACTTTAAACCAGTTCCTTAAATTAATTGCTATATGACCGATTTTTGGTCAGAATTTTACATTATAGTTATATGAGCACTTTAAACCAGTTCCTTAAATTAATTGCTATATGACCGATTTAAGGTCAGACTGCAGTTTGATCGACTGTCTGTAATATAAATCTAAAACAATACAGTTATGGGAATGCCAACTGTTTACATGAAGCTGTTTTATGTTCCATGTTAGGTGGGGTACATGCTTATTCAAGCTCCTCTTTACTTACACAGACAGTAAAACACTAAATATCTTCATGGAGGTATTTTTTATTTTATTTACTTTGTTGTGCAATAGCCATAGAAAAAGAGTAGTATTTGCTATTATTATTTGGAAATTATGGAAAAAAGTGATCTTGAATTTCATAAATCAGGCTGTATTTCTTGCTTCATGGGGTATGTGAAGGCACAGTGACCAGATCACAGTCATAATAAAATAAAATGGATCCTGTGAGGCAGAACATGGGCAGGGCAGAAGAACAACTTTAATCCACACTGAGATTCCAATACCTTAGCACAGAATGTCTTCCTGAAATTCAGTGCAGCTGTTTTGGAGTTTGATCCAGAGTACATGCTGGGTACTCACCAAAGGGATAAAGTCTCTAACTACCCTAACTTAGGGCAGCTGCAGTAGCCCCATTTACCATGATGACTGAATGAAACAAAAGAACTGTCTCCC
>CM044444.1:58404596-58415925 GCA_024363595.1 Xenopus borealis
AGGTCATGGAACTCCGAGGTTACTTTGTAATGACTACAATACTGTGGTGTTTATACAAATGGCCTGCGAGTGCCACTGTGTATACACAGGACTTTCTGTACAGCTTGAAAGTGAAAGTAGGAAGTACTGCAGTTGTGTAATGGCTGCATGAACTTCTTAATAAAGCACTGTTTTACCCTGCTCATCCTCAGCTACCAAAACATAGCAAATACATTCTTTAGAGATACCCAGATACCCAGATGTATCTGTCCCTACCTATACAACTGAACACAATAGATTGGGTAGGGATTGTGTAGACAACGGATAAAATATATCTCATCTTATAAGCTATAATAGCAACAACAATGCCTTAAAAACATATGGTAAAAAATGATTCCTCTGTCTGAATAATTTTTTCTTTTCTTAAATGTAATATAGATTTCAGAGCCTGTGTATATGTATGTATATGTAGTGAAAATCAGGTCAAGTTGGTGTAATGATGTAATAATTTATTTAATTTCTGACTTGAAATGGAAAACATGTATAACTGAACTTAACAGTGCATTAGGTCAAATTCATATCTGCAAATGTTGGCTGGTTTTAAACCTTTGGTACTTTTTAAATACGTATAAATAGGAACCCTGTGGTTTTATCCCAGTCATTTTGCCACCCAAGGGAGTAGACACCAGCCCCTGTATCTGTATTCTTTTTTTTTAAGGAAAGTCAAATCCTATGGATTTCAGCTAATAATGTGCTCTGTGGGAGTGGAGGTTACTTAACCTGTAGGTGGCTATTTGCCTCATTATAAAAATGACCCTGGGTTTGTATGCTACAAACTGCAGCGAGTAGAAAGTTTACAGAGGCAGTTTATTAAAAGAATTGCTGTCCTGAAAATATAGATATAGTAGAGAAGGTAATATAGAGATGGGACCTGATATTTAAGCTAACTAAAAAATCATACAGTACCATTTTATTATTACAGATAAAATATAATTTTTTTTATTATTTGGCTAACATTTGATTAAAAGGAAGTCATTGGATCTTTCTGGATAACAAGTTTATGTCTAGGGCATCCCATCCCTGTACAGAGTACCATGCTTTTTACAACTTGGAATAGAATTCTAGTAGGGGCAATTAAAGACATATCTAGACGTCACTAGATATTGTTACTGAGCTGTATGATTCTTCAGAATGTGCTGTGATATAAATTTCTTAAAATCTGCCTTTCTTGGTGTCTTTGAAGTTAAGAACAGATAATATATAGATATATATATATATTCTTATGTCTGCCTTACTCACATTTTTTGTGGCAGTAAATACAACAAACAAAACAGATGTACATTATCATAACTGCTGTCCTGTTTCAGGTCCCTGTGTTGCTGGAATTGTTGGCTATAAGATGCCTCGCTACTGTCTATTTGGGGATACTGTGAACACAGCTTCTCGCATGGAGTCTACTAGCCTGCGTATGTTAAGCATTTCTTATGTAGAAATTCATGCCTACAGTTCACCATTAATACTTTTATTAACTTTATCATTTTGCTTACAGCTCAAAAGATACACATCAGTTCTGCTACGTACCAAATACTACTTGTTGATAATGCTTATGAAATTGAACTTCGAGGGGAAATAGAAGTGAAGGTAATGATCTTCAATTCTTTCACAATTGTTAAATAATGCCATTAATTATTCACATAACAGTCATTACTGTAAAGATCTTTGGATTCAAATCCCCTTTCGGTTAGGTTGTTTCTTAGTTATCAGAAGCTTTTACTTTTCTCTGGATCAGGTATAAGTTAGGAAGGATTTATTTTTCTCTGGATCAGGTATAAGTTAGGAAGGATTTATTTTTCTCTGGATCAGGTATAATAAGGAAGGATTTATTTAAGCAAAAGTGTAAACTTGATAGTAATCATGGAGACAAATATTTTGCGCTAATGTCAAGCATAGAGACTTATATAAAGGCTGCAGCTGAAGTGGTGGGCCCCTCTGCAGTAGTGACAGCAAGTAAAATGTATGGAAAAACCATATCTTTGCCCATACACTAACTGCAGTTCATACTGTGGTGCAGAGGGGTATCATGGTGGGAGGGAGTTATGTCCCTGTAGAACCCCTAGAAGGATAGGGCATAAGGGTGGCCTTATCTAATGTGCCCCCCTTCCTGCAAGACCACTTATTATACCCCCACCTGCAAGCCCTTGGGGAGTTAAAAATCAAATATGTCTAAAATTCTCCTGGTATGCAAGGAGAGCACACTGAGGCATGTCCTTTCCTTTAAAAGGCAGGCTCCCTGTAGGGGGAGAAAATTGGGTTAACCCCCGTAGAGAACCCTGCAGATGAGACTGCTAGGGAGGATGGTGAGGGTGGAGTTGTGAATACGGAGGAGGGTAGCCAGACAAACTCTGCTGTTCATATTAAGATCTATCCTCCCTTGTCTTCCACTGGCTCCAGTGTTATTGCCATCCAGGAGGCATAGGATGCAGTGGAGAGGGCAGAGGCTAACCATCAAGCCTCCAAATCTTCCCCTGTTGCTGGGGAGCTAATTATTTCTGTTGCTCCTTTGACAAACACTTCCAAATCTGTTTCATGTGAAGTTGAGGGAACACCTGAGCAGGTGATTCTGATCCTTTTCCTGCAACATCTTGTGGAGAGATTCTCAAAGCTCTAGTGCAGGGATCCACAACCTTTTGAACCTGAGAGCAACACTCAGAAGTAAAAGGAGTTGGGGAGCAATCATGAAAATTGTTCTTGGGGTGCCAAATAAGTGCTGTAATTGGCCATTTGGTAGCCCCTTTGTGGGTTGCCAACCTACATTGAGGCTCTGTTCTGCAGTACATCTGGTTTTTTTACAACCAAAACTTGCCCCCAAGCCAGAAATAAAAAAAAAAACAGCTGCTTTGAGACCACTGGGAGCAACATCCAAGGGGTTGGAGAGCAACATGTTGCTCATGAGCTACTGGTTGGGGATCACTGCTCTAGTGGATAGGGGGAATTATCAATCCCTAGCCATAAAGAGCCCATGTATGAGGGGAACATCGAAGAGGAGGTTGACAAAGGAGTGGCAAATCCTTCTACCCCAATCATCCCTTATGAGGAACTCAAAAAATTTCTTAAAAGCACCCTTGGTGTTAAATTGGAGAGGAAGCTGCATATGGCTCTGCAGAAGTGGCATGATTTGCCTTTGCCTGTGTGACAATACATTAAGGTCATAATAGAGGCCAAGAACTATGGAACAGTGGAATATCTTTGTGTAATTAAGTTTCTCAAAAAATGTTTGTCTCATCAGACCCTGATGAGGGTAAAGCACTTCCTAACACTTAGTAATGGCCTTGAGTATAAGCAAATAATACAAATGGCTGTTGGAACCCTTTCCGAATTTTTCAAGTACTCTCATTTCTTCATCATGGAGGGTACTCTGTAAGTTTCCTCCAAGAGACCCATACCACTCCATAGCTTGAAGAAACCTGGCATCTGGAGTGGAAGGGTAGGACTTCATGTGGGGTGGTTTTCTCAGAATCCTTCCAGCCAGAGGTGCTGAGTGCCAACTCTGTCATCCCTGGCCGTCTATTACATCTTCGGGTCCAGGAGTCAAGTAGAACATATAATATAATAAATGTGTATGCCACTACTACCGGACAAGGGAGGGCACAGTCCTTTGAAAAGTTGTCAGCCTATTTGGAGACAATTGACTCTGATGAAACCTTGATTATAGGAGATGATTTTAATTACACCCTTGATGCTCAAGACCGCAATGTACCCAAGAAAATGGTCAATTTTGCAAGAACTAATTGTTCATTTCTCCTTGGTTGACGTCTGGAGAGAACAGAACCCAGAGACCAACGCTATTCTGCAGGACATTGCCGACTGAGGCGGCTCAAGTAATGCCGCCCCCCCATCAGGGTGAGAGATGGTCATGTTTCTTAATCCCAGATTGGTAGGCTATAAATATCGAGCCATCTCATGTCACGAAGCCCAGTTGAGCACCATTCTCAGACCACAATTGTGTATCCCTGAGAATGTCAGTCACACCAAAAGCTGCTTACTAGCACTTTAACAACAGTTTATTAGAAGATGAGGGTTTCGCAAAGTCAGTCCAGGATACATGGAGAGGCTGGAGGACATTTCAGGAGGAATTTGCCACATTGAATCAGTGGTGATATGCAGGCAAGGTTCTCCTAAGGCTCTTGTGTCAAGAATATATATATAAGAGTGTGAGCAGGCAGCACAATACAGAGATTGAGGCACTGAATGGAGAGGCGCTTAAAGGAATTGCTCAGTATAAAAGTAAAAACTGGGTAAATAGGCTGTGCAACATAAAACATGTTTTCAATATAGTTAGTTAGTCAAAAATGTAATGTATAAAGGCTGGAGTGACTGGATGTCATAACAGAACAGAACACTACTTCTTGCTTTTCAGCTCTCTTTTGTTTACACTGACTGGTTACCCTGGTTATCAGGCAGTAACCAATCAGTGACTTAAAGGGGGCCACACGGGTCATAACTGTTGCTTTTGAATCTGAGCTGAATGCTGAGGATCAATTGCAAACAACAGTTATGTCCCATGTGGCCCCCCTTCAAGTCGCTGACTAACTCAGATTTAGGGAGCTGAAAAGCAGGAAGTTGGATTCTGGCTATCATATTAGACATCCAGTCACTCCAGCCTTTATAGTTTGCATTTTTCCCTGACTAACTATATTAGAAACATTTTTTATTTTGCACAGCCTATCTATTTACCCAGTTTTTATTTTTACCCTGGACTGTTCCTTTAATCTTGAGCAAAGGCTATTAGGCTCTGAAGACCAAGTCCTTCAGTGTGAATACCTAGAAAGGAAAGTTCTACATAACATGGAACTGCAACATGATGCCTTTGTGCAAAGCCAGATGCAGTTAATCTGTGATATGGATCGTGGTTTGCGATTCTTCTCTGCTCTTGAGAGGAAGAAGGGGAAATGAAAGCAAATGACATGCCTTCTTGCAGAGGATGGCACCCCCTTGAGGATCCGAAGGCTATCCAGGACAGAGCTTGATCCTTTTATCAAAACCTTTTTTCCCCAGATCCCATTTCTAGAGGTGCCTATGAGGATCTATGGGATGGGCTTCCAGTGGTCAGTGAGAGGAGAAAAGAGAGGTTGGAGACACCAATCACTCTAGATGAACTCTCTCAAGCACTTCGTTCAATGCCCCACAATAAATCTCCTCGGCTTGATGGATTGAAAGTAGCTTCCAGTTCTTCTGGTACACCCTGGGCCCTGATTTCCATAGCGTCCTAACTGAGGCCCTCAAGAAAGGCGAGTTGTCATCAAGCAGAAGGGGGATCTCTGCCTTATTAAAATCTGGAGACCAGTTTCACTGCTCAGCACAGACTATAAGATTGTGGCCAAAGCTATCTCACTCAGGTTTAAATCTGTGCTGGCAGAGGTGATTTGTCCTTACCAGTCCTATACAGTCCCAGGTCGGACAATTTTTTGATAATGTCTTTCTGATCCGACTACTATCTTTATTCTTTGTATGGATTTACTTATCAAATAATTCTGATGTGTAATGTTTTATCTAAATTATGGGTGGAGCGTTTATTTAAACAATGTCAATATTGGACATCTGTGCTTTCTTATTTACTCTAGGGCAAAGGAAAAATGAAGACATATTGGCTTCTTGGAAACAAAAACTATAGTGTTCAAAATGACAGCTTAGTTTGCCACTGGAACCCAGAAATCTCTCGGAGGAAAAAATTGGAGAACAGTTTGGGTTCTACCCAGCAGGTAAAGTAATTCAAGCCAATGAAGGGCCAACATATTCTAGGAAAAAGCAATATCCATTAGGCTTGCTAGAACTTTAGTGAAATCTGGGGACACCTATAAAATCTGGAACACAGTCACACATGTTTATTTAGGCCATGCCTACTGTTTGACTACTCTACCTTGGTCACACCAAAACCAGAATCTAAAAATATTACCATGTTATTCAACAACTGCTATCACCACTGCTTTCCCATTGTTGTTGCTGACAATGCAAAGAGCTTCCCTACTACAGGGTTGTGGGGCAGGTGAGCTAAAAATTTGTACATTCTTGGGTCAATAGCTGCAGGTGATGACACATTGCCTTGACACATTGCCTGTTCCACTGAAATGGGTTCTGATTAGAATTAAGAAAACTCATTTTTCATATTCTTACTGCAGCCAGATTACTTATATCAAGAATGTGGAAATCAACTGAATACCATCTAGGGAAAATTTAATTTATCTCACAGATTCCAATCGCACCTACGAAAGATATGCAACAACAACTTTGAAACAAAAAAACAGGGAAATGTCTACCTACAATAAATGGCAAGAATGGAAAATCAAATATTTCAATGATTAGGAAGACAATAGACTTGAACAATGAAGCCAGGAAGTAGCGGGAGAAAATCCCAAAATATGAACATGGAACAATAAACCTTTCCTTTCTAAACCCCCTAATTCTGACTTTTAAACCTTTTCTTTTCTTTTTATCTCCTATTTTTCTTCATTTTGTTTGTTTTGCTTTTCTCTTTTCTTAATTGTAACTCTTATGTAACCTGATGAAAATTAATAAAAAGAAAAAAAGAAAAAGAAATGGGTTCTGATGGGAACCTTAATTTAAAATGTTTAGTAACAGGGGTCTTCATCGTTTAGGTATTTTCCATATGTAAATTGGTAGTCCCATTCTCTTCCTTACATAAACTAGATTCACTTCCAGCTGAGGATTTGCTACAGTTGTCCAGTCGGGTGCATAAACCAACTCCCCTTGCAATTAAGTCACTTATGGAAACTGTACTGCACAGGGCTTATCTGAAATCTATATTTCATCACTGTGAAATATGTTGGTGCTCTATAAATACGTTAATAATAAAATACAGAATAATATTTGTTTATATAAACAAGTTTATATTGCCACATCCTACCACTGTAGCACTACATCACTGATGTGCAATGTTTTTGTGTGTTGATCATCCTCTCAAAGGAGGTTCAGGCATGAAGTGCTATTGCATTTCTCTTCCATCTGAATTAATTTTCATATCTTTGATACCATTGGCTGCACTGAGCCAGCCTTGTGTATCAAAGATATGCAAATGAAGCTCTCCTGCCCACATATTTAAAGTAACACCAAAAAAATGAAAGTGTTTTAAAGTAACAAAAATATAAGGTACTGTTGCCCTGCATTGGTAAAACTAGTTTGTGTGCTTCTGAAACTATGCAACAAGTTGATAAAGGAGAACATGCACAGGATACACAGCAGATATCAGATACGGTCTGTAATATACCATGGGATTCTTCAGAACTTATTTGTTATCTGCTGTGTATTTTGTGCTTGAATGGCTGCCCCCATGGCTACACAGCAGCTTGTTTATATAAACTATAGCAACGTTTCTGAAGCAAATACACCAGTTCTTACAGTGCAGGGCAACACTACATTATATTTTCATTACTTTAAAACACTTTATTTTTTTTTGTGTTATTGTTCCTTTGAAAAAATCATCCATGTTTTAGTTTTTAAGTTTTATTGCACTGTTCATGTGAGCTTTCATTTCCATGCATTCACATATTTAACATCTACAAAATAAATATAGTATCAGGCTGCTTAAGGTAGAATTTCCAGTTCTAAAAAAACGAACAAATTCCGCAAATTCGCGCCTGCCGAATAAATTCGCCCATCACTATTCACCGACATATGTTGAAATTGTTTTGTTTTCAAAATGTTTTATGTAATCTAGAATGATGCAAGCATGTGACTTATCCGCTTCTGTATGTAGCACATATGTATTCGCTAGCAATATATTATCTATTACTAAAAAAAGCTAATATTTTTCTATCCTATATTTAGTCTTTATCAAGCAATGTAGTTTCAGACTCAAGTCGGGTAAATACACCTCGAATTCCAGAGGAATTAGGGACACACGATCCATTTAAAGGACCTCAAAGCTTGGCAATAAAAATTACGGAATCTACAAGTGATACAGCATCAGCCCAAAGAAACAAGTTTCCACCACTACATCAGCAAATACCTGAAAAGGCTTCTTTGTTTGAACTACCTGGTTCCCTAAGAGCAGAGACTGAAACATATGGCAAGGAAACTACAGAGAAAAGATTTATACTTCCAGGGGTTGTAGAGGAATTCTGAATGTATTATCCTAGCTATTTAGATCTAACTGATATGTGGAGGTAAAATGTCTTACAACACAGAATGCAAGAACAAGTACTTGGATCGGAATTGGCCTGTATGTAACATACTGTAATTTTAATTGTCTGTAGCTTTAAATCATTTTTCACAATAAACCTTATTTTTCTTCCTCTGTTTATATTATTATTTGAACAAATTCTAAGCTCTTGTGGACAATTATTAAATGTTACCAATCACAAGTACTGCAATCAGCAGCAGCAAAGGCCAGCAAGATGTAGTAAAATATTAAAGGGATTATAGACAGTGCTGTATTTGCCATATAGGCATTCGATGGCCTATGCATATTATGGTGATGGCACTTGAATTCCTATATGGTAAATACATTTTTTTGAAAACGTAAAAAACTCTTCCCCTGCCACTGGCTTTATTCCCATGAAATCTGGAAGCAGAGGCGGGGGTGGTGGTGGTAGAGGATATCGGGTCTAAGTTTTGGCATGTGATCATGTATGTTGGGATGTGTCTCATGTAGAAAAATAAATACCAATATTTTCCTTGGATCAGCGCCTAAGGCTAACGGAGAAAGCGCAAAAACTGAAACAAAATATAGTGTAGTAAATTTGATTGCTTTTTACAACACCCTGTGTTGGAAAAGCGATATTACAACTAGTGTAAGTTCCCCTTTAAAATAAAGATTTTTTTCTTTCTATCCCAGGTGTGTATAGCAATTAGATCAGGTGTTCTTCAAAGCCTCCACCTAGTTTAGTAGAAATGCCTATTTACAAGATTGCAGTAGGGTTCATGCACATAGACTTTGATTCAAGTATCCTCCTCTCCAACAACAGCCCCAGCTAGGTTTCAAAGCAGAGATGCAAAGAGATCGCAAAATAGTGTAATACTGTTTTATTAAAAATAATTTAAAAACGTTTTTGTGTGCAAAATCAAGTCACATATGGGAGAGTTCTTTCGCAGGTAGCACTCGTTGTAATAGAGAAGGAGAGAATTTACCGGCGTCTTTCTCTCTCGTGTTGTGTTCCCCGCAGCTCCCAATGACGTCACTTCCGCCTGACGCGTTTCACTGACCAATCGGCTTCCTCAGAGGCATGTGAAGTGTTTGGTGAGCCTTCCTTAATTATATGAGGAACTAATTAAAAGAGATTTAAGTGAACTACAAAAAAATGGATAACTAAATCAAAAGGGAAAGCCTTTCTAAGTGACTATTCCAAATACTGTTTTGGATTGACCGTATGTTGGGATGTCAGTTCTGTAAACACCATGCGCAATGCGCTAATGACTGCGAAGAGGTGGGGTGTTGGATGGCATTGCACCGGAATATGTCCTTGGGTATAGATTGATGTCACCTCTCAAGGCAGAACCCAGAACACTTGAAATCTTTTTGTTGGAGGCTCTGCAGGTATTGTTGCCAGGTCCTGTTTAGAGTAAACCAGAAAGGTAAATCATCATTAAGGGGGTTATTTATTAAAGTCTGAATTCTAGAAATGGAAAAATTAGATTTTTATAAATATAAAAACAGAATTTTCTCTCTCAAATATACTTTAATTAAAAAATGTGTACATTTTTAAAAGAAACCTGACTGTATTCAGTGAAATTCTCCATTTAATTCTGTGGATAGGAATTTTCAGATGGTCCCTAACTGCTGTGCAAGTAAACAATCATACTTGTGAACAGGAGGGGAGCCCCCGCCTTACTTCCCAGCTGTGCAGAACTCCAGCAGCTTTATTTCCCTGTAGAGAAGTCGGTGACTGTGTAGAGCTTTGTATTTGATTTGATTTTTGCTTTTACATCCCCTTTGCTGTTTCCAACTCCAGCTGGCGCTGCAGGGACAAAGATCATGGAGCCAGATTTAAACAGATAAACTGGGTGGAATTCTATTTGGAGGATTATTTTGCTGCAGCCACTGGTTCTGGAGAGATGGAGAAAGTACTATAAAATCCACATTAGATTACACGACAACACTGGGCCCAGTGCAGTCTGTATATTCTGATTATTAATCAGTCTTACTGTATCGGCTTCTCGCAGATATTATTTGACATGTGTTGTTTTGATCATTTATGATGATCCCTAAGCTTAGCCCAGACCACACTGAGTATGTGCACAGTCTTGGTCTTGCAGAGATTTTCAACAACAAGTTATGAGGTGACAGCCCCCTGTGGCCAACTTTGAAAGCATAAATCATTTAATTAGGCTTGTGGTGCAGTAAGGCCATATATATGTTTAGTATACAAAATACAGCATTTGTAGCCTTATTATATTTTAGATATTCCTTGTCCTTTAATGTTACAGAACAGCTAATCCTTAAACAAGCAAATCACCAGGATTCAATGGGGGGGGGCAACATTTTAGGCACCCCCAGTGAATTCAATCACTAAGCCTTTTCCCAGGCCAGATATTTTTTATGAAGAAAAGGATATTTGTCCTTTAGTAGTCATCTTCCTTTCTACAACTTTAAATTAAAGACCTGGCACACTGTAAATCCCTCTGCTCAACACCTGTATGCTCTGCAACTATCAATGTTGGGTCCTGTTTAGACTAAATGATAGAAAAAGCAAACTGAAAGGAGAACTAAACCCTAAAAACAAATATGTATAGAAATCCATATAGAATATATATAGAACTTATTGAAGCAGCCTAAAGGTTCAGCATTTTAATAAGCAGTAATGATCTAGACTTTCAAAGTTATCACAGGAGTTTCCCATCTCAGATTTAGTTAGAAGTGTCTGTGACATGCACATGCTCAGTGTGCTTCGAACAACCTTTGAGAGGCTAAGCGTATAGGGTTGTCATGAATCATCAAGTAGAAAATGAGGTTAACCAGTCTTTAAGCTAATGCTGATTGTGCTGCTTTCTGAGCTGACATGTACCAATAATCTTAATATTCAGCGCTACGAAATAAGTTGGCGCTATAGAAATACATGTTAATAATAATTATTATTATTTGCTAATCAGCCTTAGATTGTGACAATTTTATTATTTACTGTATATTCTGTATATTGTGAATGGGTCCCTAAGCTCAGTAAATTACAGCAGCACAGATCATGTATAGTGAATCAGCAGAAAAGAAGATGGGGAGCTACTGGGAGTGTCATTGGAGGCACAGATCTTTGTGTGCTAAAGGGCTGTGGTTGTCTTGTGCTGGGAAAGAAGCCCTACGTCTTTAGCTTTAGTTCTACTTTAAAGGGGTTGTTCACCTTTC
>CM044444.1:58434571-58453553 GCA_024363595.1 Xenopus borealis
TCAATGTCTTAAATATATTGATAATGGGTTGAGTGCAGAGGACCTCTTGCATTTGGCAAGTTTTAAATGACATAAAAACAGGAGTACTGCCAAGCAGAGCTCCTCAAGGCTGCCAGTCCACATAGTGGCTACCCTATGGTCAATAACAGTCCCTGTGTTGCTAAAACAACATGCTGCTGACTCGTTTCGTGACCTCAAAAGGGTCACTTCCTCCGAGCCTCTCTGAGGAAGTGAACCTTTTGAGGTCACGAAACGCATCAACAGCATGTTGTTTTAAGCTCTGCACTTTTGCCGTTTCTGTAAAGGTCTTTTAAGAATAGAATAAAAGATGTAACGTCTTTCAATATAACTGCGGTTGAACCAAGGCTACAGCTCTTTAATATATGTGATGGCACTACTGCCAAGTGGGAGTGACCTAGAACCTGCAGGTGGAAAAGGGAAGGAGCGTGCATAGACTCCATGATCGCAAACATGAGGATTTTCAATACTGTTCAGGAAAAAGAAAATATAATATGGCAAAGGGTGGGATTCACTAGGAGTTAGTTGTTGTAGCCTTTGGATACCCTATAACAAGAACAACATTAAGGGGTTTATTTATCAAAATCAGAATTTTTCTAACGTTTTAAATAAAGTAAGATTTACCATAATTATCATTAAAAACCATGAAAAAATTGGATTAGGAAAAACCACAACTTTTTAGGCTTGCCGTGGGAAAACCGTGACTTTTTCACAGAAACCACAAATTTTTCAGATTGTCGCACGAAAACTGCAACTTTTTCGGATTTGACTCCTGAAAAGTCTGAATTTTTTGTGGAATCGCTGGAAAAGCTGAAAACCCAGCTCAGACCATAATATCCTCAAATTGCAGGTCCTCTAACATTGACTTCTACAGGACCACGGCAGGTTGAAGAAAGAGCATTTTCGGAGTTGTATTTTTGAACATCCTTGGGGTATAATAAATCACAAAAAATTTTAGGGTTTTTTCCCACTAATAATTTGTATTTTATAGTAAAAAAAAACTCAAAATTTTCAAGTTTTCAAATACAAACACCCCCCCTCAAACTCAACTCCAGGGCTTTTATCTGCTTCATTGATAATGACATAACAAAGGCATTGCCCACACCTGCCCATGAAATAGCCCTTGAGTTAATTGTCCAATATCTTTTGAACTCACATTTTTATGCAATCTTTTTGCTCACCCCACTGAATTAAAGCTGAAAGTCTGCAGTTCTGCAGACTGCATCTCAGTTGATTCATTTAAAATTCATTGTGGTAATATACAGAACCAAAATTTGAAAAACTTTTCTCTATCCAAATATTTATGGACCTATATGTTTATTGTGGTGGGTATAAGTGAAGTGAATATTTTAGTGTGTCTGCCTCATAAATAAAAATGTGAAATATGCAATTTCATCATTTACTTGCTCATGAGTATGGATCTTCACATCTACCTTCTTAGACATTTTTTCTTGTTTTCCATAGCGTTTTTTCAATCATATTTGTAACGATTGTAGCTTTTCTGACTGCAAGACCCTAACATGATGTCATGGCCCATAATGGCATTAACACTTCAACACTGAATTATAAATATGTTCTCTCTCTCATGCAGGCGACACAGTGAAGAAACCTGTCCTGACCAAGCAAGATAGGAGCTTCGTGAAATATTCCAGTTGCCTCTGGTGACAGGGTGGTGGTGGCAACATTTCACACCTCTACTCTTATGACTCTTTTTAGCTCATGTGCTTATTTTTGGAGGCTGCTGCCCTAAAGAATGCACCAAGCTTTCCCAGCAGAGGAAGTACCAAGATATAAACATAAAATTGCAAGTAGATCATTACATGTTCATCAGCCTTGCTATACCAACCATTACTGGGGAATTGTCTAAGAAGCGATCAGCAAAATATCTTGTCTCATTAAGTAGAAAAAGACCATATTTATTAAAAATTATTTATCTCATTTTGGAGAGTTGCTCTGTGTATGGTCTTGATGTATCAGTGTCAGTGCCCTCCAACTTTTCAAATGCAATGGTCCATTATGGGCAGATTTATCAAGGGTCAAGTGAAAATTTGAATTTAAAAATTTAAAAATTTGATGTAATTTTTCAGTACTTTGACTACTTTTGCGGCATGACATTTTCTCGGGAACTGAGCATTTCAAGCTGGGCCACATTCATATCCATCCTGGGCCGCATTTAGCCCTCAGGCCGGAGTTTGTACACCCCTGATATACACAGAGTATAAAAATATTATAAAAGGTAAAAACTGTATATACAATTGTATTTTGTTTCTTTGGATAAACATTTTCCTTAGGGGAACACAGACCTTTTTTATGCCGAACAGTAAATTGTAACAATAATGTAAAGCAGAGAGAGAGAGATTACATTTATCTGCTAAAATATTTTCTGATCAAAACTAGTTAAAGTGATGTTGAACCCTTGAGATTGGCATATGTTTATATTCCCAATGCAAAACCACCACAAACTGTTAAGTTAAAAAAAGAAAAGAAAAAAAAGAAATTCCCCTTCCCATTCCTCAGTTTTGTTGCTAGGTAGTGGAGGTGGAGACACCGTTTCCTAAACTTACATGTCCATTATCCTTAAGTGTATAGATTTCAAATATCTCAAGTAAATTTTAAATATTGTAAAGCAGAGCAAGCTATTACTATCTGCTGCAGCTCGAAATAACTGTGATATTTTTTCTTCAATCGAATATGGACCATTCCCTAGTCAAAGTAGACAAAAATAACTTTTTTCATTTGAATTTTCACTTCAACCCTTGATAAATCTGCCTCTAATTTATCATGTAATGTCTCTTTAAAATTTCGAATTCGACCATTCGCCATCTAAAACCTGCCAAAAAAGTTTTTTGGGGGAAAAACTTTGAATAGAATTTGTTTGAATGCGCTAAAAATTTTAATCAATCGATTAAAATTCGATCGAATACAGACCTATTCAATCGAAAATGGACTAATTCGATTGAGAAAAAAATTTGAATTAATTTCGGTTGGTCTTTTTGAAATCAAAGTTTTTGCACTTTTTGAAACTCGAGCCTTGATAAATCTGCCCCTAAGAATATAGATTTCTAATATCTTGAGTTTAATATTTATAAGTAATTATATAGCAACTTTAAAATGGAAATCTGATTCTCTGAATAGAACAAAAGGTTTACACACTGATTCTCAGCAGGACTGGACTGAGAATTAAAATAGGCCCTGGCATTTCAGGTACACAAGAGGCCCATCAGCCCACATAGAGGCCCAAACAGTCCCCACCAGCCCACTAAATACTGACTTTCTATCATGGGACCTTATAGCAGCCCCTCTAGCATTTACCCTAACCCACAAATGGCCAGTCCGGGCCTGATTCTCAGCATGGTTATTTTACAAAGGTCTTTTAGGGGCAGATTTACAAATAAAAAAAAATTAGAAATTCGCCATCAAATTTTTTTAAGGGTATTTTTGATCAAAAATGTATCGAATAGCTCCAATTTCATTTGAATAAAAATCGTTCCAATTGTTCGAATGTATCTTTCGATTCGAACAATTCAAATGATTTTGGCAAAAATCCTTCTAATTTCGAAGTAATTCAAAAACATTCCTTAGGGCTCCTACACACGGGCGTTTTTGACCTGCGCTCCCCTGTGTTGCGTTTGGCTGTGTTCAGTCGCAGGGGAGCGCAGGTCTAGACGCACCTCATTTTGTTCAATGAGGTTGTACCCACGAGACGCGTGTAAGCGCTGAACACAGATTCAGATGCAACATGCTGCATTTTTCCTGCGTTCGGCGCTTACATGCGTTCGTGTGAGTACAGCCCCATTGAAAATAATTGAGTGCGTCTATACCTGCGCTCCCCTGCGTTTGAACGCAGCAAAACGCAACGCAGGGGAGCGCAGGTAAAAACGCCCATGTGTAGGAGCCCTTAAAGGTTCCAGGAAGTCCCTCATAGGCTAAAATAGCAATTCAGCAGCTTTAATGTGGCAAAAAATTTTTAAAAAGAGACAGTACTTAGAACTTTTTTTTTCAATTTGAATCTAATTTTGGGCTATTTGATAGTCGATATAGCCAAAAATAGCTTCCTTAGTAAATGTTCCCTTTTGGGGCAGATTTACTACGGGTCGAATTTCAAAATGAAAAAATTAGAAATTGAACCATATAATTTTTTAAAGGGCATTTTCGATCGAAAATGGATTGAATAGGTCCATTTTCGATTGAATAAAAATCGTTAGAATTGTTCAAATGCATTGTTCGATTCGAACAATTCAAACGATTTTTCAAATCTTTCAAATTTCAAAAATGTTTCCAAAACACACCTTAAAGGTTCCAGGAGGTCCCCCATGGGCTAAAATAGCAATTCACCAGCTTTAATGTGGTGAAGTGGCGAATTTTATTCAAAGAGTCAGTACTTCAAGATTCGAAATTCTAATTTTTTAATTTGTCGAAGTAACCAAAAATTACTTCAAAATTTTTATTTTTTTCATTTGAATTTTCACTTTGACCCTTACTAAATGTGCCCCTTATTGTATTTAATATTTACAAGCATACTTATATTTTAATACTGGACTGCTTTAATACTGAGGGAACTGACTTCTGTGGTCCCTGTAAAGAATTATGCTTTTTTTTTGCAAACTGTTTCAAATTCTATGTGCTCTCCAAACTGTCCTATATTTTCTTTTGGATTTATTTCCCTTTGTGAAATACATATTTCATTTCCTGGATGCAGCTCCATCCACCCAATTTATTAGCTGGCATTCTGAAGATTAAATTAGAGAGAAGTTCTCAATGACATTAATACAACATTCTATATCCCACCCCCCACCCAGGTTACAGCATTTGCTCACACCTCTCTCATGCCTTTATTGGTTCCCTAGTTTGCATGTCATTCAGACAGGTAAGTTAGCGAGTGTCCATGTGCAAAGGCCACAACAGAGTCCTGCCCAAGGTTGCCTAGTGCTGCTATACATAGGGGCAGAATTACTAAATTTGTGTGAAGGATTTGAAATTCGATCTAATTGAAAAATTTTCGAATATGCAAATTAGCTCAATTCGACCATCGAATTTGACAAATTCGTTTGTTTTGAATAGATCGAATAAACATCTATTCAACTATTCTATCATTCGATGGTCGAAGAGCTTGCCCTCTAAAATTTTATTCTACTTCGCCAGATTAAAACTACCGAACTGTAATAGAAGCCTATGGGAATCCCCCATAGGCTTTTTTTTAATGTTACCTGTGCGAATAGAAATCCTAGCATCGAACACTTCGATTGTTCGAACCGTACAATTTTTTCAAACGACAGAATAAAATTTTATGATTTTTTTTTTTCGTAAAATCGTTCAGTCGTACATTTTTATCAAATAGCGCTCAAAACTAGTGAATATTTCCTTCGATTTTATTGAATTTTTATTTGAAAATCAAATTTTGCCTAATTTGAGGGCTAAAAGCCCTTGAATTGGCGAGGAATGATAAATCTGCCCCATAGTGTTGTGTTCTTCACCTAGTGATGGATCTGCTGCTAGGTTCTGGATGTAGTCAGACCCTGGACACAATTGCCTTTTGAATTAGAACTTGAAATTGTGTTCATTTAGCTGTTACAGCCAAACAATGCAAATTGTGTATGAGAATGAGGTGCTTAAACTAATAATACATCATTTAACTTAGGTTATTCCCCCCAGTTAGTATATACAGATATACTGTAAATTCCCTCATTGCTTGCAAGTGTTTTTGGAAATGATGTGAGGTAAGGATGATGTTATACGCACGCTGAATAAATTCATCCTGGAGGTAGGAAGCAGGAAAGTTTAGTATTTTCTGGAAGCACTTAAGCCCCTTTAATTGTCAGACAACACTCTAGGCAGCAAATGCCTTTGTTATCAAGTCTTAACAGTCTGAGGTAATTCACAGATATATGAACACTGAGGTCACTCACCTCAGGTCTCGGTTATATTTTACCAGCCATTTACTACTGTATACAATTAGTCTTGCGCAGGAAGCAGGAATATCAGGCAGTAAAGATGAGTTTTTTCAAGAAGAGACAAAAAATAATTAAAGAAATTTATGTATTTTAAACCCCTAAAGCATACCGTACTTAACATTATAATTAATATACAAATACCTAATTATACTAGTACACATCTAATTATAATAGTGCACATCACTAGCCATGGTGAAATTTGACTTTATTATTTTCTTGTTCTGTCATTAATATTTTGCATACATATTTTTGCTCCACTACATCATTGTTTCTTTTTTTTTCCTGGAATGCTTTATCATAAAATGACTTTGAGCAGAAAGCTGAAACAAGTGTCATGACCAGAATAACATTATTATAAAAGGCTGATATTTTAACACCTAATCCAATCCAAAATAATGTTCTTTCCATGGATGAAGCATTTTCACATTATGTGAAATAACAAAAGGCACATTAATGATCAGTTTCTGCTGCAGTCTAATTCTTATTAATTTGGATGGACAGATCCTATTACTGGAAAAAAAAAAGTCTGTAGCAATGGACCAAGTCTTAATTATAGGGGTTTTCATTATCCAAATACTAACTAGTTTAATGAATCTGCCAACATATCTATGGAAGCAGTTCTTTACATTTTTAGCATGTCATGCCTCCAACAGCTCCTCCAACCACAGGAGTTACTTGTCTAAAAGCTATGCTAATCATAAAGTAAAAAGTAAAAAAATGTTACAAAACTAATCATATACAGTACTTGCTCAGTCAAGGCACTCACTTTCTGGGAAGCTATTTTAACAATGCTAAGAACATCCCTTCAGCATAGCTTATGGTGACTCATACTAGATTAAAAACACTGAGTAAAAAGATATGCCTTTAAACTCTTACAAAAATGCCACATCTTATTCCTTTCCTTTGACTTGAATGATTTAGAGGGAATGCTAAACTAATTTTGACAGTAAAAGAACATGCTGCAAAGTAGCAATTGGGCCATCTTAATCAGAAAATGAAAACAGTGCAAACTACACTAAACCAATACTAAAAAGTCTAGGAAATTCTAATACACCCACAGTTTAAATATCAAGCTTTAAAGGAAAAGTAAAGCCAACAATCACAATGTGGTGCCAAAAGGTAGACAACTCCCAGTGCAGGAGCTGGTGCCTTTTCAGCATAAAACTGTACCAGTCTGGGTTCTTATCAGCTAGCACAACTGACCAATTCTCTTCCTGCTTCTTTCTATGCTACATAGAGTGTAAAACCGAACTTTAAAAAAAAACAAGCTTTTTCATGAATCTACTATGCATGTGTTGGCCCTGGGGTAGCAAAAAAAGAAGTGAAAGAAGAGGATTGCTCCATGGTGCTCGCTGTGAAGAACCTGGGCCAGTGCAGTTTACTGCTAACAAGACCACTTGTCTAGGGTAATAGGTAAGTGAATAAAATCACTGGGCGGTGCTTAACATAGCGTTGGGGTATCCCAGAGAGGCTGAGGTGAGGAGGTGGAGATGATATAAGGGACACAACATAATTGATTACAATGATAGTAATAAATCAAAGATAGTGCAGTTCATTGGGTCCGCAAATAAGAGAGAACATGGATCAACCAGGAAAACCAACAGATTCTTATTAAATTTGTTAATAATAGGTATGGGATTTGTTTTCCAGAAAGCTCCAAATCATGGGAAGGCAGTCTCCTTTAGGGGCAAATTCACAATGCGCTAGCGTTGGCTTCACAGACGTTCGCCGCACTTCGCCAGGCGTAGTTTCGCCAGCGCTATGCAAATTCACTAGAATGCGAAGTGGTGCTCAGGGAGGAGAGCGGTAGCGAAGTTGTGCTACCGTTACTTCGTCAATCAAAGCAAAGTTACGCTAGCAATGCCTAATTTGCATACAGCGCAAAGTTAAAGTATAGTAGACGTATATGCTGCAGCCACTACATTACACTACACAAGCCCAGGAAACCTTTAATAAATAAAATAAAGTTGTCCTATTGCCCTACACATGTGCCCCCTGTATAGTTGAGTTGCCATATGTTAGGAAATGTAGGGGGGAAGGAGGGTAACCCCCCAAAAAATTACACTATTTTTCAGACTATCACCCTAAAAAAAGTAAAAGACGCCAGCGTTTTTTTGGGAACTTTTTCAAACTCCTATCTATTGTATTGAACTAAAGTAAAGTCTAGCGCAAGAGGCAACGTTCAGTAAAATGGGCCTCTTAGTGAATTAGCGTACATCCCTTCATCAGTGCGCGACTTTGCCTGGCGTAAGGGTTTGAAGTTGCGCTAATCTATCTACTTCGCCAGCGAATTTTCATCAGTAAATCGCCGAAGTTGCGATATTACGTCACTCTGGCGAATCAGCGCCAGCGTTAAAGGCTTTGCATAGACATGGGGCAATTTCATTATGCTGTGTAAAAAAAAATGTGTGAAAAAGTCATAATAAATATGCCCCTTAAATTACAGAAAGATTCCTTATTTGGAAAACTCCAGGTCCTGAGAATTCTGTATAATAGGTCCCATACCTGTTTCATATTGTCATATTGTACTGTACCTTAAATGGTACACAAAGAAAATAAAACATCTGCAGCCCAAAATTAAATGCATCAGTTGCAACACTCTCATTAGAACAGTGGGCATAATACAATACACGTCATGCAAATTTTAGCACAACCTGCATAGATGTTTTGCCAAATATGTGCAGTTTTAAATACAAAGGTTGGAAGGTATGCAGTTTATTATGAGATAACAATATTAAAAGATGGTAACTGATATTGCCATGATCACTGTATACACGTGTATCAGTCTGAGCTTCATAACACTTGAGAAATGTGTCTTTATGAAAGTATTTATTTTACTTTTGTTTGAATCAAGTACTAACCTGAACGGTAGCAGACAAGCTAACATAACAGATAGTCTTGACCACTTGAATTTATAATCATGGGGTTGACAGTATATTTAGGCAGCAGCAGACTTCCAAACCAACCACCAAGACTCCCTATCTCCTTTCCTGAAGTGTGAATTTAAAGCACTGTTTGCTAATCTGTTGGTGCTGACAAGGAACATGACATTCCATAGTAGCGCATGACACTCCCTGAGCCACTAATGGTACTAAAGGTCTTTCTGCACTCCTCTAATGGTACTAAAGGTCTTTCTGCATTCATCCCCTGGTTCTTTAACACAGAAAGAGACAATTTTCTTCCTCTGTTTTTCTTTTATACGTCATTAGTGAGGTACGTGATTCACTTAATTGAAACCGCCCTCCACAAAAATGTGATACAGTATGTGAAAATACAGTGTGCTTCTGATTTGTGTATTTGCTCTGGAATTGTGTAGTTAATCTAGCTGTAAAACATGGTTACCGTGTTTGGGAAATCTGCATAAACATTAAAATTTCCTGGGGTCTATGGTGGAATAACACTGTAATTGGTATCCAGATTCTATGAGCATGTACTGTATATGTGAAAACTAAAACTCTGCAGAAGTATGTGACAAAATATTGTTTTTTACTTTCTGCTATGAACGCCCTTGTCCTTACTAACGATTACATTGCCAGCTGTTTATCAACTGCCATTCCAGCCTGGTATCACATCTCCATGTGTTTGCTCTTGAGATTAATGTATTAGACCTACTCACTCATGTGCTCTCATGTGCCTATTGCTCACGCTTGTCACACATTACAAATATGTTGTTATGCCCTGTGATCATAACTGTTTGTGGAATGGGGTTAGAAGAAATGGTGCCAAGAGATTCCTTAGGATGATTTCATGTACAGAAAGGGAGCTACCAAAACCTGTGGGCATATACATACAATTGAATAAATGAAGGTCTCATTTGCAAATCCAAAGTGCAAAACGTAAAAATAGAAAGCAATTTGCCACTTTGCAGACTATGGGGCAGATTCACTAAAGGGCGAATTTTCGCCAGCATCAGCTTTGCACCGCTCGCACCACTTCTCTTTCGCTAGCGAATTGACGCCTGCACCTGTTAGCGAATAGGCCATGTCCCTCCAGATTATAATGCTGGAGAATTGTTACTTTGCCCTTTGATGAATCTGCCCCCATGTTTGGATTTATAAGTGAGATTTATTTAATAATATGTATGTATGTTTATTTAATAATATGTATGTTCCCTTCAGGTTTTGGTAGCTCCTTTCTCTACATGAAATTTACATGCCTCCCCCCATCTCCCACACAACTTCTTGTACAGGATGGGATCCGTTACCTGGAAACCTATTATCCAGAAAGCTCTGAATTACGGAAAGCCTGTTGCCCATATACTCATTATAATCAAATAATCCAAATGTTTCAAAATGATTTCCTTTTTCTCTGTAATAATAAAACAGTACCTTGTACTTGATCCAAACTAAGATTCAAATTCACTAAAGCACGAAGCGTCTAACGCTAACGCTTATTCGCCAGCGTGACGTCATTTTGCAACTTCGCCAATTTACTAACAGTGTCCCAGGCGAAAATTTGCTGGCAAAGTAGATAGACTAGCGTAACTTCGCACCGTTACACCAGGCAAAGTTGCGCACTGACGAAGGGACATAATTATGCTAATTCACAAAGATGGCCATTTTATTGAACGTTACCTCTTGCCCTAGACTTTACTTCACCTGGTCAGACCTGGTGAAGTACAATACAGTAGATAGGAGTTTGAGAAAAAAAAATAAATTTCTAAGTCCCAAAAAAATGTTGGCATCTTTTACTGTTTTTAGGGTGCTAGTCTGAAAAATAGCGTAATTTTTTGGGGGGTTACCCTCCTCCCCCCCTACATCTCCTAACATATGGTAAATCAACTATACAGGGGGCACATGTTTGAGGTGAGTGAGGTACAGAGTGTGCAAAGCCACAGTCAGCATTGGGGCTCTGTCTTTAATGCCTGATTTGTCGAATTCCTCAATAATGGAATACCATGTACATCTTGCAGGGTCTTGCTGATATCTAGTACAAGGTACTGTCATATTATTACTACCTTTTTAGAGAAATACAAAAATATTTCTCTAAAAAGGTCATGGTAAGAAATGTCATTGATATATTTCAAATATATATGTATAACAGGTTTCTCAAAAACAGATAATGTTAGATTAAAAAATACATACTTTTTATTTTGTAAGGCACTCTGCCCACTTGTGGTTGTTGAAGGAAATCTGTATCCCCAAAATGAATATTTAAAGGGGTTGTTCACCTTTGAGTTAACTTTTACTATAATGTAGAGAGTGATATTCTGACACAATTTGCAATTGGTTTTGATTTTGTATTGTTTGTGGTTTTATAGTTATTTAGCTTTTTATTCAGCAGCTCTCAGATTTGCAGTGTCAGCAATCTGGTTGCTAGGGTACAAATTACCCTAGCAACCCTGCATTGATTTGAATAAGAGACTGGAATATGAATAGGAGATGGACTGAATAGAATGATAAGTAATAAAAAGTGGCAATAACAATACATTTGTAGCCTTACAGAGCATTTATTTTTAGATGGTGTCAGTGACCCCCATTTGAAAGCTGCAAAGAAACAGAAGAAAATTGCAAATCATAAAAAAACTATGAAAAATAAATAATGAAGACCAATTGAAAAGTTTCTTAGAATTGGCCCTTCTACAATATACTAAAAGTTAACTTGAAGGTGAACCACCTCTTTAAACAAACTGGTATATATAGTTAAATAAATATTGCCCTTTTACTAAAATGGCTATTTTCTATTTATGATTACCCAATGGCACATACTACTAAAAAAGTATATGATTATGAAAATGGTTTATTTACATGAAGCAGGGTTTTACATATTAGCAGATTTATGCTATATATTTTTATAGAGACCTACATTGTTCAGGGGGTATAGCTTAATGAGCCCTGTTTTGTTTACAACCGGAGTACCAAGTACATAAGGAGGTCTGTAGCATACTCCAACAAGAAGGGATCGCTTCTGAGGAAGTGACGTGATGCCACAAAATGTGTAAATCATAGATCCAATTTCTCATTTGCTGATAAGCTGGAATCATTTTAAGATGGACTATGAAAGGTGATATTTTAATTCAACGCTATTTCTGGTGCTAACATTGCAACAATGAATTCCCTGTTCATTTTTCCATTTTGTAAACAGTATGCAAATTAGGCTTCATATTCGGATATTTGGCCAAAAATCATTGTGGTGGATTTGTTATGAACCGAAGCCAACATTTATGGATTAGGTGCGTGCCTCTTTACCCATGTTTCAGATATGATATAGTGTTTCTCATCCATTGCCAGTAACTCAAGCTCATACATTTTACCAGACATGAAGTTAATATATTGTACCTGTATGTACTGTACACTTATTCCCCCCTACAATGCTGACATCCATTTCTAACCAATATTCCACCGTTCTTTCCATCCTCTTTTCTCAATGTACCTACATTACAGAGAAGCAAAAGGAACAGTATCCAAAAGGAAAGCCAGTTTGTTCTTTAAAAAACCAAATCCCTCTTCCCTACACTAATTTGTTAGCCATGCATTCATCTTTATGCCCCCGTAACATAGCATAATTAATTCCAGGAGCACAATGAGCTATACCTGATAGAGCCACAAAAGGATAGGGGCAAGGTACACTGCAGACAAATGCTGAGGTGATTTCCAGGAATTAACACTTTTCATCCCCATCCCCTTAATAAATGAACCCTTTTGGGTATTTGAGAATGTAGCACATGTAGTTTCCCTGGCATATAAGGACATCTTGATAGCCTTTCAGTTCTTAAGAGTATTTAACAAAAACCTTTTAATAGATTCAAGCATAAATAAATGAACCGTATTCTAATTTTTGAATGACAACATATGATTAATGTTCTTTTTATCCATTATGAATGACATTACCTGCCACATGCTTAAACCAGCTTCAACACTTGACTTGCAATTAAACAGCTGGGTGCCAGACTATTTTCTCTGAGATGACCTTTCTTGTTGCTGTTACTGGTACAAAGCCTCCTTAACATACTTAAGGAGTCATTTCCCCTTTATTAACTTCAATGCATCATTGATTTCCAATTTCCTTAAGGGTAAACAAGTAAGATATTATTAAGATATTAAAACCAGCCATGTTATATAATGTTAAAACTGACACGAAAAGAAGCAAAATAAGTGATTTTTATGAGATTAGAAAAGATGATGACAACAGGTTCTATGTAGAAAGCTAATCATCTGCTTTGTGCACAGATATATCTGTAATTTCAAAGTTCATTGTTTTGGAACCTCAGATACAGTAAAAAGTTTTGTATCCATAATTGTATTATCTAAATATCCTGGAATCTATGTACACCAGGAACCATATTTTCAGATGAGAATCAAGTAAAATTCTTGCTGATGTACAGTGCCTATTAAAGGTATTTACCCCCATGGAAGTCTTCGTGTTTTATTGTCATAGAAAAATAAAAACATAAGCCCCCACCCAAAAAAAATGAAGCTGCATTTGGATAAGGGTTTACAAATATACAAATGTAATCCTTCATTTATTCCATATCAAAAGTTTTAATATTTAAAAACATAACATATATACAATGACAAGTTAAAAGACCTTAGAACAAGGATAAGTATGTTAAGGAGGCTTTGCACTAATCAGGTAGCACCTCTAATTAAAGTGCTCTGGTTTCAGATCCAACAGACATTTTTAAAGGTATAAATTTAGGTGATATAAATTTGCATAGAATGCATTTTATTCTACTTTCTACATGCTACCGAAAATACACAAGTGTTTGGAAGTCCCTCCAGGATGACCTATTGTGTCAGGTTTAGGGCCACTTTATGAGATAATTTCTATCTTTATTGGGCTCTTTTTAAAACACTTGGTAGAAAATCTGTTCACTTATGTGAAAGATTCGTCTCACTTTTTAAACTACAGGATTTTTATTATCAAGGACATTTGATTATCACATGTAAAGTTGCCATACTCTTTCATTCAACATACAGATGCAGTCACTTGGATTTGTGAGTTAAATGCGTCATGACTCAGGGCTAATTGAAGAAACTGTGTTATCTAAAGTTATCTTAACTCATTTAATGCATTTAACCTTTTCATTAGCATACCAAAGCCCCATTGTTCACAATGATGAACACTTTAATTAGATGGGATGCTGTGATGCAATTTTCTGTGTTAAGTGTGTCAAGTGTGAAGTCCAAGTGTGCCCCCTCCTTTCCTGTTTATAGGTTGGTGGGAGACTGATGTTGTGTTTGGGTCAAAAACTAACCTAAGTTGCCCACAACCTGATGCCTTTCATAAATCTTTCTTTATTAGTCAGAAGTAGCAACAATTTCAGCGAGGAGAGATAAGTTTGATATATACATGTCCACAAGTGATTTGGTATATGTTGAGCCAACGTCACATAAACTACATGGCCCACTAATCAATCAGAACTTTCTTTGCAAGTGGATGGATTCTGCACTTGCCTATTGTAATGATGCAAGTATGCTCTTTGAGGGTGCAATGATGCAAGTATGCTCTTTGAGGGTGGCAGGCAAACAAAGACATGAGGTCTTCTGCACTCATAAACAATCCATATGCTAAGGGCATTAAGATATTTTGTGCATTAAGCAACCAAAATCCCCTACCTTATGTCCTTATGTTGCAATATATTCAAGTTGGCCAACTACGTTAAAGTCATCCCTAACCTGACCAGTCCTACACTCGCTTTTATCTGATTCATTAAGAACTCTACTGCTATGTTGCAATGTCTTCCAAACAAATGCTCAGACAGCTCCCTTGACAGGCTCTGATCCCATTGGTTTACGTGGAAGGAAAAAATTCTAGCATTGATTTGGAAAATTTTCATAAAATTGTGCTGGCCAAATGTTTGCTTGCCCCTGGTACTAAGCTCTACATTTTACATCTATACAGGAAGCAATAAAAATCCTAAACATCTAAATTCTATTTAGTGGAAGTGTTCCCTGTTTTATTTTGTCCCACATATTCAATGTCCATCTTAAAAAGCAACCATAAATTCTGTCCTATTTTGCAGCCCTTATAATCTTGTCAACTGTTTGTTGATAATGATATAAATGTAAAAATTTAATAGGTGACAGGAGTGTTTTTTGCTGCTGCCATCCACAGTGTGAGACTGATGTGTCTGTCAGTAAAATAAACCTGAAATTAATTATAGTAGCAGAACTGAGAAGAAGGATTATTTTACATGTTATGATAAAAAAATTATTATTAATAAATATATTTCCAAATAACCAAAACCTAATGGAATTATTATAAAATCACATTGTATATGAGCTTAAATGCAGATTTACCCATGTACAGTCTGTGTATAACATCTAGAGAGAGTAATTACCAGTGTTTGGTTGTAGCTGCAAATTATGCATTACTAGTGAAAATTATGAATGGTCTTTATTTCTGATGTTATGGTCTGGCAACAACTAATAAACATATATATATATATATATATATAATGGTCTTCAAAAATCATTAAAACCATATTAGGTTCACACACCAGGGTTAAAATGAGCTCTTTTTCATATAATGCCAGCCAAGCAAATTAATCTCACACAAGTAAAAGACATCTTTAGTCACTTGATCTGGTGAACAGGAAATCCTAATTAGGGCATGTTATGTCTCTGAATATATTTGATGCCACTTCTAATTGGAGTGGCCATCACAAAATTGTTTAAATGTGACAATTATTATGCACATTTTCTTCCCTGAGAAATAATGGATGTCATACAGGAAATTATTCTCTCCACCTGCTACTGAGTGCTTGGTTTGCAAAATCCATCTGCAGAGAACCACGTGTTATACTGTAATTAGTATTTCTGAATAAAAAAAACTTCAGTGTTTATGAATGTGTCAGTGATTTATATCTGCTAACCAATAAAACGGTTGCTGCGAATTCGAATTCCAATATTTGATCGATCGAATTGCAGTAAAATCCTTTGAATTCGATAGTCGAATTTGAAGGATTTTACTTCCCCACTATTCCCATGATCGAATTTTTTTTAACTCATAATTCGACCATTAGTAAATCTGCCCCTAATTGTACCCAGAGGCTGCGAAAATTCGGAAGCCGAAAATCTGCCATCTCAGACCTAATTACATAAGTCAATTGAAAATTATTTGGAAGTTTCTGTGGTCTGCTCTGGAATTTGCCTGAACATTCCCCTATTTCAGACTTTTCGTCAAAAATCTGTACAAATCGGCTTTTCGCACCATTTATCCAAACCAATTAAATCTAGATTTTTAAATAATATATAAAGTCAAATTGTGGATTTTAGTTTGTCCCCCAGGGGAAATGCCCCTAACTTTTTACTTACCCCTCAGCGCAGATTAAGGCATCGGAGTTCCAAGCTCTTCAGTCTTCGGTAAGCTGAGAACTGTGCATCTGCACAACTGCACACGAAGATCTGGAAGATGGGCTTGAACTCTGATGTCTGAATCTGTGCCGAGGGGTAAGTAAAAAGTTAGGGACATTTTCCCAGTGGGGAGGGCAGTTAGGCTGGGGTGGAGGAGGGAGGTCTACATGGGGTGTGGGTTTTTTTTGCTAAAGAGTTGAATTCTCCTTTAAAGAGGAGCTGTGATTTCTCTCTGCTTCCTCGTCTTCTAATGCAACATATATTGCCCTACACTGTGCATTAGCATATTACATTAAGCACAATGGACCGATTTGGCCCAATTGGGCCCCGCTCTTATGGGGGCCCCGCTCCAGTGTGAGCTCTGATTACTATTCCCTTAATCCCCCAGTATCCCAGCCTGCCTGTAATCCAAACTGGCCCAGCCCACTCAGACCCAAGTGTAATGCATTAATGTTGTACATATAATCCATGCACACACAGTTTACAGTGGTAACCAAAATTTGCATAGATTAAACAAAATGAGGGAGCATTTTCTCCCAGTTGCCCAGCCTGCTCCCATCCCCAACTGGCAACTGAGGGAGGGGAAAGCAGCCACTATTTGCCCATCCAGCTCTGTGACCCTGTGACAGACAGCAAAGTTCCTTCTAGGGGGCCCCACCAAAATGGTTCCAATTGGGCCCCGCACTTGGTACGACCGGCCCTGATTATATTTTCAAACCTGTCAGATCAACAAGCTTACTGATATTTAGGAGGAAAAGATTGCTAGATTTTGGGAGCTCAGTAATTAAATGATACATTAATCAAAAATATAATTAAAAGGAACACAAAATCTACTACAGTACAGTGGGAGAGATTCATTTATCACAGTGACATTTCCACCATAAAAATATGTTAAATCATTATAATGAAAGTTTTAACTTAAACTGCAAGTGTTGTATTTCATGCCCTTGATTTATAAAGTACTTCCAGATATAATTAGGATTTATATATAGGACAAACTTTGCCCAAACCCCCAGTAATCCAATGTAACAAATTTGATGCTAGTTTTTATAATTATCACTGAACTGGACAAAATGAAAACTCAATTTCTGGAACACGCACTAGTTGTATACCGTACAAAGCATCGACAACTATTGCATGTAATTATTAAAAAAACAAAATCATGCATTATTAATAATTAGCATGTCCACATATTTTTTCAAAGACACATGACCCCTTATATAAAGGCCTTTTTAAACAAAAAGCATCTACTGTCTTCTTTGATGATTATACGGTATACGGTAACAAATGGAAGATGTGCACCACTCTCCAACTTTATATTGCGTACCTTAGGTCCAAGCCTAGTTGTCTTTCACTTAATTTTTTAAATTTTCCACCATTACTTGCTCCCATATTTCAGCCTTAAAGACATTCTGTCCATTTCCCCCCCCACCCCCCAAATGCATCATTTAATAGTGCTCCAGGAGTCATGGAGTGAATTTTTCAAAAGAGTAAACAGATTCCATATGTGAATGGCTACTGGTAAAACTGACCACTCCTTTTGCCCAGAGGATGCTTTACAGCTCACTTAATTAAAATCACCAGACATCAAGGGGCAGAATGTTTTTGAAGACCACTTTGACCATCGAATTTTGAAAATTCGATTGAATCAAATGATTTGAATAATTTGAATAAAATTCTATTTGAATATTCGAATATTCGACAGTCAAATAACTTGCCATTTAAATTTAGACTGCCTAGTTCGCCACATTCAACCCACCGACCTGGATTTATCTATTTTTGATCAAATAAAAAAATTCGATCAAATGGTTAAAATCGTTTGAATCGTTCGTTCGATCGAATTCAAAGGATTTCAATTCAACCACAATTCGATTGGTCGAATTCGACGGTAAATTCACCCTCGAATTCGACCAATAATAAATCTGCCCCCAAGTTTTTTCTACAGAATTTGTGCAGAAAAAAGCAGTTATTTTGTTAGATTTTGTTTGTACTGGAATCAGTTATTTGAGTGAGCTGTAATTCATCTGCTAGGAAAGGAAGCCCCTCTATAAGATATATTAGATCTATTTGTCAATGAATATCTGGCATCCAACTGCTGCATAGACAGAATGAAGAATGAAGAGAAATAGATGCTACGAGTGGGATAGTGAACATAAACTTGATTATTTCAGAAACTATGCAGACTATTTAATTGATTGTATATAAGTTTCTAATTTCAGTATGATGAAGCTTATATAAAATTTTCATTTTTGCAATAGTTCCCCTGTTATTTAGGAGTGGTAATGGGGCATGTTAACTGCCCTGACAGCTGGTGGACAAAATGTCCAGAATAGTCCTAATCCTAGCAGATCAACACTGCTAGTACAGTTGGTTATTAAAATGCTCTAATGTCTGTTTTTGTAACAAGAACCAATGAACTTGTTGATTCAAGTTTCAATTGACATCAATTGGAAGTAGTTTGGGTGGTTTTAGGTGTCACCCTGTCAGGTAAAATACACTATTTAAAAACTGTCCTATGAAGTATCTAATTGTACAATGACTTCCAAGACCAATGTCTCTAGATCCCAAATACATTATACAGTGAGAGGCAGAAGGTACTGGTAATCCAGATGCTAATTAATATACTGCAAGAGACTTTAGCCCCCAAATATATTATTTATGGAAATAAAGCTAAAGTTAGGTAATGGATTCTGACACCCCAGACCCCCCCCCCCC
>CM044444.1:58479837-58489931 GCA_024363595.1 Xenopus borealis
TGAATTTGGGCCCAAGTCTCTCTACATGCAGAATTTTTGCAAAAGGCATTTATTTTGTTAGATTTTTGTTTGTACTGGAATCAGTTATTTGAATAAGCTCTAATAGATCTGCTAGGATAGGAAGCCCTCCCTATAAGATATGATTCTAACGGACACTCAGCCGCTGCATGAAGACAAAATAAAGAGAGACAGGAGCTGAGAGATGGATAGTGACAATAAACTTGATTATTTCAGAAACGATGCAGAATATTTAATTGATAGTCTCTTATGTCAGTATGATGAAGCTTATATTAAATTTTAATTGCGTAATAGTTCCCCTTTAAAAGAAAAATGTATAGATTAAATATAAACCATATGCCATAGGTTAATTTGGAAAATGTGTATTAATATTTTAAGATAACATTTAAGCCTAGGATTTGAAAGGAGCCTCTGTTTTGCTATAATGAGCAGATATTACATTATTTTTTTCTGATTGCCAAATCAGTTAGAATTATTTCCATTCAGCCAATCCATAGTGTGTGAGTGGGCAGGCATTATCACTGAGACTGTAAATAAAAAGCTCATGGATCTGGAGGAGAAGGAAATGTAACAGCTCTAGAAAAACAACAGAAGATACTATTAAGGCTGAAAAAGCAAAATAATGAGTTGCAAAAACCTTACCTGTCTAGGATTTCTCATGATGATTGTCCTGTGTAATGATCATGTACGAGCAAAACCAATGTCCAGCTTGCAGGTAAGTGCAAAGATTAATAATCTTAAGAAAAATGTGAAATCTCAAGAAAAATGTGAAATCGATATTGTCTAGAATAGAGCACATTTATTATTTTAGAAACATATCCATGTTTATCTAATGCTTTTAGTAATTTTTCTTGTTAGACTGTAATCTTATTTTACATAACAGCTTATGTTAATGCATGGTTGCTCAGTGGTTAGCATAGCTGTCCACCAAACTGGGGCTGTATACTCTATTCTGACAAGGACATCATTAGCATGGGGTTTTTATATGCTTTCCATTTCTGCAGGATTATTTTGTTTTTACCATACTCAAAAAAAGGCATATTAATGTGGCAGTGTGATAGGGAAATTACATTGTAAGGGGCAGGTAATTGTGAACAATTTCTCTATGTAAAAAGTTGCTTATATATAAAAGAAAGGTTACACAGAAAAATGTATGGTAAATTTTGGTGGCTGGCTTTTGTGTACAAAAGTCATATGCATAAACAACATCAGTGTTGCAAGAGTCTTTTTTGTTTTACTTTTAGAAAGTAAACAATCCAGCAGGTGTTAAGTTTTCAAATATATATCAGTTCTGTTCTGTATAGAACTAGCATTAGAACTGTATTATATTAGCTAACCAGATTGTATGGGATAAGATATATGTTTAAGTAATCTTTAAGAACAAGTTACACAAAAAATCCAAGTGTTATATGCATTTAAAGATGCACTGGTACAAATTATGTGATTGCTTCAGAATGACAGTTATAATTTATAGTAGGAGATGTGTAGTTAAGGAGGCATCCATAGAAGATGAAAATGATGATTAGGCACAGCAGGGAAGCTCTGTAGAATACAATAAGTTTTGTTATTTCACAGAATGATAAACAGGGGTCAAATGCGATTCTACAGAATGAAATCCATTCTCATATAAAATGGAATATTTATATTATTTGTAGGAGCTGGATCAATAGATAAAAACTTTACATATATTTTTTTCGAATTATGGTCCAAATAGAAGAGAGGGATACTTATTATTTTCGAATTATGGTGTTACTGTCTTTTAACTGCATTTTTTATTTCTGAACACACTGAATACGTGATCTGTGCACTATTCATGTGTTACTAATCTGTTGCAAAATCATATTTTAGAGCGTATCTCGTTTATTAGAGGATAACTTTGAACACTTTGGATCTGAAGAAGAGGGCCATGAAAAAGGAGAGCTGCTGCCCAGTGATTCATTAGATCAGCATGATTTGGAACTTCAGTGGCTCAAAAATAAATTGGATCAGGCTGGAAGCCCACAGCTTGGTGAGACGGCTCTGCAGCAGCTCTTAAACGACCCTTCCTCAAGAAGGTATAAATTAAGGAGCAAAAAGGGATTCTCCAGAGGATGTTTTGGCATGAAACTTGACAGAATTGGATCCTTAAGTGGTCTTGGTTGCTAATATATATGGTAAGTGGACATAAATGAATAATTATGAATTATAAATGTATTACTTAATAAATACAGTGCTGCATTGTGATGTTACAAGCTTGTGTTCATAAACAGATAAACGTAGCTATGAATTTATATCCACTATAAGCACTATCATATTTTCAAAATGCAGTTCCATTAAATAACCATGTTTAATGTGCTGTGTCTTAATTGGATTTTATAGTACCTGCCTGTAAACAACATGATTTTAGTCAGCATTGAAAGGTCAACTAATGCAGTGGTGATGTCCAATTTAAGGGGGAATAGAGATATAAGAGATCCATTACACAGTTTAGATTTTATATATATATATATATATATATCTCAAAAATGAAAGGTAAACTATATAGAGATCTAAAGAAAGACCTCCATAGGGCGAGAGAGTGCAGAAAAAGAACAACATGCATATTGATCTTGTTTCATTATAAAATATTCATTAATGTCATTCACTGAACATTACCATAGTTATAGGAAAGGCAGCATAGATTCAAAATAAACTGGCAAGGAGGTGTATATATTATTCCCCACATTGCTAAAACTGTTTTCCAGTTCAGTACTGGTTCAGGGATATAAATATAAATACTGCTAGAATTTGTTAATATACTGTAACTACATTATTATTATTATTCTTTATTGTCTAATGCTGAAAAATTCTAAATAGTTATACATGAGTATACATCAGTACCTATCTAAATGGAGATTAAAATCGAATGCTCCTATTTGAAAGTTTAAGAGGAAAATGAAAATACCTGGAGGAAACCCATACCAGATATGACAAGATAGTGCCGTGGCTTGAACTGAACCTATGACTGTAATGCTTCAAGAAAGTAGTGCTCCCCATGGTGCCACCATGTTTCATTAAAATACAAATCAACACCAAGTCATGCCACTTTACCCAATGTGTTTCACAGTGGATAACTACATAAAATAAAACAATGCATGTAGTTAGTGCCATCTGCAAATTTAATTTGCTGCCTGGATAACTTTTAGGTAATTATAAGCATATTAAATGTGCTATTTTAGTTTTTCATTAAAAAAAAAACATTTATGTATCTGTTTTGAAATCATGATGAGTTGGTATTAAGAGGTGGACCATAGACGTACTGCTATAAACATAATTTAAAAGACAAAAGACCATTCTGATAGTAGCAGAAGTGGGCATGGCTCTGCACTGCTGTCCTAGGTGCTGAAATAAGCCCACAGCTCTCCCTGATGATGTAAATTCCTAATAGTCTTAGTTCATTTTGATAAACTAAGGTTGGGAAATGCAAAGTAACATATTAGATTAGATTGATCATATTCAGTTGGTATTTCAATCTTAATTATAAACAAAATGAATGTTGATACACTATATCTTTTGTATGTCACAGGAGCATCATCATTCAGAGCTGAGAGGATTGACCTTCTGTCTTACACCATACTCTGAAACCACCAAGAACTGGCTTGTAATGGTCTTCTGATGTGATCTGTTCCCCTCCATAGAGCCTTTTCTTTATCTACAGCTTTTAAATCATAGTGTTATGGATTTTAAATCCATAGTGTTTAACCAATACTTGTGGGTCATCTTGCTGTCATGTATCTGATATAAATTTTACATCTTCAAGTGACATAAAACTCAAAAAATAAATGTCTTTCCTTATGCTTTGTCGTTGTTTTGTTGTAATTAGGTATTGAGATATAATAAAACAAAAGCAATTTACATGACATTAAAGAGATCAATTTCAAATAAACATCAGTTGCTCATAACAAAGAGGCAACATGTGGAAATGATTGCCATTGTTTTATACTATACTAGTACAAGAGATACCCAACCTTTTTTTCCATCCAAGTCACATTCAAATGTAAATAAGATTTTAAGAGCCACACAAGCATGAAAATGTAATTGGAAGTACTTATGTTGTTTATATGATATCAGAGGCATAGTTTGAAGTAAACTTGTATCATTATGTCCCCAAAACCTGTCTCTAAATCACAAATGTAAAAATGAGCACCTGCAACTGGTAGGAACATCAAAGGGGTGGTGAGCAAAATGTTGCTCATGAGAAACTGTTTGGGGATCACTGTTTTAGTAGATTGTAGTTGTTTTATAAATATCACTTCTGTCAATGGGTTATATTTATCAAAGGGTGAAGTTAGAGATTACCACAGTCCTCTAGAGTGAAATTCCACCACTCTCCATTCATTTCTATGGGATTTTGAAAAGAGTATATATCAATGGGTGAAAGTGAAAGTTCATTCTTTGATAACTACCCCTTTAAAAATCCCATAGAAATGAATGGAGAGTGAAGGAATTTTACTCCAGCAGACTGTGGCGATCTTTAACTTCACTCTCTGATAAATATACCCCTTTGAATTTCATACACAAAAAAAAATCAGAAGTTAATAAATATGCATCTATACCATATATAGTTAAAACCAACTGTAATTTTTCAAAACTGTAGGGCTTATTTACTATAATGTTTCAGCGTGCAAAGTTTAAACTATCACTGCAATTTGCAATTTTTGTAACCAGAATATAGTGTTTTATCCAACATTATTATATTCACAGCAAAAATTGCATGCAACTTGACTAGTGCATTACTCATCAAAACATGCGCATACATAATTAATCAGGTATTTTGTGTTTATTGATATGGCCATGCTAGAGCAAGATGTGTCAATAGTGCCATAGCGTATTATTCAGTTTGTGTGTGTGGAAGCAAGTGTGACACACAAAAGAGAATGTGAATGCACTGCCTTGAGGGAGTAACTCCAGGGATTGCTTGTTCCTAGGCATCATGGAGCTTTGAGGAGCACCAAATGCACCAAAGTATAGGCAAGGGGCAAATCAGCATATCATGCTTACATTGTAAGCTCTACAGTGTTCTATATCTTGCATCTCTTAGCACAAGACACTTAAAGGATAAGGAAAGAGTTAAGCTGGCCGTAGACGTAAAGATTTGTAAAACATCCAGTCATCATCGTGAGACCACGATTACCTCGAAACGATCGTACGATTGTATGAATTGTCCATCAACCAAAAAGACCATTTCAGGCGATATTGCCAGCAAAACTTGAGGGTAGCTGCCTGCTGGCCCTGCAAACATAGTCAGATAACCTGGCCAATCAATAGTCTGACAGATGTCGGACGAAAAATCATATCAAAATCAAGATCGTTTGAATCCCACTAACCGCACAATAATTTGACGAATTGGTCGGACTGCACTGAAATTGGTCGTCCACCAAAGAAGAATCATCTCGTCTATGGGGAGCTTAAATCACTGGGTTGGTGCCCACAAGAGACTAATCACAGGTCTCTTTGAAGTAAATACAATCACTAGAGGGTTTTTAACAAAAGTATATTGCTGATAATGATTCCCTGGTCCTCGGTGCCCGCACATCACACCGTGTTTATGCTTGCCCAGGCATCACTCTGTGTCCGCATAGGCACGCACCGCAGAGCACCGCAGACCAGGGAATCAGAGGTCGGGAGGGGGCCCCCTGGATAATGCAAGGAGGGCCCTTCGTTTGCAGCATTGGTGGACCCCTAAGACTCCAGTCCAACCCTGATTAACCCTTAACTAAGCCCCTGTGCCTCATGGCCATGTAAATGCAAATATGACAATAGTTCTAAAATCACAGCACAAATGCTCCACTAGATAGACACAACTCAGAAGCACACACTGGCGTAAATTTATCATGGTGTACAAAAAAAAATGGTGGGATAATACACCACACATCACCATGCTTCACCATGTAAACAAAAAACGGCATAACCTTTTTGCACTTTTTTTTTCTTAGAATGACCACTGGAAGCTGAATGTACATAAATCTCCTAAATGTAACTTGCCTTAATTTGAGGAAATCATTGGATGCAAACTGGAGAATGGTATTTCAGCAACCAAGCATTACATAAATAGTGATGTGGTCAATGGATTTGCTGAGCAGAATATCAATTAGCAGCTGCTGAGTATGGCATGATTCCCAGCATTTCGATATATTCCCATTATCAAAATTTTGTTGACTACCAGTAAAATTTTCCTGACGATTAGGAAAGTTTTAAAATTAACTAACATTTATGCAACCTGCTACCCAGAATAAAGTTGGAGTGGTGGGGTGAAGTAGCACCTATATACATGAGACTGACACTTTATGTTTTTATGCAAGGGTCATAAGTATTGATGTCGGAATGGGAAACTATATTGACAATTCTGAAAGTAGTAGACAATAAAGAACAGGAGCATTTTTTTCTTCAAAAACTACACAGAATCAACACCTCTGTGAATTTCAGATGTCAACTTTTTGAAGAGTTACAATGGGTCATTGTGAATGGATTAGTGAAAGAGTTTATATGCCAAGAACTTCCCACACCAGTCAGTTGAACTGATGAGTAGTGAAACATCTTCAATGATTACTCAGTAAGTCCAGTTGTTTTAGAATTACTTCTATTAAATATTGGAGTGCATAGATCTTTCTCAATCTTCAGTTACTTACTTCATATTCTGAGTGTAAATTTCTCCTGAGTTAAAAAAAAACACTGGCGACTTTTCATATTTTCTGGGTGTTTTGGGTACCTGGTTTCCCCCCATACATTTTCTTATATATGGAACATTATTTTAAAGTGGGCTCATGTATAGGGCATTAAAACTCTACTGACTTTATTAAGGTTCACTGGCTATGTGTGGTTATCAGTGTAAATGTAATGTATTAGCTGCAACCAGGGCCGCTCCGGCCATGAGGCAAGGCAAGAACCTTGCCTCAGGTGGCACGGAGCAGCCGGTTACAAGGGACGGTAAAAATGCCGCCTCTTGTAACTTTAAGAGTCGAATTTCCGGGTTTTAACACAGAAATTCAGTGCTGCTAATGCAGAGAGCGCAATTGCGCTCAATGCACTAGCGATACCACCCTCGACGCTAATTTTTAAGCACAGAGCGGGAAGGGGGGGCGGGAAGGGGGGGGGCTGCATCGGGGCTGCATCGGGGCTGCTGCCTCAGGCGGCGGCAGCCCCAGAATCGCGCTGGCTGCAACTTGTAACATAAATAGCTCCATTCCACTTTACATTCCCCCCATATGCAAATTAGCCTGAGCACAAGACCTCTGGCAAAGTTGCAGTAGGCAGAATTGAACACTAGAGCATCATTGCTTTGATTTGTGTGCTCTACCGAAGTAATGCTAGTGAAAATTCACCAGTATTCGTCACTTGGGAAGAAACTTCGCAACCTAGTAAATTTGTGTTGTCTGAGCAAATTTTCGCCTGGCAAAGTTTCACCCTTTGGCAAATTTGCCTCCAGGTATATATAACTACCACTGGAAGAAACATACAAACTTGTTTAGTCAGAATTGTTAGGTACTATCCTTAGTGAGGATTTATCGATACATATATATATAAACTTCATGAATTTATTATCGTGCACCACTGAAAATGCTGGAGTATTGAGTGCGAGTACTACGGGACTACGACGGCCCCATGTAGGCCGAAACGCGTTGATACACCATGTGTGAATAAATCCTTTTTGCTACACAATCTATGGACTTGCCGTGAGTGCTTTCTCTGGACCTTCATTTATATATATATATATATATATATATATATAACTTAATACCGCATATATATAACTTAAACCGCACTCATTAGGTAGAAAAAAGGGAAATATATCAATGTTAAGGAAAGTTTCATTCTGGAATTGAATGCTATTATACATTTTGAGCACACAGTCAACCACTGATGGACAGTTTATATATCAGCATATGACTATGGCCAGATTTATTAAATACCAAACTGTGGAAAATATTTTAAAGCTGATTAATACTTTTCCCATTTAGCAACACTTTCCCAACTGTCAAGAAAGGGTTTTATGTAGCAATAAGTTAGGTAAAAAAAAAAAGAAACCTGTCCATCAAGTTCAACATTTTAAGTCTATACATAAACTGCCTAACTGCTAGTTGATCCAGAGGAAGACAAAAAAAAACACATTTGAAGACTCAGAGGGGGAAACAATTGCCCATTTTGCCAGTTTGTCCGGATCCTGCTACAAGGATGCTGCATCCGGGATGGAATTAATTGGGCTGGATAGTTTTGTGTCATCTGCAAACACTGATACATTACTTACAATAACTTCCCCTAAGATATTGGTGAACAAGTTAAATAAAAGTGGACCCACTACCGAGCCCTTATCCAAGTAGAAAATGGACCATTAACAACCACCCTCTGTACCCGATCTTGTAGCCATTTTCTTATCCATATGCAAACGACTTTATTAAACCGAACAGCCCTTAGTCTAGAATGCAGTCATTTGTGGGGTACTGTATCAAAGGCTTTGGAAAAATCCAAATAGATCACATCTAATACTCTCCTGCTGTCCATCTTAAGCTCACCATAGTCTTTCAGATTTTTGTCTCCTTAACGACCAATTTTAGTGCAATCTGACACAATTGTCTAAGTATCGTGAGGTTAGTGGGCACCAAATGATTTAGCATTTTACGAATCTTCGTTGTGTCAATATAAGCTTGGTCTTGTGAAAATAATACTTACCTCATCATAAAAAGCAATCAAGTTTTTCTGACATGACCTATCCTTCATACAACCATGCAGATTACTGCTCATAATGCCATTCACCTGGACAAAATTTTGAATGTGATCCTTTAACAAACCTTCAATAATTTGCCCACCATGGATGTCAAATTTACTGGCCAATAATTGCAAGACTGAGATTGTAATTCCTTTTTAAATATATGAATTGCATCAGCTTTCCTCCAATCCATAAGTACCATATCCGATGAAAGCGTGTCTGAGAAAATCAGAGGATGGTATAAAATTGAACTAAGCACTCTTAGGGCTCTTACTCATGGAATGTTAAAGCTGCGCTCCCTTGCATTCCATTTTGTAGTGACCGTTCAGCCACAGGGGAGCACAGGAATAGACGCAAGCAATTCTTTTCAATGGGGCTATACTCACACAAGCACATGTAGGCGCCGAACGCAGGTTGAGATGCAACATGCTGCTTTTTTCCTGTCTGCGCCAACATGCGCTTGTGTGAGTATAGCCCCATTGAAAAGAATTGCTTGCGTCTATTGTACTTGTTACAATAAAGCTACCTTTTTGTTTTAACCAAGAACCTCCTGGTGTCCACTCTATCTTTTTATGCACAGAAGCCTGGCATTTGTAGTTATACTACCCCCTAAAGGGAAGCTTCCACCTGGCGAAGGCCCAAACCCTGTTGTGTAAGTCGTAGTGTAACCATGTTCATACCAATAACTGGACACTTTAACTATTTGTGGTCATTATAGCTCAGAAAAGCGTTACACACAAATATAAGAATTTGTTTAACTGCTTTGAGCAAGCAAATACCATTCTGCTCTATGGGTAAGTTAGAGCTCAGTAGCAGTAATGGCTACTTCACACACAATTCAAATGTAAAAACACCATATTTTATAGGTGTGACAAGCTGGCTGCCTGTACACGTAATGTTTAGGGGAAATTAGCAATGGTAGGCAGGTAAGCAGAGGATCAGGAGCATAAAGACAATGACACAACCTCTTTAGGCAAAAATACAGGTTTATTGAGGCATACTTTACCCAACATAAAGTTACTGGAGCACAGTTCAATAGCTTTTAAACAGCACAAATTCAAGTTCTCACCATACTGGGTGGCTTCCACACTTTGGAATATTCTAGGCTTTTCACTAAGCCCTGATGACTCTCCCCTGCTGGGATACCAGCTCAACAGCCTCTGGTCCTTCTCACCTTTTGGCTTTCCAAAATAGTTTTTGACTCCTGGTCATGTCTTCCTCTGCTCTTTGAGGTGGCAGGCAGCACCCCCAGCCCCTCTGGGAGTTCCTAAAACAGACAGGTAACCCAGGGCCTGGCCAAGGTAGTTTGGCACCCTAGGCAAGGGGTACAATCAGCGCCCCCCCACACCCGTTC
>CM044444.1:58514322-58527152 GCA_024363595.1 Xenopus borealis
AGGGGATCATATAATAATCTCTCTAATGTTTTATTCACTAGTAGGTCTTTCCAGCTGACATGAGGTCACTCATTCCAATTAGAAGAAAAGAGGTTCCGCCTAAATATAAAAAAATATTTTTACAGTGAGATGTGGAATTCTCTCCCTGAATTGTTTGTACAGGCTGATACATTAGATAGCTTTAAAGGGATACTGTCATGGCAAAAAATGTTTTTTTCAAAATGCATCAGATAACAACTGCCTGGTAGATCTAAAACAGCACTCAATAGTAAAACCCATGTCCCACTGCGTACTATTCAGTTACATTGAGAAGGAAAAACAGCAGCCTGCCAGAAAGCAGTTCCCTCCTAAAGTGCTGGCACAAGTCACATGACCACATGACAAAATGTCTAGCCTCATGTCAGATTCAAAACTCAATATTAAAAAATCTGTTTGCTCTTTTGAGAAATGGATTTCAGTGCAGAATTCTGCTGGAGCAGCACTATTAACTGATGCATTTGAAAAAGACATGTTTTCCCATGACAGAATCCCTTTAAGAAGGGGTTGGATGGCTTTTTAGCAAGTGAGGGAATACAGGATTATGGAAGATAGCTCATAGTACAAGTTGCTCCAGGGACTAGTCTGATTTTTGGAGTCAGGAAGAAATTTTTCCCCCTCTGAGGCAAATTGGAGAGGCTTCAGAAGGGTTTTTTTTACTTTCTCTGGATCATCTAGCAGTTAGGCAGGTTAAAAAAAAATTAAAAGGTTGAACTTGATGGACATGTGTCTTTTTATTTCAGCCCAACTTACTATGTTACTATGTTTATAATGGCTTTACTTTTATAGCTGGTAACAAATAATTTTTTAATTTAATAGGTCAGTGAAAGTTTTTAATTTTAATTAAGTCCCAAAACAAAGAGGGCACTAACCCTAATTATTTTTTCAGTGATAATTTTTTTTAAAGAATGGATTATTTTTGTGCCCAGTCACAGGAGAAATACCCCTGCCATGTTGGCTTTCGGCCCTGTCCTGATATAATCAAACTGATCACTTAGATATTGGTACAACACAAACAGTTTGTATTCCCCGCCCAAAAATATCTTCACTAAAATGTGGTGACTATATCAATGTATCTTAGATTTACAATACACAGAAATAATTGTTTAATTTAGATGCCCTTCTGCAACATTTATTAGTTAGGGAAACTTACAAGGGTAAAAGATTTAATTTACCCTTTTTTTGAAACATTGCACACTGCTTTTCTTCAGTGTAGAAAAAACCACATGACTCTAGTTTGGAGTTCAGAGACTGATGGATGACCCAAAGATTCAGGAGGGGTAATTGGGGGGGGGCACATAGGTATCGTTCATACATGCAAGTTAGGTCGTAGAAGAGCACACAGACTGCATCAGGGCACTGTCTTTATTGTCTGCATTACAGTGTGGTAAGGACAGGGTTGGCCTTTACACCTCTGATATTCTGGACTGCACCTTATGTCAGCCCCATGCTCTTACATCCCCTTAGAACTCTGCACTTCTTCTCCTGGTCAGTTATAAATGATGCCCACAGACTCCACTAAGTTAAACCTGGCATGATAGTTCCATAATTGAAATATTAAGCACATTCATCTCCTTTTATGTGTTCTAAACCTGTATTAAAATTATTGCAGACATGGGTTCACTTTAAATCTTAGAATTCCATTGAATCTGTGGCTTTCTGGGCAGTACTGAATTACATTTGTTTTTCTTATAATAAACTTTAGATCTGGTATTTTGTGTTGGCTTATTTACCAAACAGATTAATATTTCATTTTAGAGCCAAGAGGGCAGACATTGAGTTATCACCAGTCATAGGTCATGAAAAGCTGTGAGATGATTTGGAAGGTGGTATTTATTTAATACGGTGCTGCTTCAATTACATTTTTTCCCTCTGACCTTCTCAAGAGACAAGTGCAATAATTAGTTCCTGTATCTTCAGGGAAATGATATTGCTGCAGGTACAATATTGCGCTTGGGCACAATTGCAGAAATGCCCCAAGCTGTTCCCTGTGGCATTTATAAACATAGTAATATAGAAGTTGAGTTTAAACAAAGACAAATGCTCGTTAAGATCAACTTTTTAGTTCAAATACAATTTGTGTATCCCCATCTGAAGCCTCTCCAAATAGTCTCAGAGGGGAAAATGCTCCTTTGTGAGTTAAATCTAGTAACCTAGTATTCTTTAACTTTAAAATTCTTTAATTCTTTAAAATTGCATCCAACCCTTTAAATACAATCTGATGAGAGCATCAGCTGTGTGGCCAGTGCACAAAATCCCTACAATGTGTGTCCTAAAGAAAGGCAGGTTGGTAAATCAGTACAAAGTCAGAATCCAGAAGCTGTTCAGCTACAGCAAAAGATCAAAACAGGCAAGGGTCAGGAACATAAGATCAGATAAAAATCAAATCACATCTGTTACCATTAGTGGTGTTTAGGGTGGCATTATTTTTAACTTATGTTAGCTTAAATTATGTGGGATAGTGCTTTAGAAGCTTATAAGCATCTTTGGGACTGCATATATGTCATTGGGGGCTCTCCCTTTATAACACTACAACTCCAGGCCCATATTCTCACTATTTCTATTTCTCTCAATGAGAAATAAAACAAAAAAAGTGCCCATGATTTTAGAATATAACAACAAACTTTTTCTATAGCATATTTAGTGTAGGCCAGGGGTGTCCAAACCTGGGCCACACTGGAAAAAGAAAAATTGTCTGGGGCCACACATGAAATACACAAAAACACTTTTGATTTGTAAAAGTAAAGAAAATGCACAGAAAAGAACTACAATACCAGCTGGATAACCAGATGGAACTATACACTGGAATATGGGACACCTGGATATTAAATAGACTTATTATCATATTATTATTATTATTATTACTACTAACTGGGCAATGGGCAGAGCCCCCCTCCTGCCTACTCCTATATTCTTTGCAACATAACCTTTCTTGGGAACCAAGCATTTCAAGCTGGGCCACATTCATATCCATCCTCGGGCTGCATGTTGGACACCCCTGGTGTAGGCAATGGCATCGTTTTTCGTCCTTAAATATATTTTTTTAAAAGCTTCATTCATTTCTCCACTTGTATGCTTCCAGTATGCAGCCATCCAGCATGGTTAATCACTGCTGTCACTGTCCCTTATTCCAAAAGTCCTATACATACAGCTCTCATTTATAAATGAACTTGATAAAGAACATCCCCCGTTATATCACACAGAACATTTAAACGTTACAATATCACTAACATCACATCACCTCTGACATGTGAGATTATAGAAGGAATTTAAAAACTTTAGCAGTATGTTCAAGAATTATAAAAAATATATTAGCCTTACAAGGAATTCCATCTACAGCTGGAATATGATGTGGACATCATGGGATATTTGAACCATAGAATTCATTTGAATGGCATTGTTGCTTAACTTGCACATATATTTATTTATTTATGTATGTGTATTTGTATTTATATAGCTGTGCAGAAAATGTAATAAAAGCACAAAGTTTGCTGAGGTGCAGTAACTCTTAACAAGCAATAAGGTAAATAAACATAAACCTGACCAGGAAATGCTGCCTGCTGATTGGTTGGCACAGGTGATGAGAACTGTGGCAAACTTTGCACTTTATATTAAACACCCTCTGTTTTTTTAGTTTAGACTTGCACACTAGAATTTGGAATGCCCTGGAATGGATTGGCATGCGCCTTTGTCCAACTAGATAACTATACTGCACAAATTTAGTAAACAATTAGGGGATATAAAAACAAATGCAAAGATGTGAAAGATGATGATAATGATAACATAATAACATGTATAGCTGTTACAAGTAAACACAGGAAATATTATAACAATTATGCTCGGGTCACAACAAGGACCAGGCTTATTCAGGACTACGGACTTATTCAGGACTAAGTTCTGAAGAATCCCATTGTGCTACTACATAGCTTATCTGCTGTGTATCCTGTGCCTTTTCTCCTTTTCAGCTTTTGACTGGCGGTCCCATGGCTACACAGCAGCTTGTTTATATAAACTGTTGTAGAGTTTCTGAAGAAAACACACCACTTTTCCCATTGCAGCACAACAGTACATTATATTTTCACTTTTCTTTTGTTTGTGTTACTATTCCTAGCTGGAAGTTGGCTAATCATTAAAATAATATAGAGTGGAGGTGCTACGTTTCCTAACAACTGCTAGAGTTCCATGAAACATTGACACATCAAAATTTTTCATAATATGATCATTCATAAAAGTCTTCTTGGAGAAGGGGGTTACTTGACAAAGCAGTGACCCAAAGCAATGACTTCTAAGTTGGTTAGCCCTACTATCTGGAAAGCTCTGCATTCCTACTAGAAGATAAGATGGGTATAGTAATTATTTCCAGGGGATACCGCCCCCCTGAGTCTTTTAGAACCTCCACTGTTTTCAATGTACTGGGGCATATGTAAAATAAAACCAAAAAGGAATAGAGGCTGTAATAACCCTCTAAAACTGCTAACCAGATGTGTTTTTTTTTCTGCTGCCTAGGCAGCAATTATTTTGGAATGAACTATGGGTCCAGGCTCTGTGGGGTCCACCCAGTGAACTCCACAACTATAGGTCACAGCTTTTTAGCAGCAATGGAGGTGGAACTGGGGCAGTGGATGACATTGCTTAATGCTTTGTAATGAGTCAGTTCCCGCACTGTGAGCTTGTTGCAGTGGCACTGGGTGATGGCATTCAAGATGAACTGCAACAAGTTTGCTCTGAGGATGTGGCTGCCTTAGGCTGGTTATTTATTTATTTATTCCATTTAATTTATGCTGTACATGCTTGCTGCTGTTCCTGTGACCCATGCACACAGGTTGTGAAAGTTATTATTATATGTAGTCTTACCAACCTCCTACTGAAGTTGTTTTGATGCACTGGGGCATGCTTGCTCTTTTTATTTCTATACCTAGGTGTCACACTCTGTATCATCAGGAAGAATGAAGAACACACCTTGGTACAACATATGTTGTAAATGTCATCAGCTCCTACCAAAGGGCTATGATGTTCATTTTGCACTCAGTCAACTCTGGTTTAAAGAGGTACTATCCACAAGATCGTATCATTGTCTATAAGATTAAGTGTCAGTAAGTCACCATACATAATTTCTCATTAGTTGTACAAAATGTCAGTTGCAAAATGCAACAAAAGGTTTCTCATCATAATATTAACAGGTGACATTTATCATTAATTAATATTAGGCTTAACCAGTAGACAGTGAAAAGGAAGCAGTGCATGATAAACAGCAAGTGTCTCACATCTTGAATAAGAGCTGCTAATTTTTCTCCCTGCATGTAAGATAATTCACCCAATTCATACTTTTGTTCAGGTTACGAGACCATTAATTAATTTATATTGTCTGGCATGATACCTTCTAACATATATTCCCAGGAGCACAAAAGTTGTGAATGCACTTTTCTTCATTTGTTAAAAGCATTTACTAATTAACTTCAATATAAAAGAAAACCTATTAGAAAAATGTATCTAACCATACAAGCTATCCTAGTTTTGCTAAATCCTCCCAAATGTATTTATCTATATTTGACTCAGATATGTGGGTTACTATACATACAGCAAACCACAATAGTCGGATGAGCAAGCTATTGACACATATTATGCTTTATTTATATAATGCATGTAATGCAGCACTTTGAAGTGACTGTTCATCATTACATAAGTTCCTGCCCCAATGAAGATTACAAAGTAAGTCAATTAACCTGCTTTTGTGTTTATGGAGTGTGGGAGGAAATTGGAGCATCTAAGGGAAACATACGCAAACACATGTTCAGTGTATAAACAGACGATTCTCTGGTTGGATTCCTGTTTAGGAGCCTAGAACTGTGAGGCACCAATAAACTCACTGATGCCAACTTCAGCAGTTGCTCCTTCCAGCAGACATGAGGGTATTCACTGAGATCAGAAGAAAGCAGGGCTGCATTCAGGGCCAGATTTATGTAGGTGGTGCCCCTAGGCCCACTGCCGTTCATTGCCCCCATACTCTGCCTTTTATTTGCAAATGGTCATCATCAGACCGAAGCAATGGGGATTGGTGCATGCGAAATTTAAATAACTATTGTATCTCCTGTGTATCCCCAGTGCTTCTGAACCAATGTGGGTGTGGCTGGGCAGCATGCCGCCCCCTAAAATCCTGCTGCCCTAGGCCCGGGCCTAGATGGCCTTTCCACAAATCCAGGCCCCTGGCATGCAACCCACTCTGCTAGCACCTGAACCGCTTGCACAGAGAAGGTGGGGACAGGGCATAGTGTAGATTCATGTTGTTTTTCCAAAATATAAAGTGAGTCTGGCAGCTCAGTAATTCAGGTGCAGACTGTTGCAATTTTGCAACATTTAGTTAATACATTTCTCAGCAGCATCTTTGGAGTATTAGCAACTATTGTATCAATTCTAATAGCTGGCTGTAATGAAACCCAAAGATTCTGCTCAGCAGAGACAAAGATAAGAAATGTATAAACTAAATGTATCAATTTAGAACAGTTTACAGGTTCAGCGACCCCCCAATATTAGAAGAATGGTGACACATAGAAAATAGAAAGTAATTGGAAGAAGTTATTTCTGGTGATCTATCTGATCTATTTTTTTAACTTCTTGATAATTGGTTGTCTTTGCATTTTGGGTAATCTTTTATCCATTCGAATGGTAGTTTTCCATTTTCTTTTGTGTCTTTCAAGTTTTGGTTGCCATTTTAAAGCGGCATTCAACCCCTCCCACGCTAACCCCCATCCCGGAAACGCCTGTTGACTAAATCTCCCCAAATTGGCTCATCTGCCCCTATCCCCTCCGACGCTACTTTGTGAACTTTCGGTGCATGCGCAGTAGTACAAACCGGCAAATGCGTCATACTGCGCTAGAAGCATCTTAGATCATTTTAGCTGAGCAGCCTATCATTTCCTGCATGTTTTCCCCTCTCCAATCAACTTTTTAATCAAAGTATGCTGTTCTCAAAACACATGAACATCTGAAGCTGCACTCCCCTGCGTTCTGGTTTTATTTGTTCAGCCGCAGGGGAGCACAGGAGTAGACACATTCAGTTTCTTTCAATGGGGCTGTACTCACAGAGGCGCATGTAGGTTAGGAATGCAGGAAAAATGCAGCATGTTGCATCTCAACCTGCTTTCTGCGCCTTACATGTGCTTGTGTGAGTACAGCCCTATTTTTGCGTCTACTCCTGTGCTGCCCTGCAGCTGAACGCATAAAACCGGAACGCTTTCAAATTACTTTCAAACACTCCTGAAAAATTTAGTGCTTGGTTTATCATTCAATAAATATACTACAGTTAATGTACATTGGGTGTTATCTAACTTTACATTTCCAAAAAGGATGCTATAATAAACAAGTATGGTACAACCTTACTAAATAGTTTAGTGAATAGTTTACTAAATAGGAAGGGTCGGATTTGTAAACTGGGCTCCCCTAGGCTGGCTCCAGGTCGTCGCCCCTCCCCTCGGTCTTCATCCCCCACCCTGTCCCCTTCCCTGTCTGAGCCTAACTCCCTGTTGTTGTCTGAAGGACTCAAGTGGATCTGTTTTCTTCTGCATATCTTTTTATATCTGTACTAAAATGTACAGCTTCTGTCTGCACAAGAAGTGAATAGTGGCCAGAAAAACAAATCTTTGGGCTGATCTCTGCACCCTGAATTCAGCTTCTTTCCAGCTGCAGAAAAATTGCAGGCTGAGAGTGGCGAAGCCAATGCCTCATGTAGCCTTGCCCTACATTTTAAGCCTTGTCCCTGTGTCCCAGCATAAAAGAAAAAGTTCTTATTCTACGAGCACTGCAATAAGTTAAGATAGTGGATGGTGACCTTTAATCAAATATGCACTGGGAAATTCCTCTCAAATTTAAAGGTATAAACGGAGCTGACTTAACCAAGTTTACAATTATGTTTATAGAATATACTTAAATGTGAGGATAGGCTTTTTATTATATACATTCCTGACTTTCATGTAAAATTGTCTTTCATGAAAATATTTAACAAATTGATGCATTAAGCAGTTAGAATGCATTTGACTACTTTGAGCAGTTGAGCATCATTTCCAGTATTGGGTGCTACAGCTCAGTGGCAGCTTGGCAGTGCTGGGGGCCCCAATGCACTTAAAAGTCTTGTATTTAATTCCTGCCTATAGTGATAAATGCAAGGCTCTTTTGTGTCTGAGAGTGCTGCACTCTGCACCTTCCACAATATTTTAAATGAGCACATGATGCAGAGAGCAGCTTGAAACACCAATCCTAAAGCCCCCTGCTCTTCCGCTGATCATGGATGCAGATGTATGTATGTAACAACAAAACATTGTTTTGAACATACTGTATAATGCAATGACTAAGGGTTATAATGAATTTCCAACCGATTTAAATATATAGCTATTCCCTTCCATATTTCTAATGGGCTGGTATATTTTCCCTTACCTCTTACAATTCTGTTTTATTAGTTCAGCTTGCATACAGTAAAAGAATGAAAAATAATTTGGGTACTTGGTACTATAAAAAAAAAGCCTCAGTGTAATTACACAGAGCTTTCAGTCATTGTGGTTTTTTTTCTTTGAACAAGGGGCTTTGGCTGCTTAATAACCGATGTTACTTGACTGATGTCCTTACACACAAATATTTATTACTGACTCACTGTCTATTCCAGAAGTCATGTTTGGCCAGATCTGTTGCACTCACATTATACTTTGCGAATCTTCGAGTGCTCCTACACCCTCTTTTGTATTTCAGAGGCTGTCTGAACTGCATCCATAACACATCGGCTAGAAGTTTGAATGTCCTTATTTTCCATGAGCCACTAATAAGGAATGCAGGTGTAAAGATAGATGGGCCAGTTTATCCTTTTCACCCAGACAATGCATGTGAGAAGCCTCTTTAACAAAGAATGTGAGTCTCCTGTCAGGTCAGTCCAGTCAAGTGGATAAGGCACCTCCTGGAAATTCTGTGGAAATGTGGCGGGCAAGATAACTTTAAAAGGGAATCTTCTGTTGGCCTCCAATCAGCTTCTTTATCGTACGGAAGTGCTAGAATGTGGTGTGCTTCATTCCTCTGCAACCTTGTGTCACTGCTACGCATATAAAATGAGTCAGTGTTGTGAATATCAGAACAAACAAGGAGACAGACGTTTCTATAGTGGAAATTAGGTGTCTCGTCAATATCAGAAAGCCATGGGGACTGCATTCGTTGGATACTTTGCTTTCATCTTTTTTCTTACTCTGATGAAGGCCAAGGCCAGTCCTGTATACAGCTCGGTCCTGTCTACTGATCTGACAGACTTAAAGGTGAGAGACTCGGAATGAAAATATAATGTAGAGTGTGGATTAAAAAGCGAGTATAGGACTCCAGCAGGAAAATATATTGCATGCTCAGTATGCTATTTTACAAACTGTCACACTTTTACTAGTATTGCAGGTATATCCATTAAAGGGCACTATTAAATATCAGCAAGTAATTTATAAGAAAAAATATTTCACCTCTTATATACTTCAAAAGCATACAGTTGCAGTTGGGGTTACAAAATTCATTATAGCCTATATTTTATTTATATTGGAATGCACAGCATATATTGAGTTATCCTTTGCTTTTTATTTTATTTAGATCCACTTTGTCAAATTACTGTGCTCTTCTGAGCACCTTTGCATTTCTCATGACTGTTTTTTTAGCCATTGCTGATATATAGTTTTGGACTGTGAATAGCAGGCTTTTGGCTAAATTATTCCACAGTTCAGAAACAACTATTAAAAAACAAAAACTGAAACTGTGCTCAAAGGATTATATTTGTTTTAGATTTGTGTTTAGATTCCTATTAATTACTTACATTTTTGGAGAACCAATAGATTTTAAATGTTTTATATAGCCACATTGAACAACAAATATTAAAGGATGGCCTATAACACTGGAGTAACCAAAGTTGGGCTACTATGCTCTTTACACATATTGTAAGAGCTCATATATATAGGAGCAAAACAACTCTTAAGGATCTTTAAAAAAAAAAATGAAGCAGTACATCTTCAAATGGTAAGGCCGTTCTGTATCATCAGTTCAGAATTGCTCCAGTGGGGGTTTTCCCTCTATTACAGCTCGAGGCATATACAGGAAAAGGCATGAAGAGCCGGATAAGAGCCGGGTTTGTCCAATCAATTAAATAAACAAAAACATTTTTACTCTAAGATATTAGAAATGTTGTTGTTTACACAGTTATAATTTACAGAGGCTTATAATATTCATATTTGGAAGTGTTTACTAGTCTAATAGTTATGTGTGGAAAAGAGAAATATCTGTGATTATGCATGAGTTCACATTATACATCGAATACAAATTTGTGCTTCTATAATATAATATATAATAAGAAGAGTTTAGTAGTTATTGTATTAAATTCTTTACAATAATTACTACGTTATTCAGCTTGGTTGTTGGAAAATGTTAGTAGCAGATACTTTTCTCAGCCATAAACATAACCACATTTTTTTCGGTAGAATATTCTGGATCGCTTAGAAGATAGAGTGCCTGCAGAAGAACCAATGGCCCCATCCCAAGATTTATTTGCTCAGAATTATGATGCTGCTGACTCTTCTAACTCTGCTCCTTCCTGGACCGGAGAGGCTGTAAGACCCCAATCTGATATTATATACAACAAAGGGTCCTCCTGGGAAACACCTGATAAATTATCCCGACTCAAAAGCAAGCTAAGAGAGCTTCTGAATTCACCAAGGAGTTTAAGAAGGTCCTCAGACTGCTTTGGAGGCCGCATTGACAGAATTGGAGCCCAGAGTGGCATGGGTTGCAACAGTCACAGGGTGAGCAGCAAATCTACTGTTTAATTGATTATTTTGCATGTAGTTCTCAGAAAAATAAATTGAAAGAGAAATTTATAACATAAATTCAGTAGAAACGCATAATTAAAAAAAAGACTAGAAACTAAAGAAATAATTTTTTTATTAAGACAATACTTTTCAAAGTATCAAATGAACTTGCATTGCAGCACTGATGGCAACAATTGTTTTAAACTATGTATTGCCAAATTTTAACTGTTTTGATAACTGGCGAATTAGAAATATTAACACTACTGGACTGTTGATGCACAAATATGGCAGCCCTTCATATAGAAATTTGGGGGATCTCATCAGTAATGTAATAGCATGAGGAAATACTTTTAAGGCAAATTTATAAAGCAAAGCTCATGCAAAGGCATATTAAAAAACTGTTTAATTTCAGGTGGCAGTATCTTTTTATTAATAATAATAATAATAATAATAATAATAATAATAATAAATCGATTATATTTCCATTTTAAATATTAATATACATTTTAGTCAACTTAACGAAAGTCAGGTTTGTATGAATCAACTTGGACTTTTTTCTGTTTTTTCTACATATTGCCATTTATTTTGGTCAGATTAGCTTATTAGAGTGGTCAGTGATCTAATGCTAGGTTCAGTGAAAATGTTCAAGTTTAGATTACACTGTATTAGTGTTGTACATTCATCACTGGAAACAACTTGACTGTTATCAAGTAAATAGACAAGTGACAACCTCTATGGTTTCAAAACTCAAGTTGTCACAAACAGAATGCCCTCTGTCATAAATGATTAGGCAATAGCATATTGCATTGAACATCCATAGATCGAAAATAAATAGTTTAAAAAAAAAGATTAACATTCAAAACAAATATCAACATCTCATGTTAAATAGAAGAATGGAATATCCGCAGGGATAGCAATGAATAAATGGAAGGTGAGATTGTGATGACACCTCTCACACCTCTTCTCCACACATCTTATATTTATAAGTATGCCAAGCAATGGTTAAGTAAACCAAGGAAACATTTTATTCAATGCAAGTATGTGTATTCAATTGCAGCAAATTATGGTGTTTAAACTGTTAGACAGGTATTCAAACAACACATTCTTCCTTAGAATAAGCAGGGTACCAAATCATTAATGCAGTGCCTGCAAAAAAAAAAATAAAACAGCAAAAGAAGTAGAGCAGCAGAAGCGTAAATATTCATGGTTCAGCTGACTTAGCCTTCTTAGTGTGACAGACTAACACAAACAGCTATGACCTCTTCACAACACAAACTAAAACAGCAGTGCCTGTGAATTTCTGTAGTTTCCCTGTTTATAACCCAGTTAGGTGAGGTTTGAGTATACACGTTCCTTGAATAAAGGCCTTGAGAGCTTGATTAATGTACCTCTGTTAATGTAGTTTAAAAGTCAAATATATGAAGCCGAACTAAATTTTTTTTTATCTTGAATAGTTTTGAAGAAAACAACCAGAAGACTGAGAAGTCCACTTCTGCAATTGGATACAAAAGAATCATTTATGGCACCATGCACCAAATTCACCTTTGCAGAAATGTTTGTCTAAACAAATATTTATTTTTCTACATTTGTTTCTAAATTTGTTTTTACCAGACAACATCATTACAGAGTCCATTGAGATTGGGTAAACTCTCACTTCTGAAAGAAGAAGTTAATACATAAAAGTATTGATATGTTATAGTCAGGACCTTGGACAGCATGCTACATTACTCTCTGTGTTTTGATAGAAAAAAATAAATATTTATTACTTAAATGCTTCAAGATTTCTCAGGACTGTGTCCATCATGGCACCTCTTTAGTGAGTTGTGTATCTTAAAAAAAGCTCCTTATTCAACATAGTTATGGGACCGGTTATCCAGAATGCCCGGGACCTGGAGTTTTCCTGGATAACGGATCTAGATAAATCTACTAGAAAATCATGTAAATATGAAATACACACAATAGTCTGGTTTTGCTTCCAATAAGAAT
>CM044444.1:58532601-58564406 GCA_024363595.1 Xenopus borealis
ACAACACTCCAACCAAGAATGAGGTTTTCTGAACACAGAAAGGCCATTCTGTCACTCAGGGTGAGTTTGGTGCACCACACGGGCATAAATAGATCCATATATAATTTCATGTAAAAATTAATTTTAAGACCTTATGCAACTTTTTTTTATTTCTAAGATAAGTAAGACCGCAAACTGCTACCATCAAGAATGTGTCACAGAGAGTCAAAGAACTCAGCAGAGAGGATCTAGTAGATGCTTTCTGCATCCATAACTATAGCGTAAATTAACTTGATTGTTCTTGAGATAGTACATCTACTAAACAGATTTTTATTTCCATGAGATATTACATTTTTATTTTCAGTATCTCTTCATGCAGGAGTAAGACTCAGAATTTCATTGACAGATCGAATGCAGCATTGGTGCATGTTCCCTTCAATGTATAAGGAGTTAGCCATCAATCAAAAGCTGACTGACTCTTGTCTGAAGAGAGAATACAGAGAGACAGATATTTTAGAAATGGTACCATATTTTCACTGATTATATTTAAAAAGTTTCTTATTTGAAATATATTATAAAACATTTAATTTTTACCACAGTCCCTCTTTAAGTTGCTGCACTTCTAGCTGCCTGTTACCATTGCTTCTATTACACATTCATGAAATTAGCAATGTAAATTGCAAATATGCTCAGATGCAATGCATTACCTAGTAGAAAATGCTAATTTTCTATTTCTTTTAAGCATTGGCTATTTCAGTTGTAGAGAGGTGCATAAACCCTATCTAAATATATAGAAATGAAATAACTATTTCCCAAAAACCCTTAGTCCAAGTCTTTGTAAAGTGATGGATTCTGGGACTCGATGTACCACTATGGAAAGAAAAAGCACTTTAAGTTCCAGAATCCATTTCTTCAGAATCGAACAAGGTGAGGGAGAAGTTGGGAAAGGGCAGCTAGCCTAAGGGGGCTTAGAAACTGGTTCTCAGAGTCAGAGATACATTTCCATAATTCCCATAGACCAGTGTAAAAAGTTTTAGATTCAATTTTGAATGTTCACATAGTGTTTATGCACCTTTTGTAAAACAAATAATTTCAGGAGAAATGTGTTGGTTTGCTAGGGAGTACTTTAACACTGGTCACAAATTAGGAAAATAACATAACTATGTCAGCAAAAGTGCAAATAATACACAATGGAATGTTTCAAAATATTGATCTGGTAAAGTTAATGATCCCTTAGCTGTCAGCAGCTGTAATAAAATCACTAGTGTTTCTATGTCAGATGGCCACTGGAAATTAATCAGTTCAAGAAGACAACATTTAAAAGAAAAGAAAAAAAAGGGATTAATGCACAATAATAATGTTCCCTAAAATGCTGCATGAAATTTTGCAAACAATTACTTTCACAGTCCTGGAACAGAAAAAATAAAACTTAACAGGATTGGAAACATGAAAGTATTGGTGGCATTTTAGCAAAAATAATATTCTGACCTTTAAAGAGTAATAGGTACAGAATTTTTTGCATATGAGTCTTCAAAACCCCTGAATATGTGCATTTAAGCAAGTATAACCTAAAGAGAAAGGTTTTTAGCGTAAACATCTAGACCCCTCCCAAACTTAGGTTTCTTTAAGATTACAATTTGTACAGTTACCAGTGCTGTACATGAAATTATTTTCTGTTTTCTTAGTGAGAAAATAATGTTTTAGAAATTGCCAACATTTGTAAAAAAACAAAAGAAAAAAAACTTAGCATTGTTGACTTGCCAATGGGAAATGATCACATCAGTAACCTGTATTAGGATAGTACAAACAAGGAAGGATTGGGGAGACGCCTCTATGGGGCAAATTCACTAAGATCTGAAAATTCGCTAGCGTTCGCCACACTTCGCCAGGCGAATTTTCGCAAGCGCTACGCAAATTCACTAAAGTGGGAAGTTACGCTAAGGTTTGCGAACGGTAGCGTAGTTGCGCTAGTGCCAGGCAATGCGCAGTTACAATAGCGATGCCAAATTTGCATACAGCGGGAACTTAAGCGTATAATAGAAGTATATGTTACAGCCACTACATTCTACTACACAAGCCCAGGAAACCTTTAAAAAATAAAATAAAGTTGTCCTATTGCCCTACATGTGCCCCCTATATAGTTGTGTTGCCATATGTTAAGAAATGTAGGGGGGAATGAGGGTAACCCCCCCAAAAATAACGATCTTTTTAAGACTATCACCCTACAATGGTAAAACATGCCAGCGTTTTTTTGGGACTTAGAAAAATTTTAAATTTTTTTTTTTTAAAACTCCTATCTATTGTATTGAACTTCACCTGGTCTGACCAGGCGAAGTAAAATCTAGCGTAAGTGGTAACGTTTAGGAAAATTTGGATCTTAGTGAATTTGCGTAATTACGATCCTTTGTCAGTGCGCAACTTCGCCTGGCGTAAGGGTGCGGAGTTGCGCAAGTCTATCTACTTCGCTAGCGAAAATTCGCCAGTCGGTGTTAGTGAATTTGCGAAGTTGCGAAATGACGTCACGCTGGCGAATTACCGCTAGCGTTAGACGCTTCGCACTTTAGTGAATTTGGGCCTGTGAGAGATGCCAACTGTCAGTTACCCATATTATTATAGTTGGCTGGCCAGAAACTTCTTAATAGTTTTTTTGCTTATTATATCCAAAATTTATTTTGGACATACAAGTTCGATAGAGCCCTAGTGCCCTACAAATCCATTATGTTGGTAGGAGGTTTGGTTCAGTTCAACTCATTTTCAGGGTTTGCAGAAACTTTACTTTTACCATCTGTGACTGTAAAAATAATCCAGCATAAAGTAGAAAACACAGGATAGCTGCGTTTAGTGAAGCGGAATACAATACCTACTCATTCATTAGTATAAAATAACCGGAGCAACAGCCATGGCATTTAAGCTTCACTTGTAATGTGCTTATTTTACAGTGATGAATAGAGGAACAGTAAGTGCAACACCATGGAAATAATCACATTGCTTGGTCACACATAAATTGTGTGATGGACAATGCAGCACTGAAGAAATGTACCAAATAAATCACGTAAGTGGTTATTTATGAACACTGCAAACGTAACCTCTCTGATCTACAACTGGGTCTGAACTAACAACTTATTTTATTAGGCCAGTTATACGAAATATTAATCACTGTGTATCTTTGGAAGGTCCCAGAACTATGTGGTGCCTTGTGTACTGGAAATGAAGGCTGTGTCCTGAGGGTTTTTACTAAGTAAATCAGAAATCTTCAACTTCCAGCATTTTGGTTATTGCTGATACAGCTGGAGGGTCAGGAAGTACAATGACTACCAGTTGATATCTGTAGAAACAAACCAGCAGCACACTGATTGTAGTGAAACAAGTGATCAATTGTTTATTTTAGCCCATGTACATACAAGATAGGGGCAACGTTTCAGACCCCACTGGGTCCTTTGTCAAGCCTGGTTTGTTTCTACATTGTATGCTGGACCCGTTGGGCAGGAAAGGGTCATCCAGAGCAAGCACCTGATACCCTACAATAGGGTTATATGTGAAGGGTCGAGCACTCCAAACTCCGTAAATATTGTTGATATCTGGTCATTATCCACTTTATGGCCAAATAATGTGAATACCCCTCCTGATATTTAAATTGGCTAGAACAGACAATCCAACATTGATGACAAAAGATGCAATGTTGGATTGTCTGTTCTAGCCAATTTAGGCTTCCTGCTATGATAACAGGTTTGAGAAGGCTCAATTGTGCAGGATAATAACCCTGTGCATAAAGTAAAGTAGAGAATAGGCCTGAAGAGATGAGAGTGGAAGAAACTGGCTTTGCACAGAGCTCTTGACCCAACTGAAGAACTGTGGGAAGAACTGGAAATCTAAAACAGCCTGGCCTAAGCGACAAAAACTTTTACATGTGAATGGAAACAACTCCTACCAATAATGTTCCAAAGTCTAGTGGAGTAGAGTGTAGAGTCTGTATTAGCAGGCTGAGTTAACCATCAATATTAACTACCTTTGATTTCGGAATTAGCTATTTTACAGGCAAGTGTCCAGACCTTTGTTAATCGTTTTTTTTCAGCCACGCACACCAGAGCTTATAAAGTGACTCTTTTACCTCCAGTCTGCATGGCTGAACAAAATAATTACTCAGAGTGATGCTCCTCAAGCTAAGGATTCAGAGTGACTGTACCTTGGTCAAAGTATATTACAGGTAAGCGTATCTTAATTGGATTACCACACACTGCTGAATCTGTAGGGGATGACTGAACAAATAGAGAGGGTCTGGGGCTAAGGGCATCTGGGCCACAGTTTACCTGAGTTGAGTCAATTTATCTGTTTGACTGCTTGAACTAGTGTATGGATTGCTACCCTGTTAAATACATATGTTAAACTTGTAAGGTGCCCTATTAAACCATTTGTAAAATTGTTAACTGTATGTATGGGCAGTGTGGATTATAATATCGTTGGTTTTGGCTATAGTGCAAAATTAAGTGAATTTTTTTCAGCATATAGAGACCCTCCAAATATCAAAATACACAAAACACTATGGGGGAAATTCACTAAGCGGCGAAAATTTGCTAGCATTGGCTTAGCTAACGTTCGCCGCACTTCACCAGCGCTACACAAATTCACTAAAGTGCGAAGTTACGCTAAGGTCAGCGAACGGTAGCATAGTTGCGCTAGTGTTACTTCGCCAGGCAAAGCGCATTTACGCTAGCGATGCCTAATTTGCATACGGCGCAAATTTCTAAGTATAATAGAAATATATGTTACAGCCACTACATTCCACTACACAAGCCCAGGAAACCTTTAATAAATAAAATAAAGTTGTCCTATTGCCCTACATGTGCCCCCTGTATAGTTGTGTTGCTATATGTTAGGAAATATTGGAGGAAGGAGGGTAACCCCCCAAAACAAATTTCGCTCTTTTTTAGACTATCACCCTAGAAAGGTAAAACACGCCAGAGTTTTTTTGTACATTTTTTTTCAAGCTCCTATATAATGTATTGAACTTCGCCAGGTCTGACCTGGCCAAGTAACGTCTAGCGTAAGTGGTCACATTCAGTAAAATGGTCATCTTAGTGAATTTGCGTAGTTACGATCCTTCGTCAGTGCGCAACTTCACCTGGCGTAAGGGTGCGAAGTTGCGCTAGTCTATCTACTTCGCTAGTGAAAATTCGCAAGAGTCAGTGTTAGTAAATTTGCGAAGTTACGAATTGACGTCACGCTGGCAAATTAGCTCTAGCGTTAGACGCTTCGCACTTTAGTGAATTTCCCCCCTTTGCATTTTTAACCTTAACCAAGGGCATTTGTTTTCAAATGGAGCCCCCCTCTGGCTAAAGGACAAGAGCAAATGCCCTCTTTGTGCTGCCTTTAAAACAGCCCTTGAGGGGAGGACACCATAGATTTACAAACCTTCTCTAATCTCATAATTTAAAACTTTAAAAAGCAAAAACTTATTATCTAGCGGTTTTTTTTTTTACAAAATTATACACGTTGAAGATTTAGTTACATAACTAGTACAACTGCAATATAACAGTTAATAGAATATAACTTATCTCTGGTACAAAGGGAGAACACAGACAGATCTAGAGTCTCTCTATATATGTGTGTAATGGAATTAAATGCAGGAAATAGTAATTAAAAGATACAGTAATAGGAGATGAAAGATTTATGCTTAAGCCACAATGTTCGCTTGAACAAACTTTTAAAGGGGTACTGTAATTCATAAGCTTATTAAAAAAATTAAAAGTATTTCAACTTTTACTGCGTCACATACAACTTAGGTAAAGACAAGTCAGTTTTTGAGGTTTAAATGATAGAACTGGAACAAACACTTTGATCCTGAAAAAAAAAAACTTTTTTTTTTGCCTATATTTGTTTCATGAACAAATATAGCACTGAAATAACTTGAACAAGTTATAGGCACTTTTCTGCTAGCATATTTCCTGGTCCATAAAACTTTTGGCATCCTAAGGATTTGTAGAATAAGCCAGAAGAAGAATAAGAAAAAAAAAAAGAATTAGAGTAAGGCCAATAGCAAACTGCGATTTTGCCATCTGCTGTTTTACTAGAGCTATTACACAGGAGCATATTAGTCCTCCATTGTGCTCTTTAAAAAGACTGCCTGAAAGTGCTCATTTAAGGACTGGTCGGGCAATATAGAGTTTAAACCACAGCAGCAGGTGTTCGTTCAAGTAAATAAACTATTGTTTTAAATTTAAACAATTTGTTAACAGTAGCCACAATATAATTTAATTTTCTAATTATATTTATAATGCTGAAGACAGGTTGATGATTCCGCTTAAAATAAAGTAAGAATGTTTGTTTTCATGCTATACGTAGCCTTCTTTTGCAATACTCAGCAGATTTAAACCAAATCTGTATCACATTGGGTAAAGAGACAGAGAAGGTAAAAAGCCTTTTATGGGGCTTGGTAGAGGTATCAAACCAGTTATTATGTAGCTTGAACCAAAATGAGCAGTCCTCCATAAAGGTGAAGAGAACCATTCTAGCATGGGCTGATAATTTTCTTGAAGAGTAACATCAGGAAGTAATATAATGTTGCTTTAGATGGGTTTGCAGAAATTCATGGGTTAAGTTGTGTCTTGTTATTATACCAACAATCTAAAATGAAAAATTCATAAGACTTTATAAGCTAGCAAAGTCACTGCATATACACAGAATGTAAAAATAAGAGACATTTGCCCTCTTCTGGACAAATGCTTGTAGCTATTAGAAGTACAATATACAGTTGTGTTCAGAATAATAGCAGCGTGTTTAAAAAAAAAAAAAGTGAAGTTCAAAATCCTTAGAATAGTTTTTATTTCCACAGACCCAAATGCATTCGGAACTACTGCACATTCAATTCCAAATCAAAACATGAAGAAAATGTATACATTTTTTTTTGTCTTTTACAGAAAGTGAAATAGCAGTGCCTGCATTGTTCTTTATAAATGCAAAAAAGTGATTCAATTTATGACCATTAATTTATAATAATTAGTAATTCAGTTTATAATCACTGTTTCCGAGAACTGCTGCACATCTTTGTTGCATGGAGTCGACCAACTTCTGATACCGGTTACATTCCACAATTCTTCTGCATTTCTTGCTTTTACCTCAGAAACTGCATTTTTTAAAGTCCATGGCACAAATTCATTAAAGCGCAAAGCATCTAACGCTAGAGCTAATTCGCCAGCGTGACGTCAATTCGTAACTTCGGAAATTCACTAACACTGGCTCTGGAGAATTTTCGCTAGTGAAGTAGATAGACTTGCGCAACTTCGCATCCTTATGCCAGGTGAAGTTGCGCACCGATGAAGGATTGTAAATTCGCAAATTCACTAAGATGAACATTTTCCTGAAAGATAACACTTACAGATGCAGCCACTGGGATTGGTGAGTTAAATGCGTCGTGACTCAGGGCTAATTGAAGAAACTGTGTTATCCAAAGTTATCTTAACTCATTTAATGCATTTAACCTTTTCATTAGCATACCAAAGCCCCATTGTTTTCAATGGTGAACTCTTTAATTGGATGGGATGCTGTGACACAATATTCTGTGATAAGTGGGATAAATGGGATAGATGAGTTAAGTTTTTCTGTGTCAAATGTACAATCCAAAGTGGCTTCATCTGTACGTTAGACGTTACTTCGCCTGGTCAGACCAGGCGAAGTTCAATACAATAGATAGGAGGTTGAAAAAAGTCCCAAAAAAAACGCTGGCGTGTTTTACCATTGGAGATAGTCTGAAAAAGATCGATATTTTTTTTGGGGGTTACCCTCCTTCCCCCTACATTTCCTAACGAAGTAACTCTAGTGCAACTACGCTACTGTTCGCCGACCTGAGCGTAAATTTGTACTTATGAATTTGTGTAGTGCTGGCGTAAATTCGCCTGGCGAAGTGAGGCGAAGCTGGCGAATTTTCGGATCTTAGTGAATTTGCCCCAATGATCTCTGGTATGTGACAAATAGGCCCAACAGAATAATATGAGAAACATCCCCATATTATGATGCTGGCGCCACCATGCTTCCCAGTGTACTGTGGCTTGAATTCAGTGTTTGGGGGTCATCTGACAAAAAAAGTCTGAAGTGCCAAGACCCAAAAAGAACAATCTTGCTTTCATCAGTCTACAAAATGTTGTGCCAATTTCCTCTTCAGCATAAGGCAACATGACCTCTAAGTATTTTGATGTACTGAAACTGATCCTGGATCCCTTGCATGCAATTAATAGGCCCAGCACCATAGTATGAGAAACATTCCAATATCATGATGCTTGCTTGAATTCTGTGTTTGGGGGTCATCTGAAAAACGGTCTGCGGTCTGTAGACTCAAAAAGAATGTCCTTGCTTTCATCAGTCCACAAAATGTTGCTCCGTTTCTCTTTAGGCCAATCAGTGTTTTTTTTGTCAAATTGTAACCTCTTCAGCACATCTTTTTTTTTCAACAAAGGGTTTTGCAGGGGCTTGTTATGAATGGCTTGGTTTCACATAAACATCTTCTAATTGTAACAGTAATCACAAGTAACTTCAGACCTTCTTGTAATTTTACTTCTATGTCTTTCAGGATTTGGTTTCCATTTGAAAGCATTTGAGATGATTTTAGCTGAGCAGCCTATACTTTCCTGCACTTCTTTATATATTTTCCCCTCTCCAATCAACTTTTTAATTAAATGTTATTCTGAACAATGTCTGGAAAGACCCATTTTACAGAGAGAAATGCACTATAACCAGCATGCACAACATTTGCTGCCTTCCTTGATTAAATAAGGACCGTTATTGGCAGAGTTTAGTATCAAAATAGCCTTTGATATTATGTCTGTCCAAAAAATCATCCAAGCCCCTTTTAAAAGCATCAACAGAATGAGCCATCACAACATCACCCGGCAGTGCATTCCACAACCTCACTGTCCTGACTGTGAAGAACCACCTACGCTGCTTTAAATGAAAGTCAACACTCTCTTTTTTGATAAGGTGAATGAAGTGTCTTTTTATTCAATAACACAACATTATCCGACGTTTTGGTCCTGCCTGGGGACCAGGGGACCTTTATCAAGAATGGTGTGTACATTTAGTAAAAAGCTTTAAATACCCACCCCCACCAGTGAATTTTGGTGCCCTCATGACGTCATATGTCCATATACAGATTGTTGTTTCCAATTAAGTCTTTTTCTTCAAGTACTTGTGAATGTGATTCCACACAGTGTTGTGACTCTCTGAAAACTACATATTCAACGACATGCATAGCCTTAAAAACAATTGCAAGGTTATTATATTGAAACATTGAAACAGTTTAATTACAGAATGCAGAAACATTTCACATCATTTTCAGTTTGATACTATGCATTTGTTCTCCTGTAAATTGAAAAGATACAATAATAATGCTGCTCTTAGAGAACAGTCCTCATGTTACTGCCCATTCAACCCTCTAGGCGTTTTAACAACATGCTATCCATATTCCCACCCCTGGGTGGTTTCGCAATGTGATCGATTGACATATTGTTATATTATAGTGAAATTTTTTCAATGTTTCAATATAATAACCTAGCAATTATTTTTAAGGCTATGCACATAGTTGAATATGAAGTTTTCACAACACTGACACCTTGTGGTCAAAGTATGGAATCACATTCACAAGTATTTGAAGAAAAAGACTTTATTGGAAACAACAATCTGTATTTGGACTTATAACGTTATGAGGGCGCCAAAATTCACTGGTGGTATTTAAAGCTTTTCACTAATTGTACACACCATCCTTGATAAAGGTCCCCAGGCAGGACACCGAAACGTTGGCTAATATATATATAGTTTTGTAGAAGGATCAGCACTCTCACAACGAGATATGTGAATAAAGTGTTCTTTTATTCAGTAACACAGCATGTATCCGACGTTTCGGTCCCACCTGGGGACCTTTATCAAGGAAACATCGGATACATGCTGTGTTACTGAATAAAAGAACACTTTATTCACATATCTCGTTGTGAGAGTGCTGATCCTTCTACAAAACTACATGATGCTATTTTGATCGTGCACCTCAAACATCACCAAAATAGTGCGGACGCCAACAGCTAAGAAAAAAAGATATATATATATATATATATATATATATTACTGCAAGCTAGAATTATAGCTGAAACATGGACAATACGTCAGGCCAATAGAAATATCTGAAACATTTGCATTGGTTTCATAAACTAATGGAGCTTTAGGTCTTTGAGATACACACATACTACATATGTATGAAATAGCAAAAGAGCTATCTGCAATGTAACATACTAGGGTTAATTTTCTAACCTGAACGCAATGTAAAAAGCATTAAAAAAAACTTTGCACTCAGAATATTACCTCTGGCACAAAACTGACAGTCTGTTAAAAGTACAAACCAGTTAGACAGGACAGCGAGTTTGGAACTTTGTGTAACAGGACGAGACAGGATTGAAAGGATACACCCTTGCACCACTCTATACTTAAACCGGGAGAAGAGCTGGACAACGAAATCTAAAGAGTCCAACCTGCAAAAGGCAGAAGAAAGAGGGATACAAAAAAAAAAAAAAAATTTAACCGTATTGTAAATAACACTGTATGCATATGCATGTAATACAAAAGTAGCCCTGGTAGGGATCTAAGAGAAATATTATAAAAGGCAAAGCAACACTAATAATTGCAGGGTCAGACTGTGCTGGCAGAATAAACACAGCCCAGACCCACTTGCTGCTGGTGGCAGAGTCCTTTGCTCCTTCCTGACCTCCGAGAAGAAGGCTTGGGGGTATTTGAAGCTGGGCCTGTGCGGAATGGGGGGTACAGGCCCTGATATGGCAGCCCAAGTGGGCGCAGCTCCCCCAGTCTGACACCAAGTAATTGCAATATTTTTAAATATGGCAAATCCATTAACGCACACATTTCCTTTCCTTGCAGATTATTTACACACTTACACACTCTCAACAATGATGAAAATCTGTAAGCTTATTGCTACCATAAGAATTCACAAGGACCCATGCTGCTGAGTGGCAGAACCCTTGTTTAACAGAGTAACCTAAAAAAGTAGACAACAATATACAGGCTAAAACACGAGACATGTTTTCAATTAAAGGAAAACTATACCCCCCGAGAAATGTAATTCTCCATAAAAGATATTGCATAAAGCAACTTATAAGTAAAACCCTGCTTCATGTAAATAAACCATTTTCATAATAATATACTTTTTAGTAGCATGTGCCATTGGGTAATCATAAATAGAAAATTGCCATTTTAAAAAATAAGGACAGCCTCCTGGTATCATATGATTCAACGGTGCACAGAAACATACCAAACAAACTATAAAGTTAGGTCACATGAGCCAATTAACATGAAAAGTAAAGCCAGTAGCACACTGATATTCTTGTGAAAGCAATGAAGTGGTTTATTTATTTAGCCCATGTGCATACAAAAAAGAGGGCAACGTTTCGGACTCCACTGAGTCCTTTATCTAGTAGGCAGAAAATTCAGGGAATATTAAAAAATCGAAACATTTAACCTAGAAGTTTCTGGACTTTAGCTACATATTGGACTATAAGTGTGCTTGATGACATAGACATTTGCCTTAGAATACCCATAATTACTACAGATATCTAAGAAACACTAAACAGCTGTCACACAAATATGCTGCAAATTGGGGACAAATCGCTGTGTCTCCCCTGTGCCCCCACTTTGCATCAAGTTGATGAAGGGGCAGAAAGAAGTTTGGATTTTGTATAAATAAGCAGCAATACTGCCCTTATACTCAAGATAGTCCCTCCAGCTTGTGTGAGGCACAAAGGTGTAGCCAAATAACGGATTTGTGTCTTTTACTCCTACACTTTTTCCTTTTACAGTTATATCCTACTTTTCTTTCCATACAAATATTTTATTTTATGTATATATAGAGTTGCATTCTCTGATGAAGTGAGCAGTGTATTTCTGCCCTTAAAGTAATAAATACAAGATATTTCTTGCTACTTCAAGAGATTAAATAAACACGGTATGTGCATAACAGACGTGTGACTTGAACCAGATGATCCTTGTTTAGCACTGTTTTGGTAATAGTATATATGTTTCCTACAAAACGGCCTTGTAATTTGTGCAGAACTAACCTTCAGCAACTTACTTGATAATCTTTCAGGGGAAGAATCTCTTCTTCGTGTGTTTCTCCTAGTATAGTCTGTGAGAAAAAAACTATTTATAAACGTTCAGTACACTTAATTCAAACCGTCATGACAAATATCTCATGGATAGGCATTTAACAATTTCACTGCCAGCTGATTTGGTACTTTTATTGCCAGACCATTTTTGAACATTTTGTACTCTCTCCCTTTAAGGGCCTTTCCTGGGGGGGTCTTTTAGTTTACCCAGGAAAACATTATATATATATATATATATATATATATATATATATATATTTATTTTTTTTTTTTTCAGGACAACCTGAGCTTTCAAAATATGCCAGAATTTTGATGTAATTCCACTGCTGTAAAAAAATATAGGCTTCAAAGTGTCTAATAAAATTTTAAAAATCATGTTTCACACAGTACAATCACATATATCAGAAACAATTTATTTTATGTATGAGAACACAGCCTATTTGGAAAGGTCTATGTCTCCTGAACGCGGCAATGCCAAATATATATAGTTTTATGGAGATTTCTCACTCGGTACACTACCAAATTTCAAAAGCACCGCACCACAAAATGGCATACTTCTGATTTCAAGGCCAAACATTCCACTAACATTAGGTTTACCCTAGAAAACTACCCATTATTAGAAAGAACAGATTCTAGAGAATCAAAAAATGGCTAAATACATCTATGTTCTCCAAAGTACCAAGTTGCAATTCTTTCCTAAAATAATGTTTTTATAGAAATGTGTGAATTTTTTGAAAAATTACCTCAATGCTTCCAATCTACATCATCATATCTCCCACACATCATTAGAACCAATATAAAACACCCTAAATATGATTGCCAGTATTCCATTGAACAGTTTGATGCCTAATATGTATATGTTTACCTAAGCATGTGGCATTTGGGGGCCCCAAAATGTAGACACCCCATTTGAGCCCATCAGTTCTGTTATTCATGATACTGCAAAATTAACACATTTACATAATTTTGGGGTGGTAAAAGGTAGAAAAAAGTATGTTCACCCCAGAAATCCATATATTTTCAGAAAGTACCCCTGAATCTAAATTGGGTATGCATGTCTTTCTACCCCAAAGCACGAAGCCAAACTTTCCTAAATTTTTCAAATTTGGGGACATTTTCAAAAATCACATCAAAACTTCCCCCCTGCAGCATCTTGTATTGAACATACCATTAGTTATCAAGACAAATGACCCCAAATATGTCCTCTGCACAGTTTAAAGGCCAATGTACATTGGATTATTGAAGTACATGGCATGTAAAGACCCCATAATCTATCTTGTGCATACTTATTTGATGGCTTACATTTACACTAATTTCCAAACATTGACAGTTTTATGTGAGAAAGGCTACAAAAAGTTATGGTGACCCCTACAAATCATATATTTTTGGAAAGTAACATTCTGACGAATCTAAAATGGGTAATTCAGGTACTCCAAACTACCGTACTGCAAAGCAACGCTAAAGGCAGTGGTTTTTATGACATATCTGAAATTGTCTAAAAATATTGCAATTAGTCGCATTTATCTTACCCAATTTCTTACATACAATTGTAAAACACCCTAAATATTGACGGCACAGGTTTACTGAACAGTTTGAGGCCCAATATGCATAGATACACCAAAGCAGCTGGCATGCGCGGAACCCAAATAAAAATAGTGCATATGAATTTTCTCAGCTGCCGATTTGTCTTCTGTGAGCAAATACCCCTACAGTGTATATATGCCACAAGATCCTCCTAACAGCACAGAGACCCCCCCCAAACCATATATTTTTGGAAAGTACACATTCTGACAAATCTAAAATGGGTAATTATGTCTTTCTACTCCAAACCACCATACTGCAAAGCAACACTAAAGGCAGCAGTTTTTATGACATTTCTGAAAATCAGCTAAAAATATTGCAATTGGCCGCATTTATCTCCCAATTTATCCCAATTTCTTAAATACAATTGTAAAACACCCTAAATATTGATGCCAAGGGTCTACGTAACAATTTGATGCCTAATATGCATAGATATACCAAAGCAGCTGGCATGTGCGGACCCCAAATAAAAATATATTAAATAATTTTCTCAGCCCCTGGACTGAATATTACGTTCCAAAGACCCTCTACCAGTAGAAAGACCCATTACAAAGAAGTACACATTCTGAGGAATCCAAAAATCGTTAAAATTTTTTTGATCTAAGTGCAAACTACGCTAAAATAACAACAATGGAAGCATAAAATCATAAAAATCAAACACAATTAGGAAAAACAATTAAATAACAAAATAACTGATCCGACAGTGCGGTTAGTGATCAGAATTCTTGATACAATAGTCACGCTGTGAATAATAAGAGGAAAAACTGATAAAATGAAGAACTAAAAAAAAAAATTTTTTCCAAAAAATATGTGTGTGCTTGTGTATACAAGTGTGTACAGGTATAAAAAGTATGTAAATATGTGTATGTAAGTGTGTAAATATGTGCAAAAGTATGTGAGTGTGCAAAAGACAAAAAAAACCTACCTACCTTAAGTTACATGTTTAGTGTATGTGTGTGTATACATGTGAGTGTGCAAATGTCTGTGAATTAGTAAAGAAATGCCTCTTACCATTTCTGTGGCTAGGGGAGTCCTTGGCAGCATTGCAGGGCCCAGGATCGCTCACAGGAAGTACCGTCTACTAGAAATTCATGCAAACATGAATGAAACCCAATAGGTTGGATATATATATATATATATATATATATATATATAATCCAACTAATGTGATGCACCAATCCTGCAAATATGGCTGTATTGTTGGGTGCAGACTTGTATGTGGTAAGTCACTCGCTATTTCAATTATACAATGTCCAGCCAGTCGCACACCTTGATTAAAACGTAGCGTTTATTAGCTTGTATAAAAGTTCCATAGGATTAACTTCCACAGCAGAATGGAAACTTGTATAAACTCAGAGTCCCAAGTATATGTCACATTACCGTACTTATGCGACATTTCGGGAGTCTCTTTTCCCTTTCTCAAGCGTGTAGCATGTGCGGGGAAATTGCAGACTCCATCTTGCAGATTATGGTCCTCCTGTGTAGCGGAAGAGGAGCGTCAGATTACAATGCTGATGCGTCTCTAGTCAGAGACGGACCAGCCCGCAAGCCGCCACCCCCCCCCCCCCCCCCCCCCCCCACCCAGTTACTAACGAGTGCACATAGTAACACAATATATCAATCTTATATCAATCCTGTGTCTATGAAAATGCATGGCAACATTCCTCTTTGTAGTTATACATTTGGACAGTATACATAAAGCATATCAAACTTATTATATTTAAAATATACATAACCCAACCATAAAATACCTACAAAAATAAATGAAGATCAAAGTCCTTGTTAAGTCCTCGTGGAGATAGAGTTTTTAATCTATCAATCCATTTAACCTCCGCCTTTTTTAATGTCAAAACCCGATCACCGCCTCTCTTACATGGGGGAATAAATTGGATAACTCTAAATTTCAGATCATTCGATGTATGGCCTAAATCCAAGCAATGCCTGGATACCCGAAGGGATCTATTACCCGTGTTTATGTTTGATCTATGTTGGGAAATAGAGACAGGTTTTCCCAACATAGATCAACCATAAACACGGGTAACTATACATTTGAAGAATGCAATAGATTTGAAATGACTTTGACTAACTTAAAGGAACAGTAACGCCAAAAAATGAAAGTGTTTTAAAGTAAAGAAAATATCATGTAGTGTTGCCCTGTGCTGTTGAAACTGATCTGTTTGCTTCAGAAACACTACTATAGTTCATATAAACAAGCTGCTAAGTAGCAATGGCGGAAATTACGGAAATTGAAAAACGGCCATATGGCACAGGATAAGTAATGGATAACAGATAACATTATGTTCTACAGAGCTTATCTGCTGTGTAACTTGAGCCTTTTCTCCTTTGAATGGCTGCCCCCATGGCTACACAACAGCTTATTTATATAAACAATAATAGTGTTTCTGAAGCAAACACTGCAGTTTTACCAGTGCAGGGCAACACTGCTTTATATTTTTTAAAGTAATTAAAGGGGTGGTTCACCTTCAAGTTAACTTTTAGTATATTGTAGAAGGGCCAATTCTTAGAAACTTTTCAATTGGTTTTCATTATTTATTTTTCATAGTTTTTTAATGATTTGCAATTTTCTTCTGTTTCTTTGCAGCTTTCAAATGGGGGTCACTGACACCATCTAAAAACAAATGCTCTGTAAGGCTACAAATGTATTGTTATTGTCACTTTTTATTACTTATCATTCTATTCAGTCCATCTCCTATTCATATTCCAGTCTCTTATTCAAAACAATTCAGGGTTGCTAGGGTAATTTGTACTCTAGAAATCAAATTGCTGACACTGCAAACTAGAGAGCTGCTGAATAAAAAGCTAAATAACTATAAAACCACAAACAATAAAAAATGAAAACCAATTGCAAATTGTCTCAGAATATCACTCTCTACATTATACTAAAAGTTAACTCAAAGGTGAGCAACCCCTTTAAAGCTTAAAGTAATGTAATATTAGTTTATAATGCTACCTTACTAAAAGTGACTTGGGGGACTTGTAGGGCACTTGGGATACGTTCTGCCTGCCATAGCAGAAATAAGAAGTGATTTTTACATGTGCACATAAAACAGATGAATCATGGGATATGGTGTGTAAATATCTTCATGTCTTTATGTCAAAAAACAAAGCTTGAAAGTGAATGTTAACTAGTCAGAATGCAATTTAAACATAAACGGTCATGTTCGGCTCCTCTAGATACTGAAGTAGATTATATGGATATGGTTTTTGATTTCCAAGGGTTCAGAGACTGGATCAGACACTATGCCATACATTTAGATGGAAGACACAGGCATAGGATTATTTGTCCTAATAGGACAACTAACATGGTTTATTAGAATTGCCTTCTGAGGTGCCCCAATGGAGTGACAATACAGCAATTATTTCAAGAATACATGCAAATATCCTGATCGCATCACTTCACATAGATTCTAGTCATTCAGTAGTCAGGATATTGGAGATTAAGTCACAATTTTATTTGAAATGAAACGAAATAATTAAAACGATGTATGATATGTAACAGACAAATAAGTGAGCTTCTTTGCAGTAGGATTTCACCTGCTGCGGTAGACTGAGCCTTCAAGCAGTGCTGATTAATACACCAAAAGTGTATATAGTTTTGCCTCAGTGAAGGCCTCAGTGAAGGCAAAGACTCACATACAGTAGAACCCCCATTTTACGTTTTTCAGGGGAGCAAAAAAAATGATGTAAAATCCAGGTAAATGTAAAATCAGGGATATGTATTATGCATAATATATTGGTGGGACCACAAACCAACAATGTGAAATGAGGGAAAACTTAAAACCAGGGGATGTAAAATGGGGGTTCTACTGTGTATCTGTTTGTAACAAACATACAAATTGTGAAAAGTGAAAGATTAGCACCAGTAACTGTGACTCCTCCCTCTCAGTGCAAGTCAGTGCGCATTCACTGTGAACCCTGGGAGACAAACAGGAGACAGCAGGTGCGGGACCTCCTCTGAAAAAGGACTCAGGAATTGTACTGCAGCCACCTTAAAGGGATACTGTCATGGGAAAACATGTTTTTTTCAAAATGCATCAGTTAAAAGGCTGATCCAGAAGACTTTTGCACTGAAATCCATTTCTCAAAAGAGAAAACAGATTTTTTTTATATTCAGTTTTGAAATCTGACATGGGGTTAGACATTTTGTAAATTTCCCAGCTGCCCCGGTCATGTGACTTGTGCCAGCACTTTAAGAGGGAACTGCTTTCTGGCAGGCTGTTGCTTTTCCTTCTCAATGTAACTGAATAGTATGCAGTGGGACATGGGTTTTAACTACTGATTGTTAAGGACCCATACATGGGCCGATAAAAATGAAAACAGACTGAGTCGGCAGCTTATTGGCCTGTTTGTGGGGCCATCCTACGGGGTTCCCTGATTGACATCTGGACGAAAGTCAGCCAGATGTCGATCGGGCAGGTTAAAAAGCCTAGTCGGATTGCGGGCTCATCTCTGCGTGTATGCGGTCCCGTAATCCAACCGTCCCTATTCTGATCCAATCATTGGGCCCTAGGGCCCACGATCACATCAGCCCGATATCGCCCACTTAAATGTGGGCATATCGGGGAGACACCCTCTCGATTGGCCATATTGCAAAACAGGCAGATCTCTCTGTCTATAGCCACCTTTATTCTTATATCTACCAGGCAGCTGTTCTCTTGTGTTAGGCAGCTGCTATCTGGTTACCTTCTCATTGTTCTGTTGTTAGGTGGGGGGGGGGGGGGGGCAGGGGGTGATATCACTCCAATTTGCAGTACAGCAGTAAAGAGTGATTGAAGTTTATCAGAGCACAAGTCACATGACTTGGGGCATCTGGGAAATTGACATGTTTAGCCCCATGTCAGATTTCAAAATGAAATATAAAAAAATCTGTTTGCTCTTTTGAGAAATGGATTTCAATGCGGAATTCTTCTGGAACAGCACTATTAACTGATGCATTTTGAAGAAAAAAATTCCCCATGACAGTATCGCTTTAATGCGACTTATCGCTACAGAAAGCTACAAGCAACGCATATTCACTATCTATACAATTATCAGAAAGACAGTGAACGTAGATTAAAAGGAATAGAATAAACCAAGATACTGCTTGGCTTTTCAACCTTCTCACCAGTTCTTTTAGGGTGCTGTGTGACTCTCGCAGCAACAGCACACCATAGCCCCGCAGCACGCCATATTTTATCTATAACCCCAGCCAGAGTGTCATGATATGACGTGATAACAACACCAGCGACCCCAGTACCCTTTGACAGTGTGGTAGCACTAGCGGGCATTGGTTAGATATACCCCGCCCATTTAACGTCACATGACATGAGTACCGTCCAGTTGGCCAACAGAAGAGCGAAAGGGCCGGCTGATTGTAGTGCATGTGGGATTTTGCCGTCACGTGGTATACTCGCGAACTGGTTACACGACCCCCCCCCCGTCTTGAGTGCTCAGTGTGACGTAGAGAAATGTCTATGCGCGTACACTGTAAGCGTCTCGACGCGTGCTCTGCAAAAACAGCGTGGGTGACAGTGAAGCTTCTAGGCACTGCACATAAGGTAGGAACCTGTAGCGTTTATGCAGGAGATTTAAATGGAGCGAGAATGCTCACCAGTTTGTTGCGTTTAATATATTGTTCATGCAGGATGCGATGCATTTGTGCTTCGCAGCCGATTGTATCAGTGTCTTTGGTTCTGATCATGCCTTAGCAAGGCGCTTGGTGCGGCGCTCGAACATTTTCCAAATACAGTAGAACCCCCTTTTTATATCCCCTGATTTTAAGTTTTCCCTCATTTTACATTATTGTTTTGTGGTCCCACCCATATATTATTCATAGTACATTTCCCTGATTTTAACTTTCCCCTCATTTGTGTAGATCTGTATTGTCAGTGGCACCCATGGACTGACTTGCCTAATTTGGCTGTATTGGAACAGTGCTGAGCTTTTTTCAGGAGTTGGAAGGGCATGGATCTGTGTTGTGAAAGTTACGTTTAGCCTATATATAATTGCGGATATTTACATTACTAAGGATATAAAAGTTATTTGGATATTACCTCAGTTCTGCTCTTATATACACAGTGCAGCATTTTACAGAGATTAAACGTAGTTTCATTAGTCCCCCAATGGAGTTTACTATCCAAGGCCCCTATTACACTCACTTTCTCTCACGGGTCAGTTAAATTAAAATTCAGTTAACCTGCCTGCTTGGTTTTGCTTGAAGCCTATGTAGAAGCCTATGTAGAATATTGAGAGTTAATGAATTTTAATGAAGGATATAGAACTAAAAGTAAAGTAATTTACTGTAGGAGTTACATTATTCACATCTGTCCAACTTCTTTGATGCTAGGGGCAAAAAAAAAAAAATATATATATATATTACTTGTCGACCTGCCCCTCTCTCTCTTCTTTCCTCTCATGTGACATCGAATATATATTTTATTTTTCCTTTTTTTTCCCCCCCATCTTTTTATTTTGTCATTGCTCCTGCACTGGTCTTCTCCTGTTGATCTTTGCATTGCATGTTTGCTTCTTGCACCACCCCTCTGCTTCACTTCTCCCCTTCTCACCCTATATGCTCTTGTGTTTTGTTGTCCTCTTGAACAGAGCTATCCAGTTGGGAGCCATTGGGTAGGATGTGGCCCTTCAAATGATTAATCTGCCTCCAGTGTTCTCTGATGTTTAAGAAACTCCACTATTTGATATCATCATTGTGATTTAATCTGGCACTCAGACTTCCTGTGTAAGAAATCATTGGCCCACTACTTGTAATACACTGGACAAATGTAAAAAAAAAAATTCTGTGTGCTCCACAGTTTGTTGTGTGCGCTGGCCTCAAAACTGTGTGCAATCGCATAGCTTGGATGGAACATTGTTCTAGACCAGGGGTCCCCAACCTTTTTTGCTCGTGAGCCACATTTAAATTTAAAAAAGAGTTGTAGAGCAACACAAGCATGAAAAAGTCCATGGGGATGTCAAATAAGAGCTCTGATTGGCTTTTTGGTAACCCCTATATGGACTGGCAGCCTACAGGAGAGAATGTTTGGCAGGACATCTGTTTTTATGCAACCAAAACTTGCCTCTAAGCCAGTAATTCAAAAATAAGCACCTGCTCTGAGGTCACTGGGAGCAACATCCAAGGGGTTGGAGAGCAGCTCGCGAGCTACTGGTTGGGGATCAATGTTCTTGACTTAAGCTGGCCATAGACCTAAAGATTTTTGAAAGATCCAATTGTTATCGTGAGACCACGATTGTCTCAAAACGATCATTTAAATGCCTGATGTGTCCATCAACTAAAAATACCATTTCAGGCGATATTGCCAGCAAAACTGAAAGATCGCAGCCTGCTTGGCCCTGCAAACATAGGTAGATTTCATAGGGACTGATAAAGATTTTCTAACCTGGCCGATCAATTTTCAGACCGATGTCGGACGAAAAATCATAAGATGTACAATCGTTTGTATCCCACTAACCGCACGATAATTTGACAGATTGGTCGGACTTCCCCAACATCGGTCGTTCGGCAGGGAAAGATCGTTGCATCTATGGGGAGCTTTACTCCTTTTCCTCCTCAACAGCCTGTTGTTTCACTTGACTTTCCATTCTCATCGATCAGTCCTGACTTGTATATTCATATTTTGCTTCTGTACTCCCCCCCTCCCCCACACATCTATATTTAGATGAAATTCCGTTTTATCCACATTGTATTTTCTGTCATCCTTTTGTCCATCACCCTGGATCAAGTGTAATATCTGTTCTTCTCTGTTGGGGGAACCATGATGCCTTACTACGAGAATGGAGCTCTAAAAAATCATCTGGCCAAAAGACCCTGTTGTTGGATACCCAAACCTTTTTTCCCCCAAGCCTTGCACACCAGTGGTGCCTGAAATCATGGTGAATTGAGAGCACTACATTCTCTTTCATTGATACTCATGCACTTTACTCTTTTACCCCATCCTTATGGTTGGGGTAACAGAACTTTTAAAATCCAGCCAATAGGCTGGGGCCACACACCTGCATGCTTTAATGTTGCAGTTGCAATAGATTGCAATATTTGGTGCAATAGATCCTTATGGGTCTTGGCAATGATCTAATGGGCATGTGTGGTCATCAGCTTCTAGACCCTCTGTGGTTATACTTGTATTGGGACACGTTCATGCTTCTGAAAATTTCCCTACCTTGTAAGCCATATGAAGGTACACTTGAACCCACAGGCGTTTTGACTGGGGCATCAAGGAGAGAGAAACTTTCTAGTCTTGTGATGAAGGAGGGCCTGAAGATTTTAAAGAAGCATGCATTCGCACACCTTTACATGTGCCAACCTTCCTTTTAATATTCCACCAGTGCACCCAGCACATACAGCTTCCGGAATCACTGTAGAAGTGTTTTGAAAAATTGGAACTTGGGGCCACACAAGTGAGGAAGATACAAGGCTTAAAGTGACTTGCCTTGCTTGCTGTTGGGATTTGGCAATTCTTCCAAAGTCTTATTGCACTCTTATGCATTCTTTGCAGTGGGTGATTTGAATCACTCTGATTGTACTTTGACATGTGCTTTAGCAGAGACCGTTCTCAGTTGTCTATGGCAGGGTGTTTTCTGTCATTTTGTAGCCATGACAGTTCGCTGCTACTAGTAGCGCTGAGTGTCTTCACCCTAATAAGATGGACATGCTACTGACTTTTATAACCTGCTACAAGTTTATTGAAAACCTGACCTGTTACTCACCACATAGTCTGGAAGTGATGTCATTCCAGGGGTGGCAGTTAAAAGACTATTTTGGGCCCACTCGTATAATTGCATCAGCATATACTTGATAGGCACCAAATACTTTTTTTGCAGGAAAGCCTTGCTACTGAACTCTGTATTCTATATGACTTCCCTATGTGCTTTCACATGAAATGTATTTGTATTTGTGGAACTCTAAAGTAGATTAATATGTATATTTCATGTTTGGTTTGGCATGAGTATTACGGTACAAGTTTAAAAATACCAATATTAAGTTATATATAAAGCGTATATATATATATATATATATATTAAGCGTATATTGATTGTCAGTAGTAGCACAAGTTATTTGGTGATAAAACAACTTGTAATGAAGGACTTGGAGACTGTATATAATCCTTTTTTTTATTAGGAGTGAACAAGGGCCTTTGCCTAAGATTACATATGGAAGTAATGACAGCTAGCAGAATTGCAGAACAGTCTCAGCCAAGTGTCACAGTTCTAGTATGACTTTTGCCCCAGATTCCATAGAACAAAGTTTCTGCTATATCATAATATTCTATAATCATTTCTTCCTAGTCACTAGCAAAAATGCATAATAACTAATCAGTCAGTATTTATAGAACTATTATCAAGCAGTTTAAAGTTTTAACATAGATTAGGTGAACTAGAAATTACATTAGAGAAACGTTACTTTTCAGAGTGAAAATATATATGCAGATGATATAAGCTGTAATTATACTTCTAGTAATAATTTAGTATTTTTTTCCCTGCAAGTTAACTGTCTTAAACCCCAAAAGTTTGTCTTTATAAAATTTAATATGCTGAGCTTACAAAAAAAACACATCAGAGTACTTGGCCTTTATCATAGGGGCACTCCTACTTCTGCCCTTCATTTGTATACGCAGAGTGCACATTTGGCAACATATTACATTTAGTTATTTACATTTAGTTATTTACATTTAGTTAGTTACATTTAGTTAGTAAGGTGAAAGATAGGAAACTTTATTTCTTAAAGGGATTCTGTCATGATTTTTATGATGTATTTTTTATTTCTAAATTTGCACTGCAAATAATTCACTCTACACTATAAAGTTTCTTTCCTGAACCAGCAAGTGTATTTTTTTTTTTAATTGTAATATTGGTATATAGGCAGCCATCTCAGGTCATTTTGCCTGATCATGTGCTTTCAGAAAGAGCTAGCACTTTAGGATGGAATTTTTTTCCTGGCAGGCTGTTGGTTTTTCTTACTCAATGTAACTGTGTCTTAGTGGAACCTGACTTTTTCTATGGATTGCTGTTCTTAAGCTGGCCATAGACTCAATGATCCGATTGTACGATTCGAGGATTCGTACGATTTTCGGGTCGTGTTTGGAGTGTTCCGACATTTAACTTGCCATGCCGATTGGTCGTTTGGTTGATTGGCCAGGTTAGAAAGTTTCTGTCGGCTGGCAATCAAATCTTTGGGTATTGCTGATTGTACGGTTTTCAGTGGGAGACTGTCACTATGTTTTATCATACAACTTTTGTACGGTCCCTGTCAGGGGCAGAACGTCAGCTGATCTGTGCTTTTACTACTTGTATTTACTACTTGTATGATCTTAAAGTTAGTGGCAGGTCGGGAGATGGGGAAGTCCGATCATTTGATGATTTGAACGAACGGATCTTTGCGTCTATGGCCAGCTTTAGATCTACCAGGCAGCTGTTCTCTTGTGTTAGGGAGCTGCTATCTCATTACCTTCCCATTGTTCTGTTGTTGGGTTGCTGGGGGGAAAGGGAGGGGTTTGATTTCACTCCAACTTGCAGTATAGCAGTAAAGAGTGACTGAAGTTTATCAGAGCACAAGTCACATGGCTGGGGGAAGCTGGGAAACTGACAATATGTCTAGCCCAGTAGTGCCCATATTTTAATAAAGAGGTCTACTTTTAGTGATGTTGTCCCATTGTGAGCTACATCACCATTCTGTTCCCTGGAAGATATTACCTAAATATTGATTTATGAGAAAATGTATATTGTTATATTTAATGAACAAATCTATTTCTTCTGTAACCTTACCATAATAAATATCTAAATGAAAAGCGTGAAATAGGAGGGTGATTTAGACAAGCTGTTTGGTGAACGTGAGATATACTGATTATTATCTAAAGATCTACTGGTAGATCCCGATCTACCTTTTGGACACCCCTGGTCTAGCCCCTTGTCCGATTTCAAAACTAAATATAAAAAAAATTGTTTGATTTTTTTGATAAACTGATTTCTGTTCAGAAACCTGCAGGAGCAGTACTATTAACTGATGCATTTTGGAGAAAAAAAATTTCCCATGACGGTATCACTTTAAAGCCAGAGTGGGAGTCGTCAATGCTCACTCGAGAACAGAAACCAGCCAAGTTAGGGGGTCTTCACAGGGGATTTTGCATACACAGAATTTTTCTTCCCTGTCATTATCATATTTTACACTAACTTTGGATAACAGTATGTTATTAAGGGAATGCATTGTGGACATATAAATTCATCGATAATCTCCTGCACGTGGTGACGGCTTCCAAGTCATGTCAGTGGGAAATGAACTGCAGCAGTTAATGATGTATATTGAGCGCTGCTACATGATATCCTATACTGTATCTGACTCGATGTATCCTTGTGACTTCCAAGAAAGGCCTATTATAGTTCTATGTATGCATTTATCTAAATCTAAATAGAAAAACGAATATTCTTCAGATAGCTAAGGCATTTTTTTGGTATTTTTAAATGCCATGACCCTCAGGAATGTTAATGCGTATATTGTATAACATTTTGTACCAAGAATAGATGTGCTGCCCTTATACTCTAAACCATATGGTGGGAGTCAGGTTTTGGATTCATTTAACTATTATATATTTATAAAGTCTACACAGAAGCAATCTAAATCTGTATTTAATATAGCTGTATCAGAAGTCTACTTGTAACAAAGTAAAACAGTTCTAGTCAGGTACAGGTATGGGACCCGTTATCCAGAATGCTTGGGACCAGCGTCTTTCTGGATTATGGATCTTTCTGTAATTTGGATCTTCTCACCTTAAAGGGCACCAATCACAGACAAAATCAAACACATATTAACAACCTGACCAGTACAACCTAAACATGTTTAATCAAACTACATATACAGTTTTTAAAACTTCCCATATTTTGTCAAATGGGTTCTTTCACAGAGGGAGTCCATAGTGTTACTACAACATGCAAATGAGTTCACGAGCATGCTCAGATTGTAGCACTGCCCTGAATATTCTACCCAGAATGCCTAGCTTTAGTAAACTCTAGAAATATCAAGAGAAGTGCACACAGCAACTTCCACAAGGTGGCAGCACTAACACAGAAGTTTGGCAGATTTCAAAATAGCTTAGAAGGTTTATTAGGCAAGCAAGAAATTTCAACTGAGCATGTGCGAGATTTCAGAGCTATAGTTGGCTGTGAAGATAAAGGTAGCAGGAGTCAGTGAAATCCAAGATGCCTGCCTAGAACTGCAGTGGAGATAGGGGAGATTTTGCAGAATGTATAGTGAGCTGATGATTTACATTATACAAACAATTCTGTTTTAAAAATCGGATTTCTTCAACTTTCACATAGTGTATTTATTTAGTAAACCATTTTAGTTATGATTGGTGCCCTTTAAGTCTACTAGAAAATAATATAAACATTCAATAAACCCAATAGGCTGGTTTTGTTTCCAGGAAGGATCACTTACTGTATGTCTTAGTTTGGATGAAGTATAAGGTACTGTTTTATTATTAGAGAGAAAAAGGCAATCATTTTTAAAAATATGTGATTGTTTAGATAAAATGGAGTCTATGGTAGATGTCCTTTCTGTCATTCTGAGCTTTCTGGATAAGATTTCCAGATAACAGATCCCATAACTATATCACAGTACACCACTGTTCTTTAAACTATGAAAGCTGCTAATGTTTCATGCTAATTCAAATAAGTACATCGAGTACATCAACAACCCAAGCTAAATATTTGTTGTTGTATTTTACAATTATTGTAACACATTTTGCTTGGATTGATTACAGTAAATTAGTCCTTAGTTTGTATCAGTCTGCAAAATTATTTTAACAGTTTGATTTTAACAGATAATTGTGGGATGGTGTTGGATCAAGGATTACCTGCTCTACAATTTTCATTGGTCTTTAGAAGGCAAGTAAAAAGATATCACAGCTGTTGTAATCATTCAGCTTCCCAAAGTGGTCATCTCATATATAGCCACCTTTTAGCTTCCATGAATACTTTTTTTATAATTGATCTATAACCCTAATTTGGTTATGGTCTCTTTAAATAGTAATTTAGCCATGGCAATCCAGGGGCCCTCAGTCCCTTTTGCGTATGAAAAGTACTGGGAACTGGGATTTACAGCCCAGTGCCTCCATTTAGGGAACATTGAGGAGCCCACCTCGGGGATTCCACATGGAATAATAAAACACACACAATTACAAATTAAACAAATATAAACTTTATGTAAACTGCAGTAAAACTTGGGCACTCCTACACTGGGGACACGTGGGACACTACCTAAATCACTGTTGGATACTTAACTGTTGCTCCAGCACAGTCCTTTTTAATATCAAAGTCCCAATCCTCCGGAAGGGGTTAATAACCACACCGTTCAAATGAAATGTTCCTTCCCCATAGCTCTTATTCCCCAGGTAGTGGTACCATTTCCCAAAAGTACCTCTCCCTTTGGAATTTAGCAGCAGCTCCCACGTAGCAGGTGAATACACAAGAAGACCTGTCTTCACTTTGGGGCCCCACCCTTGTATCAGTGCCAGTATCCTCCATTGGGTGGCTCACTCACCGGGGTGCTCTCAGAGGCAGTGACACTGGAGATACAGGCAGCTCTGCAACAGGATCAATCTCAACAGTGGCACCTTTCTCTTACTGAGTTTCTAGCAGCTTGACAGGGGACAGGCTGTGCTCAATCTGTACCTCCACAGATTTAACAGCTTCTCTGTCCTGGACGGCCTTACAGCTACTCGTGCTGACTCTGTTCAGCTCTCTTGGAGACCCCGTACATTTGGCTCCAAAGTCAGGCGCACTCTCTCTCCGAAGGATGCACTGGGGTGTTCAGCTAATTGGATCGCTCTCCAGCCTGTAACTGGGCTGGATAGGCAGAAAAACAGGGGAAAGATTCCTCTTGTCCCCTACATATAAATGCCTTGCCATTTTTTACAGCAAGCATCCCTGAACCACTTAAACCATAACTTACTTTTAACAAAGTAACTGGCTAGTACAGCCCATTATTCTGGCCCAAAGTAGGGTACAAAACATGCATATTGTTGCAATAGTGCCCTTATGTAGTATAGTGCTGCTAGTCCTGGTTGTATTACTGATCAGTAAGCTTGAATTTTCATAACCCCATTGCTTTTATAAAATACATTTTAAAACATATTTTTATTTATCCAGTCAACATTTATTTTGTACATATTCTAAATAAATGTGGCAATCTATTTATTTAATCTTATTGCCGCATACCTCCCAACTGTCCCTTTTTTGAGGGACAGTCACACTTTTGAGAGCTCAACCCGTAGTCCCTCATTTGTACTGAAAAAGAAACAAAGTTTCTAACTTAATTGGCTTTTTGCAGAGAGCACAGAACAGGTGACAAGTGCAAATAAGATACTTTGTAACAATAAGTAATTGTAACAGTTTATGTAAGGAGAAATATTTTCAGACTTTCATAACCTGCCAAATTTTGTAAAATGAACATGGTAATTAGGGGGTGTGGTCACAACATGGGGGTGGCCAAAAAATGTAGCCACGCTACAAGAAAAAAAATGTCCCTTTTTTTTTTTTTTTTTTTTTTTTTTTTTTTTTTTTTTACCTCCAAAATGTTGGGAGGTATGTTGTTGTCTAGTAAAAGGCGACCCTAATGTATATGCGCAAATAAATGCAGTAATGAATGCCTGGTGTAGATCATAAATCTAGGGAACCAGTATTCAAGGATCTGGCTACTGGGTCATTGTCATTTCAAGGTTATTTAATTTTCCTCTCTTCAAAAGTACCGTATATTTCATGCCCACTAATCCACCAGCTTGTTGGCATGAGAGATTTAACATATTTGTTTCTAAATACGAGTGGCACTTTTCTAATAGTTATCCATTTTTTAAACCATGCTCCATGACTAAAAACCTCGCTGGTGTTGGCAGTGCTTATAAAACAAAGAAAACAGGAGCTGAGCTCACCACAGTCCTGGCATTGCTCGTGTCTCCTCAGCTACAGCTCAAAAAGCAGTGACACTCTGGATGGTGTTGTTTAACACTCCATTCTCTTTCTATTATCTTATGCCAGGGTTGCCCAAAGGGTAGATCGGGATCTACCAGTAGACCTTTAGCTGGTGATCAGTAGAGCTCAAGACACTGTCAACAAACAACTTGTATAAACTTGTATAAATCACCCTCCAGTTTCATAATTTTCATTCAGATATTTGTTAAGGATACATAAGAAATAATTGTTAAATATAGCAATAAAAATTCTTCAAAAATCAATATAATATGTAAGTAATATTTCTATGGAACAGAATGCTAACGGAATGCAATTATGAATGTAGATCATAATGCGACATTACTCAAAGTAGACGCCGCATTAGTAAGGTATGGGCACTCCTGTCTAAAGCCAAACGACTGCTTGAATAAAAACTTAATAAAATTAGCTTTTCTATTTAAGAGCACGCCATTAGACTTTAAGACAGTGTTTGGTGGTATGTCACCCCCCCCCCCCCCCCCCCCCCACTTATGGACCTGTTGTTTATATTTGTGGTCCCATCAATTTATAATGCATTTCAATGGGTCAATTGCCCTGATGTTACATTAAAATGTTGCCCTGATGTTTCCAAAAACTGCTTTTTTCCCTGTATGAATGCTATTATTTGTGAAATAGAGGTTTTAAATACTAACTAGATGTATCTTTTGTCATGGTTCTGCCTGTAAATGGTCAATTCCTATTAGGATGACCCTTATATACAGTAGTCCTGCACCAATTGCTTATTGCTTTAGGTTGTGTATGTCAGGGGTGCCCAACCGCCAGGATGCGGACAGTCCTGAATTGGGCTGCTGAACCTAGCACCCAATTAATGCAGGGCACCCTAATTGGACTCCAGCACACCTGAAGTGGAAGCACAGTTGCCCCTGGCCCTCCCAACCCCCTCCGCCCACCGGGCCAAAAATGATGAGCAAATGCTGTAATTCTTTTTCAACTTTGTCCGTGCATATGCACGATATGGCCACTGTGAACATACAATACAGTATTGTCAAGTACTTTAGCACTACAGATACTCCTCACATTCGCATCAGTCAAGAGAATTGCTGCTCCTTAAACAGTAAAGTACAGTATGAAGAACAATTTAAAAATAATGAAGGGTACACCAGCATATAGTGCTGCAATATAGTACAGTATTGTTTAAATGCACAAACCAGTGTTGCTTTGGAAAAAAATACAGTTCAATACAGTACATAACAAAACTAAAATATTCCAAGAAAATAGCTTTGCATATGGTAAGTATTCTGAGAAAGGAGTGCAGGGCTACCCCACAAAATTGTTTATACAGGGCATCAAAATAATCACATGAACCTCGCCAAAAATCTTTCAAAATTGCTGAAAATGCTGTCAATACAGTACCAGTTCTTGCAGCAGTATGTACTGCTTTGTATCATACATGAGGGAGTTTATTTGGATGTTGCTTGAAGACTTGCAACCCATTCTTGCAACACCTGAAAATTGACCAGCTGAAATACACAGGCTGCAAGTCCACTCCTACGCTGTCATTTGCCTCCTGTCCTACCTGGAACAATTGTGTTGGCCCAGGTACAGACATCAAAATGTAAACTCAAGATTAAGCATACACTACAGTTCTAGTGATAGCACTGTGACAGATACTGTACTCATCACCTCCTCCACAAACACTGCATTACACCTATGCCCCATATGCACACACTTTATAGCACACAAATCAAAATGTATTGCAACAGTAGTGTTCTGTATACATAGGGGTACGGTATATAGACCACATAATTACCATACACTGCATAATACAACTGGGTATTCAGAGGCTTGTTGGTCTGCCTGCTCCAATAACAATACTAATTTGCAGTGTGTCAAAATAGTTTCCCCTTTAACCCTTTACATGCCAAGCAGATAGTGCCTTTGTCTGCCAGCTAAGAATGTAGTAGCTGAGTTCTTGTGCACTTAGAGGTTTCTGTGTATAGATGGCTGTTGCTGCCTCTGCAGAATCAGGTGTGATGACTAGAAAAACTTGATTGTCTTAATCTGTTTTAGTGTCCTCAGGATGGTGAATGCAAACAGCAGTGATAGTGGTACAGCTAGCTGTAGTAGTGAAGAGAACTCCAAGGAAAGCTCCCGATGTTCCACACCAGTCTTGGACACAGAGCGCCATGAACGTCTCAAGGATAAGATGAAAAGACGGATTGAAGCTGGCGATAGATGGTTCTCATTGGAGTTTTTTCCTCCGCGTACAGCAAGTGGAGCAGTTAACTTGATCTCCAGGTATGGTCTCTCAAAGAGTTTTCTTTTAAGGCTTCAAATTTCAAAGGAATTGTTAAATATAAAAATAAAAACTGGGTAAATATATAGGTTGTGCAAAATAAAAAAAATGTTGATGTCTAACATAATAGCCAGAACACTACTTCCTGCTTTGCAGCTCTCTTGGTTTCCACCAATTGGTAATTAGGCAGTAACCAATCAGTGTTTTGAGGGGGGGGCACATTGGCCATAACAGTTTGCTTTTGAATCTGAGCTGAATGCTGAGGATCAATTGCAAACTCACTGAACAGTTATGTCCCATGTGCCCCCCTTAAAGTCACTAACTCAGAGTTAGAAAAGCAGGAAGTAGTGTTCTGTCATTCCAGCCTTTATAGTTTACATTTTTGGCTAACTATATTAGAAACTTATTCATATGAATGATAACACAAAAACTTTTCTTTCACTCATGGTTAGTGGTTGGCTATAGCCATTTATTGTCAAACAACTGTGTTTACTCTTTTTAAATCATAATCACTACACAAACTACGCAGATGACCCTGGTCAAAATTTCCCCTGTTCTTAATACCATGTATTGCCCCCTTCAACATCAATGACAGCTTGAAGTCTTTTGTGGTAGTTGTGAATGAGGCTCTTTATCTTCTCAGAAGGTAAAGCTGTCCATTCTTAAGTGGTAAGGATTTACAAAGAGATGAAAGTTTAATGGGCTGGTAAGCTTAAATACTCTCAAAGAGTTGACTTTCTGGCTGGCTTTCTCCAACTTAATGTAACTGAATTGGTCTCTGTGGGACTTGGCTGTCACGAACGGCACCCAATACCAGAACAATTGCAAAACACCTTTGTCTCAGCTCG
>CM044444.1:58566449-58587379 GCA_024363595.1 Xenopus borealis
GCGGGGAAACTTCACAGTATGATGGTGTTATGTCTAGCCCCGTGTCAGATTTCAAAATTGAATATTAAAAAAATCAAGTTTCTCTTTTGAGAAATGGATTTCAATGCAGAATTCTGCTGAAGCACCACTATTAACTGATGTTTTTTGGAAAAAAAATGATTTTCCCATGACAGTATCCCTTTAAGGTTAAGTGTAATGGCTTCTATAAACCAAATGTGTCCAGATCCACACATTTCGCAGGGCTTCCTGTTTTTTTGTAGCTCCTATGGAATAGAACATTCTGATCTAGTAAAAGATGAAGGGTCTCCTGCTTTTCATTTTTATCACAGGGTCCAGAAATCTATTTCACACTGTTTTTAAATCCTGTAATGCCATATAGCAGTGATCCCCAACCAGTAGCTCGTGAGCAACATGTTGCTCTCCAACCCCTTGGATGTTGCTCCCAGAGGCCTCAAAGCAGGTGTTTATTTTTGAATTCCAGGCTTGGAGGAAGGTTTTAGTTGTATAAAAACCAGGGGCACTGTCAAACAGAGCCTCAGTGTAGAATGACAATCCACATAGGGGCTACCAAATGGGCAATCACAGCACTTGTTTGGCACCCCAAGAACATTTTTCATGCTTGTGTTGCTCCCCAACTCCTTTTACTTCTGAATGTTGCTCACGGGTTCAAAAGGTTGGGGATCCCTGCCATATAGTTTCCCTTTTCAAAAGTCTTCATTTATACAGGCATTTGACTGGTTATCCAGAATGTGCGGACTTGGGGTTTTCCAATGAAGAGGTCTTTCTGTAATTTGATCTCCATACCATAAGTTTGCTAAAAAAATTATTTCAATATTAAATAAACCCAAAAGGGATTGTTTTGCCTCCTATAAAAATTACTTATATCTACGTATATCTTATATTACTTATAGGTGAGATCGAGTTTAAGGAAGGTTTTTTTTAACATTTTGAATTATTTTAGTTGAAATGGAATCTATAGGAGATGGCTTTACTATAATTTGGTGCTTTCTGGATAACTGAATTCTAGATAGCAGATCCCATACCTGTATTAATAACCCTTCCATTTGGATAAAAGGATAGTGCTCATGTGGTAGACAGTGATATGGTTGCCAATTTGGTATTGACATAACTATGCTTTATTGCCTCAGGTTTGATCGAATGGGTTCAGGAGGCCCCCTCTTCATTGATGTGACATGGCACCCTGCTGGAGATCCTGGCTCAGATAAAGATACCTCCTCCATGGTTATTGCAAGTACTGCTGTTAATTTTTGTGGGTTAGAGACTATTTTGCATATGACATGCTGCAATCAGACTAAGGAGGACATTACAAAGCATCTCCAAAAGGCAAAGCATCTTGGGCTGAAGAATATAATGGCTCTTAGAGGTGGTAAGCATCCAAAATGCTTGGTTTGTAGTGCAACATATGGTATATATCACATACACATATGTCTAAGGTTATTTTATGGACTGGCCTATTTCAGATCTAGTGCAGTAAGTTCATGTTTATATTTAGAATAATGCTAGAAATGCTGTATTTTGTATACTGTTTTAGTCTTTAGTTCCCCTTTAAGGTTAACATTCTGTCAGATTGAAGTTTTGACTCCATAAAACAAAACATTTTATGTTTCTTTATATATTCTTAGTATATGAACACAGAAGTAACAGGATTGTTACAAATTCTGTTCAGATCCATTTGTTTGACCAGGCTACACTATGTATCTGTGTCAGGACAGCATTCTATTATTTGATAAGGTTCACAGTAAATGCTATGAATATATGAAGTAGGGATGCACCGAATCCAGGATTCGTTTCGGGATTTGGCCTTTTTCAGCAGGGGCGGGAAATCACGTGACTTTTTGGCACAAAACAAGTAAAACATTTTTCCCCTTCCCACCTGCATATTCAAATTAGGGTTCGGATTTGGTTCGGGATTCTGCCCAATCTATCAGGAAGGATTCGGGGGTTCGGCCGAATCCAAAATAGTGGATTCAGTGCATCCCTAATATGAAGACAAATACAGGTTATACTAAAAGTTTTTAGACTATTGTGAACTGAGATACCACCAGTAATTTTGCTTATTTAAACTCATGTTTGCTTTAGGTATGCATCAAATGCGGTACAATTTAGCAAAACTGAATTGGGTCATATGACTTAAAAGGCAGCAAACGATTAAATGACTGGGACGGAGTTTAGTTTGTTGGGCACTAAGCGTCACTAAGCGTCTGTCCTGTGATGGTGCTCCTCCACTTTAGAAATGCAGGACTGATTGTAAAGAGAACAATATTTTAAAGGAAGCGTTTAATTTGTATTATATTTGTTGTGTGCAACTTATTTCATGAACGTTCAATTAATGGTATTTGTTTTTAGATCCTACTGGTGAGGAGTGGGAGGAAGAAGCGGAGGGCTTTAATTATGCTGTTGATCTTGTTAAGCACATCCGTCATGAATTTGATGATTACTTTGATATATGTGTTGCCGGTAAGATGTGATTGTTTCCCCCTCACGACTTGTGTTAAATATCCGCCAAAGAAAACCCTGATAGTCTTCTCTCTCTCTGTTATTAGGATATCCCAAAGGACACCCTGAAGCAGACAGCTACGACCAGGATGTGAAGCACCTTAAGGAGAAAATAGATGCCGGAGCAGATTTTATTATCACTCAGCTTTTCTTTAGATCTGAGACATTCCTTAAATTTTTAAAGGACTGTAGAGCCATTGGGATAACTTGTCCTGTCTTGCCTGGAATCTTCCCAATACAGGTATGTTATTGATATGAACATGCAAGGCCCATTTTACTGTACCAAAAATATTCATCACCACCTTAGAACAGTGCTGTCCAACCTCTGTTACCGAGGGCCGGAAATGTTTCTGGTCTACATGGTGGAGGGCAGATAATGGAAGCCAGTGTTGGCCACTTCCTGTTTTAGATGACATCCACTTTATACCGCACCCATGTTACCACAAAACCATGTACACATTAATAGCACACCAAAAAAACAAATTGTTGGTGCTCGCTGCAGGGATATCACTCGTGAAAAAAGTTAAGTCATAATAAGATGCTCTTAAAGGGCAAGGAAAGGCAAAGAAATCAAATCCCATTTTTACTTTCTTTAATGAAAAATAAATCTATCTTCAATATACTTTAGTTAAAAAATGTGTACCGTTTTTATAAGAAACCTGACTGTATTCAGCTAAATTCTCCCTTCATTTACTGCTGTGGATAGGAATTGTCAGACGGTCCCTAACTTCTGGCAGGGAAACAATCATACTTATGAACAGCAGGGGGAGCCCCTGCCTTACTTACCAGCCATGCAGAACTCAAGCAGCTTTGTTTTTTGATCATTTCTGACGATCCCTAAGGAGACCAGACCACACTGAGCATGTGTATGTAGTCTAGTCTTGCAAAGATGTATAACAAAGTTACAAGATGACAGCCCCCTGTGGCCAACTTTGAAAGCATAAATAATTTGTTTGATTAGGCTTCTGGTGCAGTAAGTTCATGTTTATGTTTAGTATACAAAATACAGCATTTCTAGCCTTATTCTATTTGACACTTTCCTTGCCCTTTAAATCCATATGCCTCCTCTTCCCCTGTGGATGACAGTACCTCCAGCACATGATGAAACACCTTAGGGGCCCCTAACAATAATTTTCAAATTCAAACAAACCCCCGGAACAGGGGGGCAGGGCACACACAGGGAGGGTAGGGAAGGCAGAGTATGGCACACCCAAGGAGAATAGGGCAGGCAGGCCCAGATTTGTGGCGAGGCCTGGGCCTAGGGTGGCATGCCGCTTCCCGGGAGCAATGGGGAGCGCAGCTCCAGTGCAGGCACACATGCGCACGCATAGAGATGTCACAGGTGTGAACAAATGCAGAGGGGATTACATGTGTGAACAATACAGGGATTTACAGTCTGAATTTGAGGTTTGAACAATGCAGAGGCCGGTTAATCTCTGTAGTGATACCTATTAAAATTTACACCTGGTAAGCAGACGCAACAGGCAGACTTTCACATGGAGGGCCATACAAGAGGAGGCTGCCAGTTGGACAGCACTGCCTTAGAAAAAGCATGTAAAGGCAATTTTGGAATATTTGTTTTTAAAGTATATTGTTGACCCATGACCAGCTCTGAATAAAGGACTACATGTGCAGCTGTTTTTGTGACTTCAGAGTGACTACTGCAATTTAGGCCATTTACTTGCCTGTATAGCACTAGTTTAGTTTAATATTGGAAGTTTTAACAGAAATACTTGTAGCATAGCCTTTAAGTGCTTATTCCTCTTGTTGCAAACCAAAGATATGGAGAGTGTTTTCTGAATATCTGCCTTCAGTTTTGTGTTGCATATGGTCATGAAACTCCCCGGTGAACTATAATATCCTAATATTTTACAATAGGGGTACAATAGTCACTATATAAACGGTACTCAGTGTTGCCACACAGGGCTGCCATCAGAATTCATGGGGCCCTGTGCACCCTGGTCACCGCCCCAGCATGACAAATTGGGGACAGCCCCCTATAAGTTTAAAAAAAAAAAACAATTGGTGGTCAGGCCCCCCCTTCCACAAGTTATAAAAAAAGTTTGTGGTCTGACCCCTCCAAAGTTAAATAACATTGGTAGCCAGACCCCCCCCCCAAGTTAAAATAAGTAATTTGTGGCCAGGGCCCCCTGTAAGTTAAAAAAAAAAAAGAAAATTGATGGCCAGGGCCCCCCATAACTTTAAAAAAATACCATTGGTGGCCAGAAGGGCCCCTCGTCATCGATTCATCAGCTTTAGGGGGTATATTTATCAAAGAGTGAAGTTCCGCCACTAGAGGGAAATTCCGCCACTGAATGGAGAGTGGCAGAATTTTCCTCTAGTGGTGGAACTTCACTCTTTGATAAATTTACCCCTAGGTCTTTTTGGATCTTTTCGCCGGCTTTTGGGTCCTTCTGGCGGCTTTCAGTCTTTTCAGTGGTTTGGGTCCTTTCATCAGCTTTGGTTCTTTACAGCGACTTTCAGGTCTAATTGGTGGCTTCTGATTTTTCACTACTTAAGGGGTGCCCAGCAAATCCAAGAAGTGTAGAACCGCCAGGCCCCCCATCATATTTTAAAAACCACCAGGCCCAGTACAGCTGTACCTGTTTTGCCCCCTTATGGCAGCCCTGTTGTCACATGACTTTCTGTGCATTATAAAATAATATTGTACTGTATATTGTAAAATTTGAGTGTAGTCTTGTCATATATATTTTACAGTTTGGGGTTGTATTATTAATTAAATCATTTCATTTGCATGGATAAGATCTAAACAACTAAGGCTTGCTGGTACAGATACTTTGTGAGCTTTGTATGCAAAAACATTAACTGCAATGTACCATTTTAAAGGAATGGCATATACAACTGTTCTGAGGCATTTAGTAGCTCCACAAAGCATAACAATCACTACATTCATCTAAATGGCTATTGTCCCTACCTGCCTGATACAGTTACTTATCCATCTGCCAGAACATGACTAAGGTGCTGCATCAGTATTGAACTTTCGATGCCAATAAACCCACCTCATCCCTTGTTTCAGGCTGCAGAGTACATACATACATATGCACATGTAGATCTAAAGATCAGACCTCTAATCGAAATGTAATTATAAAGCTTGAAAATAAAATATTCTAATATGGTAAAGATACTGTTAATACAAATGTAAATACAGTATTCAATAGAGTAGAATTAAATTTGGTTGACATTTTAAAGCTTGCATAAACTATTACAGGTATAGGCTATGTTATCTGAAAAGCATGAGACGTGGGGGTTTCTGGATAAGGCATCTTAAGGTAATTTGGCTCACACTACCATAAGTCTGCTAAAAAATGTGATAAACCCAGTTTGATCATTTTACCACTAATATTGGTTTTTGTAATTTAGTTAGGATCCAATAAAATGTATTGTTTTAAAAGGAAATTGTTAAAAAAAAAAAAATTTAGTAATTTGCTTAAAATTGCCTTTGTAGTAGATGTCTTTTCTGTTATTAGTTTGGTATTTTCTGAATTTGTGGTTTCCAGATAAGAAATCCTTTACCTTTGCAAAGAAGCTTGATTGCCTCATCCTTTCAACTTTGTCATTCTGTGGTATGAATTATAGAAGTGAAAACTGAATGGCAAAATAATTTTCCTTGGTTTATTTTTTTTTCTTGTGTTAATCAGGGGTATGGTTCTTTGCGCCAGCTAGTAAAGCTTTCAAAACTTGAGGTCCCCCAGGAAATAATGGATGTCATAGAACCAATCAAGGATAATGATGCAGCTATTAGGAATTATGGCATTGACTTGGCAGTATCAATGTGTAAGGAACTGCTGGACAGTGGTCTTGTACACGGACTTCACTTCTATACGCTTAACAGAGAGGTAGCCACCATTGATGTCTTGAAGCGCCTTGGGATGTGGAAAGAAGATCCTAGGTGGGTAAAAAATTTTGCTCTAACAAGGATCTACTAAGGCAATGTTAGCAATATTTAACTCTGTATACCTGTATATAATGATACAAAATATAATTTTTCTACATTAACACGTTTTATAAATATTGCATAAAAGTGTATTTTCTGTGTTGTTTCCTTCTTGTTTCCTTCTTAAGAACATTTTGATGTGAAGGTTATTTTGCCCATAAAGAACCAAAATATAAAAAAAATTGAAGGGTTTATATTGATTTAACTCTGTAGATCAGGGATCCCCAACCTTTTGAACCCGTGAGCAACATTCAGAAGTAAAAGGAGTTGGGGAGCAACAGTAGTATGAAAAATGTTCTTGGGTGCCAAATAAGTTCTGTGATTGCCCATTTGGTCGCCCCATGTGGATTGTAAGCCTACATTGAGGCTCTGTATAGCAGTGCACCTGGTTTTTATACAACCAAAACTTGCCTCTAAGCCTGCAATTCAAAAATAAGCACCTGCTTTGAGGCCACTGGGAGCAACATCAAAGGGGTTGGAGAGTAACATACTGATTGGGGATCACTGCTGTAGATGATGAAAAGTTATTATACATAGAATCATGCAAATAATCTGTGCTTCCGATCCCTTAAAGTTGACAACGTTAAAGCTTTTTGTTCACAATTGAGGCCATTTATTTGTTCTCAATTGTAAATAAGTATGTATAACTGAACAACCAGTGTTACACAACTCCCACTGCAATTATAGATAAGGCTTATCCAAAATGAATTATAAATGTCTGACCGTTGACATTGAACATTTTAAAAATAAATGGGTGCTCTACCCAAAAAAAGTTTTTAGCAAAATGTTGTTATGATCTTTCCCATAAACATGAACTAAAAATGTTAATTGGCTTTTCATTTGTAAATGTAATAGCTAGTGAAAGCCATTTATATTTATCCCTTCTATTCCTTGGGTTCAACCTTCTAGACCAAGTCTGCAGCATTTGTATTGTGCCAGCCAGCAGGCCTGAGCAACAATATCTGCCAGATATTGACTGGGCAGGTTTGTATTTTGAATCTGCTCTTTAGTGCAGTCCTTGATCCAACAACCTGCATAGCAGTAATTATGATCCAATCATTGGCCCAAGGATCAAATTATCTTATCAGTCACATATTGCCCATGGTGGGCACAGCCGTGAAAGATACACTCGTTTGAGGACCTCTTATGATATATGGCCAACTTTAGACAATGGAGTAACAGTAGATACCAAAGGCTGCTGTTACAGCATTCCATAAAGACTTGTTTGTTTTGGTGTGTTGCAGTGTTTTGTACTGGTCTAATTCTGTTTTAACCTTTGCATCTGTGTTTAATTATGACAATGTTATACAGTATCAAGTCTATCTGGGATGTATCATTCTTGTCATGGTGGGGATCTTCTGAGACTTGCAATCTTGGGTAGGCTAAGTGGCAAACGAGAGTCAACAAGGTTGTGCAGTTGGGATTTTCAAATATGCTGGATACGTAAAGCCTGCATTTGGACTACAATAAGTGAATTCTAGATGGAGAATGACTTAAGAATATTTACAGAGAATAAACTTAACTCTAGCAATCAATGCCAGTTTGCAACAGTTTGGAGCAATAGGATATTGTCCTGCATTATAAGTAGTATAGCCTCAGAAGAGGAAAGGATATTTCTTACCCTTTACAAAGCACTGGTAATGCCATATCTAGAATACTTTGGGAAGCATGTCTTCCGTACTCAGAAGGTGCATTGCTGACGTAGCTCTGACAGATACATAACATTTTTTACAGTTGACAAAATATTTTACTTTTATGGTGTGGCATGCCAGTTGGATACAGTGGTGTTCATAATATATGTTTGACTATCATTTTCACCATTAGGCGACCTATGCCTTGGGCTATGAGTGCTCATCCTAAGCGACGAGTAGAAGATGTCCGTCCAATTTTTTGGGCTAGTCGGCCAAAGAGTTACATACATCGTACACAGGAGTGGGATGAGTTTCCAAATGGGCGTTGGTATGTTTACTGACCAGTGTCTTTAATTGTTCTGTAAATGATTCATGTGGGAAAAATAAATGTCCAGGTCTTTTAATTACATTTTTACTTATTTGTTTAAGGGGCAACTCCTCCTCTCCAGCATTTGGCGAGTTAAAAGACTATTACCTCTTTTACTTGAAAAGCAAATCTCCACGAGAAGATTTATTGAAAATGTGGGGACAAGAACTCATCAGTGAAGAGAGTGTGTTTGAAGTGTTTACCTATTACATCTCTGGAGAGCCTAACTCTAATGGGCAAAAAGTAAGTGTTTCCCAGTTCTATATACAGGTATAGAATTTATTATTCAGAATGTTTGGGATTCAGGGCTTTCCAGACAACAGATCTTTCAGTAATTTGTATGTCTGTTAGGTCTACTAAAAATCATTTAAACATTACATAAACTCAATAGGATTCATGCAGCTTAATAGTGATCCAGTAGGAGCTACTAGACTGGACTGGCACTTTTTTTATTATAATGAAAAAGGAAATCATTTTTAAAAAAAGTATTTGCTTAAAATGCTTTATGGAAGAGGCCTTCGCATAATTCATATCTTTTTGGTTAACATGTTTCTGGATAAAGGAAGCCATACCTGTGGTTGTATAGTGAAAATACTGTAACTCGTGTTACATGTTATCATGACTTTTCGTGTTCGTGTTATCATGCCCTTTGATGCACAATTTTCTGTTATAAATCTGGTACACATAAATAAGCCTTCCACATACTGTACTTAGGTGTATAATGGTGGTGTTTGAACATTTAGATTTTCTGATTGGAATCACTGTACTATTATTAAGCAACTGCTGTACACAGGTTACCTGTTTACCTTGGAATGATGATCCTCTTGCTCCAGAGACAAATCTACTGAAGAGTGAACTGCAGAAAGTTAATAAGAGGGGAATTCTGACTATCAACTCCCAACCAAATGTCAATGGGAAGCCCTCCACAGACCCAATAATGGGCTGGGGTCCCAGCAGAGGTTATGTCTTTCAAAAGGTAATGACCTGTTACAGAATAATTTCAATACATATAAAACACATTTGTTGATATACTATTTAAATATGTATGTATGGGGGGGGTGTAATATTTAGGAAGCTGCAAACATTTCACAGACCACATCTGTAAATGTAGATTCCACAGCAGAGAATTCTCAGCCATTAATACTGATCTTTGAAGATGTACAAAGCAAACATTATGGATCTCTGAGACACAGATATCTTCAAAAATCATTATAAGAGGCAGATAATTCTCTGCTTTGGGAACTACATATGCAGATGTGGAACTGTCTGCTGCTTCCTAAACGTGAAACGTGGCCCTCCCCAACTTGTTTTCTTTATAATTATAAATATATAAGGGGGGGGGGGAGATAGTCTAAGACGGTAATACTGTATTACTGACTGACTAAACAAACAAACAAACTGCCCTTTATAGTTGTAAGTCGTAAAAGGATACTTTCATGGGAAAACATTTTTTTTTCAAAATGCAGTTAGTAGTGCTGCTCCAGCAGAATTCTGCACTGAAATTTCTCACAAAAAGCAAACAATTTTTTATATTTAATTTTGAAATCTGTCATGGGGCTAGACATATTGTCAGTTTCGCAGATAACCCAAGTCATGTGACTTGTGCTGTGATAAACTTCATTCACTCTTTACTGCTGCCATGCAAGTTGAAGTGATATCATCCCCTCCCTGGCAGGAAACGAGATAGCAGCTCCCTAACGCAAGATAACAGCTGTCTGGAAAATCCTGGTGGCCATACATGGGCCGATAAAAGCTGCCGACAGACTGAGACAGAGTCCTCAGTTTATTGGCCTGTGCGTGGGGCCCTCTGAAGTGCTTACCCGATCGATATCTGGGCGAAAGGCGGCCAGATGTCGATTGGACGGGACTAAAAATCCACATCTGTACATTGATGCGGTACCTTCCCCAGGGCCCATGATCGGATCACCCAATATCGCCCACCTCAAGGTGGACATATCTGGAGAGATCACTCTGTATGGCCACCTTAAGAACGGCAATCAATAGAAATAGCCAGGTCCCACTGCGTCCTATTCTATTACATTAAGTAGGAGAAACAGCCTGCCAGAAAGCAGTTCCATCCTTCTGGCTCTTTTTGAAAGCATATGACCAGGCAAAATGACCTGAGATGGCTGCCTACACACCAATCTTACAACTTGTGATGGCTGGTTCTGTTAATGCTTTTAAGAGTGGCTTGGATGATTTCTTGGATAGACATAATATTAAAGGCTAATGTGGTATTAAACTCTCTAGTTAGTGTAGATATGGGTATATATAATTTATGTGAAACTATGGAAGTGTGTGTATGGATTCTAGGTTTTCATTTGGAGCGGTTAAACTTGATGGACTTTGTCTTTTCTCAGCCCTATGTAACTTGCTGGTTCAGGAATTAATTTTATATTGTAGAGTGAATTATTTGCAGTGGGAGTGGTTTAGCGCATTATTGGTTGAATTCTCCTTTAAGGTACAATAACTTTTCAGTAATGGCTCAGAATTTCAAATTAAATATATTTACATTAATAATTTTCATGCGAAGTTACTGTATGTTGAATTTTAATTTTAATTAACAGATGCTCTTTAATATTCATATTATCTTAGCCTTTAACGAAAAATGTTTTCAGTGGGACAATAACAGAGAGCTGCCAGCTGAAGGAAAGCAACATAACATGGATACACTGACTTAATTTTCTTTGCTCTCAAATATCCATAAAACAACAATTATAAATGTATTAAATGCACAATTTGAGATTTTACAAAAAATGGTATTTTTAAATGAGCAACAATCCACTGACTATAAGAATAAAACATTTATGATATGTTTTTTCTTATTTATAGGCCTATCTTGAATTCTTCACATCCAGTGAAATGGTCTCTGCCCTGATCAAAGTGCTTAAGCGATATGAGCCACGTGTGAACTATCATATAGTCAATGTACACGTAAGTTGCATGTCAGACTAAAGCAAATTCCATGAACACACCCAATGAAATGAGCCTTTATTTCCTCATTTTAGTTGGATTCTGGTTTTTTTTTTTTCTTTTTTAAGCCAAGAAAATACTTTTCAGTTTAATGCTCCCTTTAAATGCACTCAAAGTTTGAGGTATTGATTCCCAATTAGACTTGTATACTCTAAAGCAGGGATCCCCAACATTTTGAACCCATGAGCAACAGTCAGAAGTTGGGGAGCAACACTAGCATGAAAAATGTTCTTGGGGTGCCAGAAAAGTGCTGTGATTGGGCATTTGTTAGCCACTATGTGGATTGTCGGCCTACATCGATGCTCTGTTTGGCAGTGCACCTGGTTTTTATATAAACCAAAACTGACCTCCAAGCCTGGAATTCAAAAATAAGCACCTGCCTTGAGGCCACTGAGAGCAACATCCAAGGTGTTGGAGAGCAACATGTTGCTCACGAGCTACTGGTTGGGGATCACTGCTCTAAAGGCAACATTCAATATCCAGTGTGATGTCATTGGACTTTAGTCATCTGGGTTGGGTGCAATATCTCCTCATTCTGACTTTTTTTTCTTTTGTTTAGCTTGTGGTATCTTGATAAACAGATTGTATTGTATGTCTTTCATATGTCTGTTGTTCTTTTATATATTGAAACACATTTTTTATGATTGGCCCAGAGAACCCCTGTTCCTATACTTAAGACAATTTGGTGCCAGGTTTTTTTGTTTTTGTTAAAGGAACAGTAATACCAATAAAAAAAAAAAATATTGATGAACATATAATCTACTGTTGTCCTGCACTGGTACAAGTTGTGTGTTTGCTTCAGAAACTGTACAATAGTTTTTTATTTGAAAAGTTGCAGTGTAGCCATGGGGTTGACCATGCAAAGCTGAAAAAGGAGAAAAGGCTCAGGATACTTTTATTTAATGCAATTTAATGCAATTCTACACAAAGCTTGTTAACTATAAATTAAAGAAGTGTTTCTGAAGCAAACACACCAGTTTTACCAGTGCAGTGCAACAGGACATTATATGTTAATTAATTTAAAACACTTCTTTAATTCTTTTGTGTCACTGTTCCTTCAAAGCTTTGCAGAGGCCTAAAGCGTAACAGTTCTCCATGACATCATACCTTATGAGAGCACTCATAAAATAGAGCATTTCCCATGAGTCTTACACAAGGTGTGAACTATTCTCCCCATTTTATAGGGTCAAAATATTACCAATGCTGCAGATTTACAACCAAATGCTGTGACATGGGGAATTTTTCCAGGACGAGAAATTATTCAGCCAACTGTCGTGGATCCAGTTAGCTTCATGTATTGGAAGGTAAAGTTTGAAGCTTTTAGCACATGGTATTTTTTAGAAGTAAATAACAATCATTTACATCTGTTACTTATTATTTCATACTTATCTTCTTATTATCCTATTAATAGTACAGCTGAAGCAAGGAGTGCAAATATATTTAAAGGGCAGCTAAAGTCTAAAATAGAATGTTAGAAATGCTGTATTTTGTATACTAAACATAAACATGAACTTACTGCAACAGAAGCCTAATAAGACAAATGATTTATGCTTTCAAAGTTGGCACAGGGGGCTGTCATCTTGTAACTTTGTTATGCATCTCTGCTTAGTGTGGTCTGGTGTTCAGTTGGGAGGTAGGGATTGTCATAAATTATCAAAACAGTTCAAGTCAAATAATATCTGCCATAGAAGCCAATAGATCAAGACTAATTAACAATAGGAATATACAGACTGCACTGGGTCTGTGGATACAAATATCTACACGGTCACTGGCTGTTTTACAGGGAAACAGACAAAGCTGCTCAAGTTCTGGTATGTAAGGTGGGGGGTCCCCTCTGCTGTTTGAAAGTATGACCGTTTCCCTGCAGAGCAGTTAGGGACCTTCTCAAAATTTCTATCTCTAGCAGTAAATGAAGGGGGAATTTCACTGTATACAGTCAGGTTTCTTATAAAAACGGTAGACATTTTTTAATTGAAGTATATTGGAGATAGATTTCTTTTTTTTTATTAAAGAAAGTAAAAATGGGATTTCTTTTTGCCTTTCCATTCCCTTTAAGTAATTCCACATAACCATATAACCATTTTACTTTTCTGAGTTAATCAGAGTATTAATCTAAGTACTATTATGTCATTTTGTAGCTTTAATGACATCACATCATATGATGCTAGTGATGTACTGAATCCACTATTTGGGATTCAGCCAAATCCTTTGTGAAAGATTGTCTGAAAACCAAACCAAATCCAAATTTGAATATGCAAATTAGGGATGGAAAGGGAAAATGTTGACATTTTTTTTTACATTTTGTGACTAAAAGTCGTGGTTTCCCTTCCCACCCCTAATTTACATATGCAAATTAGGATTTGGGTTTGGCCTAATCCTGCTGAAAAAGGCCAAACCACAAACCAAATCCTGGATTTGGACTTGCTGAGAAATTTTAATGGACATTTCACTGCTCATTCGAGCAGCTTCTTCAGTTCATCTGACTGGTGTAGGGGAGTTCTCGGCATATTATTATTATTAACATGTATTTCTATAGCGCCAACTTGTTGCGTAGCGCTGGCATATATAGACTCTTCCAACAACCCAATCACAACGGCACATTGTAACTCTTTAGAGAGGTGACATCTGAAATTCACAGAGGTGTTGATTCTGTATAGTTACTGTGATAGGATTACCAATGTGTCATGCAACTCCTAGAAAACATGTTACTTGTGAGAGTTGCATGAATGGATGTGTGAAGAGCTCTCAAACCCCTGGGGTACAGATGTTAGAACAGCATTGTATGTAGCAGACAGGGATGGTTTCTCAACCTTAACATAAATTGCCTCTTTCACACCTCTTTCAAACCAGCAAAATCTTCAAACATATATTTGAATTTGTAAAGAAGAATGCAAACACTGATTTGTTTTGGAACAGCCTAATATTCAATTTTCTTCACTTTCTGTAAAGGAATAACTTATTTGATAGTTTTTTTCTTCATGTTTTTGATTTGGAATAGAATGTGTAGTGTTCCCAATGCATTTGCATGTATGAAAATAAAAGCTATTATACGGATTTTTATTTTTCTTTTAAAACACACTGCTATTATTCTGAACACAACTGTATATATTCTATATTTTATTTTGCAGTTATTTAGCTCTCAACACTGTTGCCATGTATTCTAAAGGATAAAAAGACTTCTCAATCTTAAATATATTTTTACTGACAGGATGAAGCCTTTGCCCTATGGATTGAGCAGTGGGCCAAACTCTATGAAGAGGAATCTCCATCCCGTATGATTATTCAGTATATTCATGATAACTACTACTTGGTAAATCTGGTGGACAATGATTTCCCCCTTGAGAATTGCTTGTGGCAGGTTATAGAGGACACCTTTAAAGAGCACGATAGTCCAACTGACCAGTGAGAAAAAGCTGTATCCTGCTGCTGTGTCTACTACCTCATGGCTAATGGAGGAATCCAAGTGCAATTTAAATTTATTCAAATGGTTGTGAGATGGACCATTTCCCCCCTTCCATCCAAGAATTTGTGTGCTCCTGAAGGATTCTTCCACCGGAGGTCATAAGCAAATGCAACCATGCACTTGTAGTAACACACATTCTGTGTGAAGTGATATGCTGAAAAATACCATAGGATGATGCACCTTTTGCGACATAGGCCTTATTGTATAGCACTATATATGTCTAAATTTGGTATTAATTATAGGAATACGGTCTACGAAATGCACAGAATTAAAAATTTAGAAGACTGAACAGAACAGGTAAAACCACAGTGTAAGAAAATGAGGCCTCTCCTCAGATTCATTTTTATGTTTAGTGTAGTCTTTAGAACATTGTCATTACCGATTTGTGTCTTTTTAATCCGTGCTCTCCAGATGTTCACCTTCTGTTTGTATGTTTTTTAATTTATTTTTAACTAGGATTTTAAAGCAGAAAATTTGATTTTTTTTTCAGTCTTTATGGCAGCAGTGCTTAGTTTTAAATAGAAGGCCATGGACTTTAAAGTATAACGGTTATGTGGGCTCTGTTTCACTACCAGAAATTTGGAAACTAACAAAACTAAGGTTAATTATTTTTAAGGAGCAACACCAAAAACTCTATTTTGTATACATATCAATAATGTATATTACATACCAATAAATATTTTAATTTTACCTTTTGTCGTCCTTTTGTGTTTTCTGTGTTCCTTTACAGTGGACAGCAGGGAGCAAGAAAAATAAAGTGGGCTGAACGTGCCGTGCCTTTATTCATTCGTTCTCTTCGTTGTTGTGAGTAAGGTGGCTCATGAGCTAGACTAATGGTCTCTAGGACTCCAGGGACTAATAGGTTAAAATACCCAAATCATAGGTGCAACTATCCCTCCTTGGACAGTATTTAATTGATTCGGTGCCAAAAAAGAATCACAGAAGTGTACCAGCCCACCCAGCTCACAACTTGTACAAAATACAAAAATTAGTTTTTTGGACAATTGCTAGCAAAAAAAAAATCAAAAAACCTCAAAGTCTAAACGGATTCAAAGTGGTCCAATAAGATCAGTGCCATTCTCATTGACTTCAATAGCACATTGATAACTTTTACTTGGCAAAGTTTTGCATTAGATGTTTTTGTGGTTTTTAAAATTTATAAATCGTGACTTTTTAGAGCTTTGAAGAAGTAAAGGAAAACCATTAATTTTTCAAGATTTGTGGGAAAAAAACGCAATTAATTTGTTAGTAAATGGGCTGCATAAATGTTGCGCCTACCACTACAAATCTCTTTCCTGTGTATGCTTGTACAAAAGACATTTAACTTGAAACTTGAACACAAGTATGTTAAAGAATGTCCTGTTCTGTATAATAATGTTTCTAATTCAATTATAAGCTACATATATATAGATAGATAGAGAGAGAGGGGAGAGAGAAATGTAGAGAGAGAGAGAGGGGGAGAGAGATAGATGTATAGATAGATATATAGACCCTTATCCAGAAAACCTCAGATCCAAAGCATTCTGGATAACAGGTTCCATACTATACATGAGAAGAATTTCCAGCACACCCTGGCCTCTTGGAAATCACCAGCACCAAAGGACATAGTGCAAGCAGGATTAACCCCTTGTGTTTATTCCAACTGTTAGGTTAAACAATACTATGGGGCAGATTTACTAAATTCACATGAAGGATTCGAAGATCGATCGAAAAAGACCACTTTGACCAGTGAATCTTGAAAATTCAATCGATTCAAATAAAAATCTATTCGACAGTCGAAGTACTTCCCCTTTAAATTTTATTCGACTGCCTAGTTCGCCAGATTAAAGATACCGAATTAGGTTTGGTTATTTTTGATCGAATAAAAATATTTGATCGAATGGTTAAAATAGTTCAAATCGATCGATTCAAACGATTTTATCGATCGAATATTTGCTGTTCTATTGTTTGACCAATCGAATTGCGGTAAAATCATTTGAATTGCATATTCAAATTTGAAGGATTTTTATTCACCATCTATTCACATTTTTTAACCCCTCGAATTTGACCAATAGTAAATCTGCCCCATGAGATGTTGTGCCAGAGATTTTCTTCAAAGCTCTAATCACAAAAAGGCACCAAAGGTCATGGAAATATGTTTTACAAACATAGTCTTACCTTACCTGATCTGCCTTTCTATGCATTATTCAGTACAGTTACCTCATTAATATTTTACTAAAATGTAACTACAGTTTATTCATGCATGCTCAGCCCATCTAAAGTGAATAGAAATTGATGATGCTCTTTCAGGGTACACAATGAATTTGTATGGTCACTGAAGGACACCTATTATTGGCTCTGACTATAACTATAAGAAAGCAATATTAGCTCTCACTTACCTAGACTGACGAAAGAACTCTCCTCCTCGTTCACGATACATGTGATACATGAAAAAGCAAGACAGAGTTTTTAGAAGAAGTTTAAAATGCCCATGCCACAAATCTTGAAGAGCTCGTGATTCAGAGGCTTTCTCTGCTCCAGCAAAGTACAGCGCAAAAAGAAGTATAGCCTTCAAAATAGTCAGCAAGAGCCCATTGAAAACTGTGAGAGAACACATTTGGTTATGTAAGGAGCATATTTATTATGTTGTGTAAAACAAAATTAGCATCAAAAAACTGTTTTAAAAACCGCGTGAAAAAATGGTGAATTTGTCATGGTGTGTGTGTGTAATTTTACACCATTTTAATACATACGCAAACCACACAAAAAAGGTTTCCATTCTGTATATTAATCAGACTTTGTTAGCTCGCTATCAGCCCATCATTCATCTCCAACATACATTTTTACTGCGTACTTTTATAATAGTACCGTAGTTTCTAATAGTACTGTAGTTAACGATTTTCCATCTCTGAGGTTGTTAAGATAAATATTTATCTATGAAAATGAAATCTAATGTAGAGCATATGACATTGCTTTTCAAGGCCATCAGCTATTCTCCAAGACATTTCTAGTGAAAATAATTAGACCACATTTTTTATTCGATTCAACATTTGCAAATAATACAAATGAAAGTTGTAGCATGGAATGTGATGCTGACTTAAACATAAGACCTTGTGAGCAACTTCTACTGAGCTAGTGGCTACAAATATATCTTATGACTTTGTATGGGAAAACAAGAAGTGTTGTTAAAATTCCGTGTGTAGGCAACTGAATTTTTGTAGCTATCAAAAATAAATTCACTGCTACCCTCATAATCCTCCACCAACACTGATTTTGCTAGTTATTCATTCCCTTACCATGCTATAATATAACTTGAAAAACATAAGCAAAATCACAGCAATCTGCCCATTCATGTTTGTGGCAATATTTATATTTATGACACTGTACTGTATTTACAAGCCCAGACTGTCAATCTGTGGGTTCTGTCAAATGCCAGAGGGGCTGCTGTAAGTTGCCATAGACAGTCACTATTTGGCTAGTGGGGGGCTGCTTGGGCCTGTGTACTTGGAATGCCCTGTTGTGAATCCCAGTCCGGACCAGCGGATATATCCAAAAGTAAAGGGTCTGATATGCTTACTAAAAATACTAGTTTAATACAAACATGTTTATTAATAATATTTAAGAAGCATTTTGCAAATTACATGGGCTTCTATGTACTACTCAGAAACAACAATACAGCTTTGTACATTTCAAGTGCAGATAGGCCCAAACAGCCCCCACCAGCCCAAAAAGTAGTCACTGTCTATGGCAACTTACAGCAGCCCCTCTGGCATTTGCCAGAATCCACACTAGATCCTATTCCTTTCTGTTCAAACACCTATAAAATCCACATGGTTTACATTGGGAGTCGCTGACCCCATCTAAAAACAAATGCTCTAAAGTTACAAATATATTGTTACTGTTACTTTTGATTACTCGTCTTTCTTTTCAGGTTCTCTCCTATTCATATTCTAGTCTCTTATTCAAATCCGCGAATGGCTGCTTGAATAGAAGGCTGGAGAGCTGTTGTATAAATGATTAAATAAGTAAAAAAAAAACACAAATAATAAAAAATGAAAACCAATTAAAAATTGTCTCATAATATCACTCTCTACATCGTACTAAAATTTAAAGGGATCCTGTCATGGGAAAAAATATTTTTTTCAAAATGCATCAGTTAATAGTGCTGGTCCAGAAGAATTCTGCATTCAAATCCATTTCTCAAAAGAGCAAACAGATTTTTTTTTATATTTCGTTTTAAATATGACATGGGGCTAGACATTTTGTCAATTTCCCAGCTGCCCCAAGTCATGTGACTTGTGCTCTGATAAACTTCAGTCACTCTTTACTGCTGTACTGCAAGTTGGAGTGATATCACCCCCTCCCTTTCCCCCACCCAGCAGCCTAACAACAGAACAATGGGAAGGTAACCAGACAACAGCTCCCTAACACAAGATAACAGCTGCCTGGTAGATCTCAGAACAGCACTCAATAGTGAAACCCATGTCCCACTGCGTACTATTCAGTTACATTGAGAAGGAAAAACAACAGCCTGCCAGAAAGCAGTTCCCTCCTGAAGTGCTGGCACAAGTCACATGACCAGGGGCAGCTGGGAAATTTACAAAATGTCTAGCCCCATGTCAGATTTCAAAACTGAATATAAAAAAAATCTGTTTGCTCTTTTGAGAAATGGATTTCAGTGCAGAAGTCTACTGGAGCAGCACTATTAACTGATGCGTTTAAAAAAAAAACATGTTTTCCCATGACAGTTTCCCTTTAAGCCAAAGGTGAACAACCCCTTAAACAATAACAAGATGTGCAGTGTATGGCTACCCCTCAAATGTTTAGTTATCCGGTTTAAGCTGGTCATATATGCAAAGATAAAGTCTTAGGAAACAATGGTTCGTACAATATTCATGAATGGATCGTCCTAACATTTTTCGTAAATCAGTCTTTTAGTCAGTTGAAAAGGTTAGAAGATTTTTTGTTGGCTAACGATAGTATCTCTGCATATATGACAGTATCAGTGGGTGACTGTCACTACTATTTGTCAGACTTTCATATGATTGCTTTGCTGCCTGTTAATTCATGACCAGAACATTGTCTGGTTTGTTCTTTTTACTACTTTATTTAATCTGAAGACCTAAGCATAAATCTGCATGTCTATGGCCAGCTTTAGAGTACAGAAATTGTATGTTCACATTGTACAAGACAAAGAACCTAAAATGCACATAAGGGCAGGGACACACAAGCAGATTCGGGGAGATAAGCCGCACGGTGACTAATCTCCCCAATTTGCCTTCCCATACCTTTCCACTGGCTAGGATGCAAATTCGCCGGCAGGGTGGCACTCAGAGTGCTTAGTTTTCCGAAATCATCTGAAGTTTCCGTGTGAGGCAACTTCGGGTGACTTCAGAAAACTAAGCACTCCAAGTGCCACCCCGCCGGAGATTTTCATTCTAGCCAGCGGGAAGAGGAAGGCAGTTCGGCCCCATAGAAGAGGAGCTTTGTCTCCAGGCAACTAATCTCCCCAAAGTCAGGGGAAGGCAGTTCAAGGAGATAAGTCACCCCGAATAAGAGGCAATTTGTCACCGGGCGACTAATCTTCCCAAATCTGACCCTGTGTCTCTGCCCTAAGTTTTTCCATGACAGCGTTTGAAGTAACAAACGCCTGACCCACATGGGCTTACAGAGATTGCAAAGAGGGGCAGATAAGATACCGAATTGGTCTAAAGGATCGATATTGGCAGCTTTAATCTGCCCATTTATGGGCACCCTTAAGGTCCCCATAGACGTAACGATTCTTCTTTGGTGGAAAACAGATTTCAGTGCAATCCGACCGATCCGTCAAATTATAGTGCAGTTAGTGGGATTCGAACGATCGTACATCGTATGATTTTTCCTCCATCTGTCCCCCAGTGCAATTTGTCTATGTTTTCAGGGCCATAGCAGAAGAAGAGTAGTCAGCACTTCGACCCCTCACTTTCTGTAGTAGTGGTGCACATTCCGCAATGGCCACTTTCCATTGGCAATACTGTGTAGTAGAAACTTTTAAAACAGCATCAT
>CM044444.1:58590892-58607189 GCA_024363595.1 Xenopus borealis
CTCCTAAATACAGTGCAAGCAGCACAGAGACAGGTCGTGAACTTGATTTGGATTGCAAAGACCTTCTCATATGGGCAGTAGGAAACTATGGTGATTTGCACCTGTTTTCTAAATGAGCATTATGGTATTTTATTAATTTTTGTATGGGCTGGTTTATATGCAAAGCATCTGAAGTGACTGGAATATATTGGACCATACTGGACTTTGTAGGATTTCTGTATAGAAATTACATAGAAGAATTGTTACAAAATTATGTGGACATAAAAAATGATGTGGTTTACCTTTCATATCTTTTAATATAACTATTTTATATGTAACTGTTGTGTTACAGGTGACCATCAGATGGCTCTATGTGTGCATGTATTACTAGCATGGTATAGAGCAGTGTTTCCTCCAAGGAATGTTGGAATTAAGCACAGGTAAGGAGTACAAGTACACTTGTAAAAGCATACGGGCTCTTTTAATGTTGTTATAAAAGAAATGTAACAAATTATTTTACTTGCATGGCTCATTTATTACTCAACCCCTATGGGCAAATTTACTAAGGGTCGAAGTGAATATTCGAATGCAAACAATTTGATATTCGAAGTAAATTTTTGAAAACTTCAACCATCGAATAGGCTTCTTCGACCATTCGATTCCAATGGTCAAATAGTAAAATCCTTCAACTTGGAAAACTTAGATTTTTTTACTTCATCAAATAAAAGCTGCCAAGTGCTATGTTAGCCTATGGGGACCTGTGATTTTCTTTTACTTCATCTAATAAAAGCTGCCAAAGTTGTATTTTATTGAAGAACAATCCTTCGATCGTATGATAAAATCCTGTGAATCGTACGATTCAAATGATTGCTCTTCAATCGAACGAATGCTAAATTCTGTGAAAAACCCTTCGACTTCGATGGTTGAATTTCAAAGTATTTTCTACTTCAAAATTCGACCCTTCTAGGAAGGCTAGAGCATTATCTAGAATTCTAGATGATGACAACCACTAGCACATTTGCCAGAACCCACAGATTGCCAGTCCGGGCCTGGTGACAATCCTGCCTCCAGGTCATTTTACCAGGGATGGCAAAAATCCAGCCAAACTTAAAGTTCAAAGTCAGGTCAGCAGAGAAATGGTGGACATCCTAGCTCTGCTGCATAGACAAGCCGGTAAGACTACAAATGGAACTCTGTGATTTACTTCAGAGCAGTTGGAAACCAATTGTAAAACATGTCTGAAAACAATCTTAGATAAATACTCATCTGTACAGAGATAAGACATTACAGTTGTGATACCATTGAGGTAGTATGCATGCTGGTTTGTCCTTGCAACTTCATTTACATTGGTGAAACTATACAAAAAAATAGAGATAGGTTTTCTCAACATAGATCCACAGTAAACACCCGTAACTCAGTATTATCAGTATCTAAACACTGCCTGGAAAAGGGCCATACTTCAGAGGATTTAAAATTCAGGGCTATACAGTACAACATATTCCCCAACCTCGGAGAAGAGGTGATTGGGTTATGATTTTTAAAAAAAAGCGGATGTACAGTGGATACACAGATAAAAGTCCTTGAGTCCTACGGGACTTAATAAGGACTTTGATGACACTGTCTCTGTACAGATGAGTATTTATCTAAGATTGTTTACTGACGTTTTACAATGCAACAATAAATGCTACTTTTAAAGGTATTCTCTCATGATTTTTATTATGTACTTTTTATTTCTAAATTACACTGTATACACTGCAAATAATGTACTCTACCATGTGACATTGAATTCCTGAATGAGCAAGTGTATCTTTTATCTTAATATTGGCATTCCATACTACTTAAAATTTTGGAATAAAGAATTTGCCCGATGCTTTTGTTCAATCTTATGTCACCTTTATGTTCTCCTATCCTAACACTCAAGGCCCTTGTTGTCACTCCTACATATAACTTCCCACACGGGCATTTAAGGATATAGACAACAAATTCAGATTGACAATTGATGTAATCTTTCACTGAATACTCCTGCCCTGTCATGGGATGATAAACCTGATCCGCACGCATCACAAAATTATAGTTCACACATTTCCCACATCTGTACATACCCTTGGTTTCACTTAGCCACGTGCCTTGTTTTTTGATGGGCTTAGATACATGGACCAACTGGTCCCTCAAATTATTCGTTCTTTCTATGCCATCATTGGAAAATCTGCAACCCACAGTTTCAGTTTCTGATCCATCTGTATGTTGATACTGCCAAGTATTAATACCCATGACTGTCCATAGATATTGTCAGTAAGGTCAGTCAATTCCTATATAGCTATATTGGTAAAAAAGCGCTATTCCCAGTGGTTAAGATATATGTATTTTAGCACCTTTTTTAGGGCAGAGACTTGATGATTGAATCCCTCTATTTCCATTAATACAGAAGTTTCCTAGCTCTATTATGCTGGGCATTGACCCAGCGTAATAGAGCTAGCAGAATCACGCTGACGTCATGAAAGCAAACATTTGGGAAGCGCACGAAAACGGAGATTTACAGGTCTAATTGAATGGGGTATTAATACTGTGGTTAGCTTGGTGACACATCAGAATTCCCCTTGACAAAGGCTATAGTGCCGAAACGTTGGGGTATTTTCATCATTGGCAAGTGTATCTGCTACCTGTGGTTTGTCCCTTTTTGCCTTGATCTTGTAACTTGGTGGTATGTGTATATTTGTGCTGCTGCAGCTGTATACAATATACCAACTGATGTATTTGATGTATATTTGTTTGTTTTATACTATATGTAAGTAAAAAATCTTTTTAACATTATCTTTGACTACCAAGTATTACTTTTCTTATTGAGTGTCCATCCCCTTTTCATTTCCATATACCATTTTGGGTAACCAATTGTGGGGTTATTCTGGGGTATATGCACCTCTTCTTGCCTAAAAAGAGAATCTCTTTCTTTTTCTAATACTGGGAGTGCCCTCCATTAACCTATATTTAAGCATTAGAAACTTTAACTGTCAGGCTGAGATGGGACAGTCAGGTTGGCAAAACACTTAGATAGCAATTACTTACAAACACAGAACTATCAGTGAAACACAATCATGACCTATAGGTAACTTTAATGTACATTCATATTTTAAAAAGTACTTTTTTAGTGTAAGTATCACTTTAAGCCATCAAATATTATTAATATAGGCCTCTGTGTATTTGACACCAGTAAAAATGTTTTTCATTATTTATTTACAGTGAAAAAATATTACACATATTAAAATGTACAGGCAACATTGCCCTCCTGGCAAATCTCTACAGTAAACGCAAGTAAAGTACTACAATATTTTTTTTGCCTTCCTCTTTATCAACTAGCAGTTAAAAAAAAAATGAAAGGTTGAACTTGATGGACGTGTGTCTTTTTTCAACCCAACTTACTATGTTACTATGTAATATAATAATAATAATAATAATAAGGCATATTTCTAACGAACGCCTCTCTAAAATATCTAATCATACATACATTAATAGTGAACTAGATTTCCATGATTCAGTTTCTGTGATATATATTATTTTCGCCCTGCTTACAAAGTCTGAGGGCTAAAGGCTGCAGTACTATACTTTATACATTTGTCCAATGAGGTCATACACACAGGGAAGAGCAAATTAAGTTATATATGCTCAGATCTGACCATTTGGATGGTGAATTATTAGCAAACAGCTTACACCACCAATTTCTGCCTTATCTGAACTAGAGATTTGAATATTAATTCAAATTATACATCCAAATTACCAGTGGCTGAACTAATAAGGATGCAGTCCCGCCAGGGGCGCTCCGCCAATGAGGCGAGTTGAGGCACTCGCTTCAGGCGGCAGCGCTCCCTGGTTACCAGGGACAGCAAAAAAGCCCTCCTGGTAACTAGAAGCCGAATTTCCGGTTTTGAACCAGGAAATTCGGCTCTTCTAGTGCAGAGCGCGCACATGCTCCGTGGACCCTCCTTCCCCTGTCCGGCTCTGAAAAGTGAGCTCCGTGGGGCGGCGGCATAGTGAAGGCCGCCTCAGGTGGCAGTATGATCTGAATCGCCCCTGGGTCCCGCACCCCCTCAGAGCCCGTCAAATGTTCACGCAGAAGTGAATACGTCGCGACATGCGTCAAAAGGGGGAGGGAGCCAGTTGCACAGTCTACAACCAGACCCCTTAGATGGCTCGTTACATTACTGCAAATTATGTAAAGATCTGTTATCCAGAAAACCGCAGATCCTGAGCATTCTGGATAACCATACCTGTATATATCGGCTCATTGTACTTAGACAAGATAGGTTCTGTGAATAGGCTGAAATATCTGCTCAGGCAGCAGAATAGGTAATAATTAAAGGAAAGCAAAACCCCCTATGATTGGGTATGTCTATGTTTTACTGCATTAAAACATTATTCACTGTAAGTTAGTAACCGGTAATATAACTTACACAAATGAATGAAAACAGGTACGAAAAATCATTTATAAAGGATACAAGGTGCAAAGAAAAAAAAAAAGCAAGTAGCAATTTTCATGTTTTTCCAACAACGTACCTTGCCAACCTTGAGTGCTCTATACGTTTCATTCCCTAAAGGGACCTCAAAGCAATGCAGTGCAACTATTGGTGTATGCAGTTGCTGGTGCTTTATAAAAGAACAGCAGCAGGTGGGCATGCGCTTTGTTGAGCAACATATAAAATCAACAATAATGGAGGGCCAAGGGACTCAATTTGCAAGTTCTAAAACTGATGCTGAGAAGGATCAGGGGACCAAGATAAAAATCTTATATATTCTACAAATGAAGGAACAAAGAAACTTTTGAAATGTAATAAATTAAAAATGCTGTACCATCAAGGCATTTTTTATGATTCCCCTTTCAACATATTGCCTTTCTCCACATGCAGCTTTTTTTAGTTGTTTTGGAAGACAGTAAGCCGTAATATATTTTCTAAGCAAAGGCAGCAAACAGCAATGTATTAGTCTTGGCTGTCAATCAAAATCTGACTCAGACTACAAAATAAAGACGGATCACAGAGGGGGATAGAAGAGTAAGTTATTATCTTATTATTAAATGGTGCAGAATTTTAAAAGGGAACTATTGCAGAAATGATCATTTATGCATAGCAATAAAGAACTTTCTGGGGAAAAAAAGTTTGAATTCTGTGAGATTATCATGTTACTCTTCAATGTCTCTCTGTCTACAATCCGTCTCTCTTCAAGCAGTGTTGTGTCAGTAATTTTGAAATTCATCGTATATGCAAAGGGAGCACACGCCAATGTATTTGATTTAACTGTCAATCAAACAAAGCTACATGAAGAGAGACAGATTATGGAGAGGGGGGATAGTGAAGAGTAATTTGATTATTTCAGAAACAGTACAGCATTTTTAACCAATTATTTTTGGAAAGTTCTCTACTGGCCTGAGATGAAGATCTTACACTTTAAAATTTTCGCAAGATTTCCTTTTAAAATTCTCAAATGTTATATTTTCATTTGATTTTATAGATCGTGTATTCATTTCTTGGGAGGAATCTCATATTAAATTTTCATGATCTCAGGGTGAATGTTCATTACCGTTCTTCCTTGTACCTGCCACAATTTTGCATGTCCATACTGTAAATCATCATATTTTGTATAATACTAATTTAATACAGTTACATTATATATGTGCTTTTATGCTGCCTGTGTCTGAAAGGTATAATGTTTACATCTCTAATTGTTTCTTACAGCTAAATGAACCTACATTTCTTTATTGGTAAAGTGTTTTATACCTATAATTCCAATAAAGCCTGGCTACTGTAGCAAAGTTTCAGCTGCTGCAATAGAACACTGTAGACTGTTTAACACTTGAAAGTAAGATAAACGTCATCAATACTGTAGAGTTGACAGACACACTTTTATATTTTAAATAGAAATAAATGATCCTTGATCTTTATTTATATTTTCTGGATCCACACATCGTCCTTTCCGTCGAGTTACTCTTTGATTCCGGTGGAATTTGGCATAACAGCGAAGACCTGAATGGGATAAAGGGACAAATTATTTTTAAATGTTTTTTCGATTTGAAATGTCAAAATTCATTTTAGATGTAACAGTGGCAGACATGAAAGTCATTATTAACTTCTAAACTAACTAAATTGTCTGCAAGGAAAGCCTGCAAGTATAAGAGAGAACACCATATTTAACTGGGCTTGTAGAAAAAAACCTTGGCATTAACTTACACAAATTAATGTAATGAATTTTCTTTTCCCTTATAATCTCCGTTGGTGAGATTGCAAGGTATAAATGTACAGAACAGCTTTTGCAATATATAAGACATATGTAATGTGTTTTTTGCAATATTGCAGGCCATGTAGACAGGAACAACTTGAATGGGAAGCCTCATAATGAAGGGACAAAGAATCATTAATGGTGATGTGCAACAATCACCAGATGCTGAAGTCCAGTCATTTCCAGTCAAAAGTAAGGGATAATATTTAGAAGGGGTAAAATCGACCTTTGCTTTGCAATCAGCATGACTCCAAGTATATTAACTTTCAGGTGTGAATATGTTAATTTTGTGATATAAATTGCTAATGAGTGGCAAATTTGAATTTTTGGTGATTATATGCCCCTTTGTAAGATCCATGGAAGAATGGTGAATTTTTACTGAACGAGAACCCCAGTCCTGGGGAAAAAAGGGAAGGGGGGTGCTAATATAATTCTATCCCCCAGTGCAGAGCTGTCCGACTAGTGGCCCCACACTTGAAAGTGTGCCTGATGTGACTGCTTACCTTGTGTAAGCTTTAAAAGGTATCATTACTGAGATTAATTTGCCCATAATCTGCCTGCCCCGTGTTCCTTGTGTGTGCCATACTCTGTGTGCCCTATGGTCCTTGTGTGTGCCATAATCTGTGTGCTATAATCTGCCTTCCTCATAATCCTTGTGTGTGCCATATACTGCCTTCCCTATGCTTGTAGTGTGTGCCATACGCTGCCTCTTCTATGCTCCCTGCTCCATGCTCTTTGGGGCCGATATACTAAATTCACGTGAATAGATCGAAGTTCGATCGAATTCGATCGAATTTCGAATGTAGGATTTATTCGTTTGGTAGAATATGCAAATTTTGGCATATTCAATCATCGAATAGCGAATGGTCGAACGATCGAATAAATTCGAATAGAGTCAAATGAACGAATATTCGATCAGGGAAGGATTACATTTTTTAAGTTTATTCTTTGGCAGATTGGACCTACCGAATTGCAATAGAAGCCTATGGGAGCACTTCAATAGGCTTCTGAGGCTAAGTCCTGATCGAATAGGATACGTACGATCGAAGTCTTCAATCGTTCGAATCATACGAATCATTTGAATGATCGAATGATTTATTCGACTGATCGAATAAATTATTCAACTGATCAAATATATTTTTACTCGATCGTCGAATGATCGAATAAAAGGTAGCATTCGACGATCTGGGGAAGAATAGTACATTTGGGGCCTATGCACCCTGTGTGTGCCATACTCTGCCTGCCATATGCTCCTTTTGTGTGCCACACTCTACGTGTGGGAGGTAAACCTGGTTGGGGTTAGAATTTGGAAATACTTGTTAGGGGATTCCCAAGGTGTTTAATTATGTACTGGGGTTGCTATGCAATCCACAGGGAAGGAGGATTTAAGGATATTTCTTAATATGACTTAATAAACCTTTTTCAAATATGAGTGATGGGCAATATCCCTGTAGTGAGCACCAACCATTTTTTGTGTGCCACCACCATGAATGTGGGTATAATCTTAAAATGTCTTGTGATAACATGGGGTAGTTTAAATTGGGTGTGGTTTAAAAAGGGGGAGTGGTCAACACTGGCTTCCATTATCAGACCACCACCACGTAGGCCAGAACAATTGCAGCCCTCTGGACCGTTGGACAGCACTGCCCCAGTGTATTACTTTTTATCTACTTTAAACAGCAAGTCACCCTAGGCGGGGACAAGTTTATCTTGGAATATTTTTAGTTATACAGCTTTTCTTGGCTGTGTACCTCTGAACAAATCATTATAAAGTAATAACTAAAATTAGTGATTCCTGATTCAACTCATAAAAGTACAGTGCAGTGCAATCAAACACCATTCTGTTTACAGTTACATGACCCAGCTGAACCCCTACTCTCTGATGCATGCAGGGAGAAGAGATTTGGACAATTATTGTGTGCACTTGAATGTATGTTTTTTAAAATTATTTATGAAACAGTTATCTTGTTACTAAGGGTTGATTACTCTAGCAACAAGTGGTTTTGCAGTGTTTGATGTGATCTATTTTCAGATCCTTTAAATCCTATATATGACTCTTTCAAACAATCTTTGTAAATATACACTAATATTAATCAATTAGGCATTCCACTCATTTGGCATATGACAGTGACATAAAGTACATATTCAATTTTATGTGTATTTTTAAAGAAAAAACACCTTATTTATAAAAAGATACTGCCCATTTGACAATGGCAGGCTGCATACCTTCAGTACACATACAGTCATCGTAACACTTATTGTTAAGTCCTCGATTGTTAGGTTTGCAGAGGTGTTCTCGCAAGTCACAGCAAGAACCTGTAAAAATATACAAAAATATGCAATTACATGAATTCTTCATTGTAAAATTGATCGGGCATTAAAGGGAAAATATATTCTTCTTATTATTAATAACATGTATTTCTATAACGCCAACATATTGCGTAGAGCTTTATTTTATAAGTAAGCTTATATTCCCTCTATTTTTTGCATATTTCTGATGATTCATATGCGGAGGCTTCCATACATAGAAAATACAGCAATATATTCATGAAATATTGCCCCAGGGGTCATGTTTTACATATTGTAAAATGTTTGCCTGTGAATTTTTATAGAGTGAATGTAAGTATCAAATGTACAGTATTTTTACCTACAGGCAATACTGTATTAGCATAATCAAATGCTACAGTGCATTCATTAAAGGACAAGTAAATGTGAAGTAACTTGGGATGAAAATACAACACCCCAGTTAATACAATTGACATGTAGGAAAATAGCACCGGCCTGGGGCAAGACAAATGCAGTATTGTGTAACCATTTTTCTTACATTTTCCAGATTTTCCCTGAGCACCTTCATGAGGAAAAAACTGAATTCACTGTGGATGGGGGTACCTAACATTTTATACAGTAAATTCTCTTTTCCTTATTATTTTCCTTGAATTGTGACTGTTAGTAATCATAGTTCCCAATCAGACTTGCTTTTAATTGCGTAAAACGCTTATTTCTTCTAACATACTTTAAAAATATAATTCACATTAAAAAAACCTGTGCTTCTATAGATAGTATCAGATGCATTGATTTAACAGGGATACCTCCACCAAGAGTGGAAAAATGCTTACATTTGAATTGTTAATCTTACACATATTGTTACCTGGAAGACAGTCGAGATGGTGATCGCATGATTCTTCAACTAAAGTTGCATTATTTGTATTCTCCTTGTTCTTACCTGTTATAATGAAAACGCACAGCTAAATTTGTTAAGGTTGAAAATAATAATTTTAAATTGTCGATATACTAAACGCAGAACCAGCATCTCCTTTTTAGAGTGGGGGAAGGGGTGTGACAAGATGACAATGTTTCATAAGTGCTTTACAATGGCGAACACTTTATCAAAATCAAAAATCTTACGGTTTTCTGAAAAACCACTCAACCAAATCCGCAAGGACTTTTCACCTCTATTTAACAAAAACATTTTTATGAAAGTATAAGGATTTGTTGTCGAAAACGGAACCTTTTTTTGGATTTCACACTGAAACCTGCAACATTTTTCGATTTGATGCCTGAAACCACAGAATCTTCAGATTATTGAATGAAACCCATCGTTGATCAGGATATCTTCAAAATATCAACAGGACATCTGCCATTGACTTCTACATGAACTCGGCAGGTCTGAGTTGGAGTATTTTTTTATCATGACTTTTAACACCATCAGGGTTTTATAAATCTCAAAAAATATTTAGTTTTTCTATGAAAAAAAGCAAACGTGTTTTATCCCTTAAAAGTCTGACCAGAAAAAAGGACTTTAATAATTAACTCCCCTTAAAGTATTTTTTTATTAAAATAATAGTTGTGCTAAATTATGAATTATAACCCCAATTTACTTTGAAACTAAACTCAAAGTAGCTTTTACTCAGCAGAAAAGTAAAGTAACATATAATAGCTAACTTCAGCTTGTGAAAGTCCTTTGGTTTTCTCAATGTCCAAAGTAGGCCTGGTCAGTCCACTTGAGGCCAAACAACAAAAACAACCATGTCCAGTATTAGCAGGTATTCTTATCATAATCCTGTACACAAGGGTTTTAGTCCTTTTAGCATCCTCTAGAAGTAATTGCAGCTCACTGGCTGCAGGCACCATCATACACTTAATTACACCTGTGACTCCTCTTTATGCAGAGTAAAAGTCAGGTGTGTACCTGGGTGGAATGGGAAGGCCCACCCTGTACCTTCCCTCCCATTCCAGAGTCCGGGCCCTGAAGAGCTAAGAAAAACACAGCTACTGGTATTTGATGCCAAATAATCCCCAGACTCCTTCCCTGACAGACACACTTCTTAAAGGGACCACAGCCCAAATAATGGTGAAATAAACCTCCCGTCAAGGACCCAGCCCTAGTGTCCTCTACAATATATACATATACTTCAGTTCAGGGACGGTCCAGGTCAGGAGCCCGCCATAGGCAACCTGGCTGGACACCCCCGGCACATGTGTGCATGCTCCGGTCCGGACTGTGAGAAAGGGGATAGCAACAGAGGGAGGGGTAAGCGACAGAGGGGAGGGATGAGCAACCGGTGGAAGGGTGACAGGAGGGAGGGGAAAGTGACCAAGGGGTGGGTGAAAGAGGGAAGGGAGGGGGGTAAGACTGAGGGGTGAACACAGACTAGAGGTAGGCAGAAGAAAATTTTAGGGGTAGCTGCCCAGCACCCCCCTATCATTGCACCCTAGGCAGCTGCCTACCCCTAGTTCCGGCCCTGCTTCTACTGTTTTAAAAATTGTAACAACATGCCTGATAAAGAGATGTAGTTTATTCTGGAAAGCTTACATTCTTATACATGCCAATGGATGTGAAATGAAAGGGATGACCAGGCTGTAACTCCAAGCACCACCAGATAACCCTTTTTGACACTTAAAGGGGTTGTTCACCTATGAGTTAACTTTTTTAACTCTCAAATTCGACCCTTAGTAAATCTGCCCCTAGCATTTAAACCTCTAAAACCAGTAATTCTATACAGTGAGAGGATGTTTATAAAGTGTGTTTATGAAGCACAGCTCATTCTTTTAAAGTTGTGTCAATATTTTTTTGGTATTAATATTTGATGCGTTTATAAATTGGCTCAGTTTCATGTCTTGTACATTGGATTCAAAGGTCCTTAGGAAAGCATATTTTTCATGCTGGACTATTAAGCATCTCTGACAGGACGCCTTGGGAGTCGGATGTTGTTTTAAATAAAGTGACTTGAATCCAGTAAATGGACCTTTAGTTTTGCAATAATGTTGTGTCGTATGATTTGTATGGTCTGATTTTATTGTTAGAATGGAAATGAGACCAAAGTTTTGGATATATAACGAAACACTCTAGTGAGGGGGGGGTCACTAACCATGTAAACAGTTCTAAATTGATACATTTAGTTGACACATTTGTTATCTTTGTCCCTGCTGAGCAGAATCCCTGAGTTCATAGAAGGTGACTGTTAGAATTGATACAATAATTGCTAATATTCCGCAGATGCTGCTGAGAAATGTATCAACTAATTGTATTAACTAATTAAATAAATGCAGCAAATTGTAACCGTTCCGAATGCTCCTGGATCACTGAGCTGCCAGACGGAAACACCAGGGACAGGAACATTCAACTGTAAACATTAAATAACCAGTAAAATCAAAAAATTTAATTGTTTTAAAGTAATAAAAATATAATGCAGTGTTGCCCTGCTCTTTTAAAAATGCAGTGTTTGCTTCATAAACACAACTATTGCTTATATAAATAAGCTGTTCTGTAGCCATGGGGGCAACTAGTCAAAGGAGAAAAGGCTCAAGTTACACAGCAGATAAACTTTGTAGAACATAATGTTATCTGTTATCCATTACTTATCCTGTGCCATATAGCCGTTTTTGAATTTCCGGCATTGCTACTCAGCAGCTTGTTTATATGAACTATAGTAGTGTTTCTGAAGCAAACAGATCAGTTTCAACAGTGCAGGGCAACACTACATAATATTTTCATTACTTTCATTTTTTGGTGTTACTGTTCCTTTAATTTAGTTTGATGATATTTTGAAGTATTGTCTGTGGGCCTGACTCATGGTCCTGGTGTTGTAAGGAGATTAGCATGCACATACTGAATCCAATGATGATGTTTGAAGAAACAGTGTGTTTGCATAAGGTTGGATCAAGATATCTTCTGGGTATAATTGCACTTCATTTTCTTGATAGCCGGTTCCTTAAAAAGCTAAAATTATGTGAAATTCAAATAATAGACAAAAAAACTGAGACTTTTTAGAAGTTTACCTTTCTTTTTAGATGATGGCCACATTTCTGGTTTCATATCTTCATAATCTGTCCAATCGAAAAGGGTCATGTCTAGAGTTGGCATCACATCTCCTCCCTTCTTACCATGAGTCTGCAAGTATGAACTAAATTAGCATTGTATGGACATTCAATCATCCATTACTTTATAATGAACTATGAACTTTTACAAGCTATTTGCCTACAAAGATGATATCTACAATGGAATAGCTGCATTATCAGGAGAGGTGCCTGACTTTGAGATCTGCAGCCAGTGCTGGGGCGATGAGTCACATTCCACATTTCAGGTTTTCCTGAAGGTTGGAATTTAGTGGTTGGGGCATATATAAATAATTCCCATAATTATAATACAAATATTTCAACAACCTTCAGGAAAACCTACCAGGAAAGTGGACTTGGAGTGATGGTGGGCTCAAGGAAGCACTGTTCTTATCACCTGACTTTTGTACCCTGTGTCTGTTTTTTGTACTTTGCACCTTGACCTGTGGGGATAAATGACCCAGTGGCATACTTGTGATTACTGGGTACTCTGTGAAAAAAATCTTTAGTAGGCCCAACGCAAGCAGTTTCTCTGCAGCCATTTCACCTGACTGCCCACCCACTCCTCCTTTGTGGTGAGGGGGCAAAATTTATCAGTCAAAAAGAGACTGGGAGGACTATCATGCAGCATGTTGCATAGTATTTATGCCCCTTAAATTACTAACTGATTACGATTATGTTACAAAATTTGCAGAATAGACTATACTCAATATTTTTCCATATATTTAAGTAAAAATGGTTGAGCCCAGGCCCAAGAAGTACACTGATCACTTCTGATATCAGGTAAATTCACGAAAAATATCATTGGACACAATCAAGAATCTAATTTTTTAGTTTTTTTTTTATAGATCTTCAAGGTGTGCTTATGCTTAAAAATTTGAAAAAAGAACTTACATGCAGTGAAATCACATTCTATCCATCATGGAGGAGTCTCAAAAACTCCCAGTTGAAACATTTTTGAATTTTTCTACTTCTATTGACTTCTACATGACCTCAACCGCTTTTAAAAAGCAATTTTTATAGGGACTGATGTGAATTATGTATGATCTATAAAAAGCACTACAGAATATATCTGTTCTGTATAAATAAAGTATATTAATAACAACAATATAAACGACGTTAACATGGATAAAGATTTTCTTACTGGATTACCATCCAATTCTAATATTGGAACAAGGGTATAAAAAACACAACAGATGGCATTAGCTGGGGTGACATGCTGAGCGATGAGCCTCTGATTGAACAATGGATTCTATTTTCAAAGAAAATAGCCTGGAGATGTCTTAGTTGTAATCCCCTATTTTGCTGTGCCAAAAGAGTCTTAATAAATAAATGTCACTTAATTTTAAAGTCCAATTTTCTCCTTCTTGCAAAAATGATGTTCTGCTATGAGCAAGAAGAAGCACTTGAATTAAGATTTACATAAGAAAGGTTGTAGATACTGTATCATGTTTCTATACAGACACACAAAGCAATAATAGATGCACATGTTCATATAAATTAACTCATTGTATGCATATCTGTATCTTTAATGGGACTGCTGCATAAAATGCATTTGAATTGGTAGCTACATAATAATGTGAAAACTACACAGCATTTACCCGCATGCGACGAGCTGTTTCTAACATTGCTGTAGGCTGCTCATTAGTAAACATTGGGTTGGCAGTGCTCTGGGGAAGCACGGTAGAAGGACCAATTGAGGACATGTCCAAATAAGTGTACTGAGTGGGTGCTTTGAAGGTTAAATCTTCTCTTAAGAGGCCGCTGGATTCCACTTCAAAGCCTCTCCCTGCAAACATACAAACTGACATTAAAGCCAAACAGAAGCAAGAAATGCATGATCCCACATACAAGACTGAATCAGTGTATACTTTAATATGCTACTAGTAATGAAGATAAAGCAAGATTAAGTAAACCTAACCCATAAAGGGACATAATCTAATGTTGTAGGATTCATTTTCTGCTATATAATTGGCAAGATGAAAATCTCAATATTTCTGATTATTTCAGATATGTGAAGTAAAGAGAGTGTAGGGCAAATTCCAAAGTTCTAAAAAGATTTTGACGTTGAGGCAGTGGGGAACAAATAATACACTTTTCGGGGCTTACACATAGGTGACAACTGACTCGAGTCTTCTTTATGAGGACTGTAACGATGGAAACAGATTGAAACGATGAATGAAGATAATATTGCATATGCCCAGTTTTATCTGCTTTCAGCATTCCCATACATGCCTGTTAGCACAGTTCTAAGAGAGAAGCCTTCAGAATTCCTGTGGGTGGCTTCAGCAATGAAAAGTGAATGGTCTGAACTAACCTCTTTGAACACCACACATTTTATGCCAAAAAATCCATGTTCATTAACATTCACTTGTATTTAACTGAAGTGTAAAGGGAAATTAGAAGGGTTTAAAACACTCTTCCAAAACTATGTACACAAGTGCTTTTGGAGAATACAGCAGTGACCCAAGAAGTTGAGTCTTAATGAGATGATAACTGTGAAACTTTCACCAAACAAAGGAAAATAAAAGATGGTCCATTTATAAAAGGACAGATTTTTTTAACAATAAAATTAGCAAAGTATTCTTAAAATAGTCCCAATAATTTTTTTCTTTTTATTATGGGCTGATTGACTAAACAGGTATGTGAACTGTTATCCAAATAATAGCAGTATGGAGTTCAATTAGTGAGGTTATTCATTATGTGATAAAACAGGTGTCAATTGTGCCCCTTATTTAAGGAAGGAAGGCAGCAAATGTTGTGCATGCTGGTTATAGTTCATTTCTCTCTGAAAATGAGTAAAAAATTGATTAAGTACATTGGGTTAAAGTTCTTAGAAATTTAAAGAAACCAACCCAATTTTTCCTTACAGGTGCTCAAGATGGAGAGAAGACATTCCTCAGAATTCCCTTTCCAGAAGCACCAACTTCCTTAGACAACAGCCTGACTGAAATGTGGATAAAAAGGAAGTACAACATTTCTAGCTTACTTCTTTAGTTAAGCTTGAGTTCTCCTTTAAAAGCAAGACCCTGCTTTCTAGGTGCCAAAATACATTAAAGTAGAAGGAAACAAAAAAATTAGACCTACTTCATTAGGCTTGCCATCAGGCCCCCTCTTGAAATGCTGCATTAGGAACTCCAATATCCCTGCGGTTTTAGTGCACCCGTATTCAGAACTTTCAGAGCAGTTAAGATTTCGCGCCACCATTTTCAAAATGTGAATCACTTCCGATCTGTGCTTCGCCTCTACTGCGCTTCACCTCTACTGCCCATGCGCGTCCTTCGTGACCCCCCATGACGTGCATTGTCCTGATTGACTTCATACAAAAGCCACACCTACGCTTTCTGATAACTTGTAAGTGTTACAAAACAATAGTTTTGTAACAACAAAATTTTGTGGCAACCTGTAATGATTTCAATTCACATTTCTACAGACCCGCACGCTTATTGATTTATATTTTTGCTGCGCTCCTCAGCTCCTGCGCTCGCTCGTTGACAAACTGTAATTCAATCCTCAATCAAAACCTCAACGTCATCGACTTGCAGCGCATGACTGAAAAGTTCTGCGCATTCCTATTAAGGAATATTTCTGCACTGCAGCATAGATATGTCTTTATATACCTGTTTAAACTTTTGTAAAAAAACGATTGCAGCACAAAGATTGATGTAAAAAATAATGAGAGAATGCTTGTTGGTAAAGGTTTTATTTTTTCATGGTC
>CM044444.1:58609512-58623321 GCA_024363595.1 Xenopus borealis
GTGGGCACATGTTTAGGGCAATAAGACTACTTTATTTTTATTTCTTTTATTATACGCTTAAGTTCGCACCGTATGCAAATTAGGCAATGCTAGCCTAACTGCGATTTGCCTGGCGAAGTAACAGTAGCGCTACTTTGCTACTGTTCACAGCCCTGAGTGCAAATTCGCAACTTAGTGAATTTGTGTAGCGCTGGCGAAAATTCGCTTGGCGAAGTGCGGCGAAGCTGTCACTAGTGCATTTTGCCGCTTTAGTGAATTTGCCCGAATGTGAGATGATCTTCCAGTAATTTTTAGCTTTCTGAATAATGGGTTTTTCTGGATAATAGATGCCATATCTAAATACTAATATAAATCACTATACCTCTCTGGTGTCTGGCACGATCTTTCAGGCTGGACCTTTTTTGCTCCCTGTTGTGCTTCTTTCTCTTTGCTTTAATATCTCCTGGCTGATTTACTCGTTGATTATAGGATAAATGAAAGGTTCGGAGTTCATCTTTGTTATGTTTCAAAGCACTTGGCTGCCCTTTTTCCCCTGCCACTCTCCATAGTGGGGAACTGATTATCTCGTCACTTGGTAGGAAGGCTGGGGTTGGCAAAGCACCAAAAGTCCTATCGTTCTTTGACATTTGTGACCTTCTGTGATTCCTCTCCTGAGTCTGATGAGGCCAAAGGTCTTGTTCATACTGGCTGTTCTCAGAGATTTTCTTAGGTTTAGATCTGGTCTCATGCATGCTCATACAGACCACATGACTGACAATTACAATCACAATAAAGATAAATAATTGAATGCAGCTGAAGAGAGACATTCTTTTCAATCCTGCACCTGCAAAGCAAAAAATAATGAAAGCAATTAAGAAAGACAAGGACAATTTGTGCTTGTTAATAAATACAGTGCTACATTTTTCTTTTTTTATTTACAGTTCACATTATGTACAATGTTTAAGAACACAATTAAAAACAAATTTTTAATATTTATAATGTTACCATTTGGCAAACAATTCTCTAGGCTTATTATAAACTGAACCTTCCTTTGAACTCACTAAAAAGCAAGGACTATTGTACATAGCAGGGCACAGGGACTTTCATATAGTTGGATGCAGAGTAGCCATTGTGAAAAATATATTGGCCTCAACCAGAATGGTCATAATCAAGATGCCTTCTGGTCGGCACAGGTTGAGCAAGAATAATCTTTCTTTGGCATCACTGAGTAAGGAGGGCATCCATGTCAACAGTCTATTTCAATACCATACAAAAAAATATATTCAGGAGGACAAATAGAAGGATAATGCACATTCAGTCTAGGATAATGGCAAAGGAAAGATCTACTTAGAAATTATTAATTCAGGCAGAATACTGGAATTGGCATGTTAAGCTTCAGGTTTAGAAAGCACAAATTAGTATTCTTTAAACCAGATAAGTAGAACCCACCATCCATGGAGGACAGCTTTAAGTGTTTCCATTACATAGTCATTACACTGGAAAGAACTTTCAGGAGAAAAAAAGAATAAAAATAAGGGATGAGTTACTGCAGAATATGTTTTACTTGATTCACTTCAGAGATGGAAAATCAAACATTTCAGAGATGATAAAGCAACATTAAGGGGCATATTTACTAAGGGTCGAATTTTCGAATTCGACTGGTGTATATTTGGCGAATAAATATTCCCCAATATCAAATGGAATATTTGCCAGTTTTGAGTGCATATTCGACTATTCGCCAGAATTGTACGAGCAAACGATTCTGCGAATAGTTGCAGAAGAAAATGCTCGAATATTCACCAAAATCATGCGAATTGAACGTTCGAAGCGTTCAATCGTACGATTAAAATTTGGCAAAAGACTTAGAAAAAAAGCCTATGGGGTCTTCCCATAGGCTTCTATTGCAATTCGGTAGGTTCAATCTGGCGAAGTAGGTAGTCGAATAAAGATTTAAAGGGCAAGTTCTTCGACTGGCGAATAGTCGATCGCTCAAATATATATTGATTCGATCTATTCAATGCGCCCGAATATTCTATATTTGACGGTTGAAAATACTTAATTTGCATATTCGAATAGTCGCACGATCGAAATGAGACTATTTGCGTACAAATCGGAAATATTCAAACATGTTGAAGTCACGTATAAATAAATAGCAGATGTCCCTTTAAAATGATCTGTGCTGGGTTCTCTACAATAATTCCAATAATTCACGGTTTTCAGCGATAATCTAAAAAATTGCTATTATTCAAATTTTACATAATTTTATTGTGTCTTTTCCTGCACTGAATTAAGTAATTTTATTAATACATATGGTAAAAACTTGTATGGGAGTTTGGTCGAATTTGTGGAGAAAATTGGAGTTTTAGTAAGTAAACCCCTACATTTCATGTATATTTTTGGCTGGTTTTAATCATTTTCTATTTTTTTGTCTAAAATACTCAATTGATTTAGTAAGGTCTTTGAAAAAGAGGGCTAATAAGTTATTTCTGCAGGAGGCTAGCTAAGTTCACTGATACTAAGCCTGGATCTACAATCCACTGTGTTGTAGTACCTACTAAAGAATGGAGCTTTATTCACTGAGTATTAAAGTCTAAAAATGATATGGTACGCTACAAGCTATAAATACAAACAAATGAGAAATAATGTAAGTTCAGTATCAATAGTGGACTCCTGTTGTAGACGTTCAGTGGTTCACCCAAGGGTTTGTCATTTTAAATTAGTAAAGATTGTCTCATATGAACTGAATTGTTTACTGGCAAGAACATGAACGAACACTGTCTGCACAGGGAAAATGTGCTCCAGATTCACATGCAAATTAGTTTAATTAATCATTCTGATGTTTCCTTTTAATTTAACTCCATCCAATTTATTCCTTCCCTGCTGCTACACATATCTGCAAAAGGAAGTCTCCGTCTTTAGATGAAGGACTCTGCCAGGACAGCACAGTTGCTGTGATCACCAACAGGGCTGCCCAGCTGGTCTTGGCATCGAATCTTCCTTCCTTGGGTAAAATCATATAAGATTTAGAAAATGGCTTACTCACTTTGTATTCTTTAGACTACACTTGTTTTATATATATATATATATATATATACATATATATATCGGCATAAAGGTCGCACTCCTCCAGTCCAACAGAAAACCTGGGTGCCAGTCCAAAGAAGTTATGAAATACACAGCAGGTGACGGCACTCCAAGGATTTACAAATACACCATTGGATCAAAGCAGTAGTGGAGGTTTATTTAGAAGTCCTACGTTTCGGTTCACATCTGGAACCTTCGTCAGGGAGACCTTAGTTCCATATGTGAACCGAAACGTAGGACTTCTAAATAAACCTCCACTACTGCTTTGATCCAATGGTGTATTTGTAAATCCTTGGAGTGCCGTCACCTGCTGTGTATATATATATACATATATATATATATAATACACAAAAGCCGTAAATATATTGTAAATGATATCCTTATAAACGGTGAGATCTGATGTCATCAGTTATAAACGGTGAGTTCTGATGTCATTTCTGTCACATGACTCCCTGAAACTTGTGTATTATAATAAATAAAGTACCCCCAGTTGCAAAATATGAGGATATTAGAAGTTACCTCGGAGTTCCATGACCTGTATAAAAACACTCGGCCTTCGGCCTCGTGTTTTTATATGGTCATGAAACTCCTCGGTAACTTATAATAAATATCCTTATATTTTACAAGAGGGGGTACTTTATTCACTATATATCTACACATGTATGGGACCTATTATCCAGAATGCGTGGGACCTGGGGTTTCAGGATAATAGATCTTTCCATAATTTGGATCTCCAGCCAATGGCAGATATCCTGTTTACAGTTGGAATATATCATGATCTGCACTGCATTTCATACAATAATTTGAATAATTCGTAGTTTTCTGACGATAATCTGATTATCATGCATCAGATCCAAAAAAATGCATCAAGTCTTTTCCAGATTTTTGGAGCAAATTTATTTATAAATACAGTAAAAATGGTCAAATGGGTTTTAAGAAAATAGTGAGCAAATTGGGATTTTAGTACATAAACCCCTAAATCTCTTTACAACAAAAAGTGACAATTTTATTTTAAAAAATCATGCAAAGATTTACATTTCTCAACTTTCATACTACATTACAACACAAAAAAATATAAGTTCAATTTCCTCAAGAAAATACATTTAGCTAATACTATAGATACGTAATTAACACATCATTCAAATCCCAAAAATCCTTTTTGAGATAAATAGATATGGGAGTATTCTTTAGAGTCAAGTGATTTTTGAAGTCAGTTCACTTGAAGGAAGTGTTTTACCCTGAACGTGTCAGTTTTGCAATATGGCATTCCCAGCGCCATACTGCAATACTCAAACATCAAATCAATTTTAAAAACAGTTGTCCTGCTGTTAAACTAAGATTAGCAATTACTTTGTGTACTGAAGTGCTAAGCAAGCCTATATAACCTGTATTTGTGCAAATTACTGACGAAAAACTGGCAACTAAGAAACTAAATTGCACTATAAGCAATATAGCAATATAACCCCCCATTAAACGTATAGCGATAATGTTTGCTTTACTTAAAATAGTAGATACAATTGCATGTCATTATCGTACCCAACCAACCCATCCACTGGGGGTACACTTTCAAATAATGGCAGAGAGTGATGTGCTTCACATCAATACCTTCCACCTTATTACAATTCAATGCATCTCACTGGGCTCCAAATGTTTCTTGTGTTTTTATCAAGATGGGACTGTTTTAGTTGTACATAAATTCTGAGTCTACAAGCTTGGCAGGACCAAGGACTTCATGTTGAGCATGAATTAAAGTCTCATTAAACATCAAAGATATATACCCCAGCAACTCCACATGCTGGTTTCCCACCATAGTACTCTTATTGTTACTTTCTGGAGCAGATATTAATGGTTTACCAGGAGAGTGAATACAAAGAGAAAGCTTTGGCTGCTATAATGATGCAGCTAAGGTGGGCATAAAGAAGCTCAAAGCTCTTATGAAAGATGTTTTTGTTCTCCACCTCCGATATTCCACAAAGGATTTATGTGAGAGATGAACATATATAGGAGGATGACCAGTTCACAGCATCAGAGGTAGCAAAATTGCAAAGGAGATTATTTTTTTTTTAATCTAACTCTAAACCATGCAATGGACATGAAAATCCAAATTTATACCATTTTATTCGTCCTTTCATGCTTAGTCAGAACTGAGGATATTTATCTTTTCCATCAAAGTAGCTCCTTGTGAGCTTTGTTGCACTGAAATCCTTGCTTGTTATAAAGCAAGCTGTTTCAGCTGGGCTGCAGCTAATGGATACACGCTCTCTTTTTGTGCAAGTTTTATGGGAATACCTGCTTGATCAAGTACATGTATATATTGAGTATTATTCTTTTTTTCTGTAGATATGCAATGATATGCCTACAAATATTACAAATGATGCAAGTGCTAAGAGGAGCAAAAGAATTCTCGCCCCTTATTAATTATTCAGTCTGCACTTGCATCCGGGGATTAGCTGTACACATGCTATGATAAGGAGGATTATTTATTAAACTGGAAATGTTCTCATTATTTTATTAAAACAACTTCAACCAAACTCCCATCCACAATGTTGCCTTATTCATCAATAAAATAGCTCGAAAAATGTGGTGCAGGAAAAGAGTCAATAAAATTGTGAAACAAATTTAATTGTATATTTTTTTTGTATTTAACGCCAAAAACTCAGTTTTTTTGGATTATCACCTGAAAATCATAAATTATTCAGATTATCGTACGAAGCCCAACTCAAATCATACTATCTTCCAGTTTTAAAAGGGACATTTGCCACTGACTTCCTTCTACATGACCTTGTCTGGTTTGAGATGGAGTATTTTCAAATTCAGACTTTTAGAAACCTCAGGATATTATAAATATTGAAAAATTCTAGTTTTTTTTTCCACAAAACAATTGTATTTTCCCCTTTAAAACCTCAACCAGACAATTGTGGGTTTTTGTAATTAACCCCCTAAAAGTCACAAGATCCAGAAGGGTTGCTGTCTGACACAAGGCAGCTCTGCCCTTCAAGTGGTATGGTGGTAAATTCAGGGATCTACTACACCTTGAGCCCACAGGCTCACTCTAATTTGCACATCTCAAAAATGCACAAGTGGGAATGAGAGGGTTGCCCAACCTGGACTGAACTCAGTCCGCCATGATTATTAAACCCACACTGCCTTGCTTCTTCCAAGGATGTCAGAGATGGGCAGAGAATTACATCACCAGAAACACAGAGGGAGAAGCAGGCAGAGGTTTGGAAGACAGAAAAAAGAAAAATTTAATAATGCATTTATATAGTGACAAGCAATAAAAATTGAAAAATAAAAATAAAGATATAGCTTCACAACACTTTTTTTTATTTGGTTGCCAGTTTCAGTTACAGTAAAAATCATAACAATTAAAAAATAATGATCAGCTGAAAAATGATTAGACCAGTCCGTAACATACAGTACTACTATTTTTCAAGTAAATTAACACACAATAATAAAGCACTTTTTAAAACTATTTACTAAAGCAATTTTTCCAATTGCAGCAATGGTGGTTTAGGGATGGATCCTCTGTTCAGGAGGCTTGTAAAATTAAAATCATTGCTGCCTAGGGCACTCTCCCTGCTTGTTATATAGAAGAAGTAGTGTCACCAAGTCCAATGAAGTATTCAGAATATATAAAAAAAACTGAATCCAAACTGAATGTAAAAGATGAATATAGACAGTTATGACATGAAGGCAAATGAAAAGGAAAATGTATTAGGGGCCAGTCTATAGAACAACCAATGAAAAGAAGCCAACTGAGAAACAATACATGTAAATCAACCTAAAAACACAGAAACATACACAAGGAAATCCATGGTCCTGGAACAGAAAAAAACTATTTTCCAGTGTTCAGGTGGTGCAGTTCTTTCCCTTAGAATAAATAGTTTAATGTATGTTTTTCTTATGACTGTATCAACGCCTTATACTATCTGGGATGGGTTTTTCTTCAGTCTTTTCCACACGACAAACCATATGATTAAGACCAAACTAGAACAAGTTTTTTGACTAGCGCTTCCTTATAGCTTTAAAAAAAAAAGATTTCAAATGGAAAATTCTAGTTTTTATAGTTGCAAATTGTGGAGGCTTAATCATTGAAAGTCGGATTTTAGTGACTAAACTCACAAACTCTAAAACCACAATTGTCATTGAATTAATCCTGAATGATGTGCTAAAATATACAAATACCTGGAAACCTCTAAAAAATGTTAGTTTTTTTAATTCGAAAACCTTTGAATGTCCAAACTGATTTAAAGTGGTCCAATCAGATCAGAGCAGCTCCCTTTGAATTCTATAGGACTTCGAACTTTTACTTGGCCAAGTTTTACATTAGAGGTTTTTGCGGTTTTTACACTTTAGGGGGTTATTTATCAAAGGTTGAATTTCAAAGTTATGTGAACTCTAATAACATTCTAACATTCGATTGAATAGGAATGACCCTGAATGATTCAAGTCAAGTTTTCCAGCTATTAACATCTTTAAATGGTTCAACGGACCTCTTTCCTTGACTTCTGCATGAATTCAGCAAGAAAGTATCAATTAGATCTGTTTCCAGTGTGGAGGTGTGATAAATTTCACATTCAAATTCGAGTTGCTGGTTTTAAATTCGAAATTGTGAGTTTTGACCAAAAAAAACCCTAAAAATGTAAATTTATCATTAGGGTTTGTTCACCTTTGAGTTAACTCCTAGTATGATGTAGAGAGTGATATTCTTACACAATTTGCAATAGGTTTTATTTTTTTTATAATTTGTGTTTATCCAGTTTGCAAGTTCAGCAATCTGGTTGCTAGGGTCCAGACCACCTTTGCAAGCATGCATTGCTTTGAATAAGATACTTAAATATGAATAGGAGTAGCCTGAATAGAAAGATGAGTAATAGAAAGTAGCAATAACAATTAGGGGCCTATTTATTAAACCGTGTTTTTAAAGAGGAAATTTTCAAATTTCTTAAAGGGAAATTATTTTTTCAAGATGCTCCAAAGTTGCTAAAAATTCTAATACTCCATCTAAAACCTGTCAAAGTCATGTAAAAGTCAATAGCAGATGACCCTTTAGAAATTTGAAGATGTTTATTGCCTTTATGATCTTGGAGGGTTTTAGGCTGGTTTTCTTAATAATCTGAAAAAGTTGAGTTTTTCAGGCAACAACTCAAAAAAGTCAAACACAATTCAATCATCAAATAGAAAGTTGCACAATTAAATTTGATGCTCGATTTTGTCTTGACCTTTTCCCCCACCAACTTGATGGTAAATTAAGGGGATTCAGGGTAAGGAGTTTGGGCATTCTTTTTAATATAGTAAGAAAAAAAACGAGTTTTAGTAAATACCCCCCTGCATTGACCAGCAATTGAAAGCTGGAAAGTATCAGATACAATAAAGACCAATTGAAAAGTTTCTTAGAATAAGCAATCACTCATTTATTTAATGAAAACTTTTTAATTCATTGGAATAAGCTTTGGATATACATATATATAAGAAAAGACAGTGTTTCCCAAACTGTGACTTGCTATATTGATAGCTGAAAGAAATGTTGAATACACACCGTTATTTGGTGCACCTGTGGTGTGTTGGCTTCTCCTGTATTAACAGGCAGACGAACACAGTGTGAATAAAGGTAAAAATAGAGATCACAGATCATACGATCAAATATGTATCTATGTACACATTGCGTTTTTAAATCAACTGATGGACTATAAATAGCATAGACAGAATGAATCCCAGTAAGCTCTAGTTTGATCTCCATCATGTTTTTTATACTAACTATCAATAACAATATGTCTGAACTGGAGCAATATATTGTAATACATCTTAAAGGAATTGTTCAGTATAAAAGTAAAAACTGGGTAAACAGATAGGCTGTGCAAAATAAAACATGTTTTCAATATAGTTAGTTAGGCAAAAATGTAATGTATAAAGGCTGGAGTGACTGTAAGTCTAACCTAGCTTTTCAGCTCTCTTTTGTTTACACTGACTGGTTACCCTGGTTACCAGGCAGTAACCAATCAATGACTTGAGGGAGGGCCACATGGGTCACAACTGTTGCTTTTGAATCTGAGCTGAATGCTGAGGATCAATGGCAAACTCACTGAACAGTTATGTCCCATGTGGCCCCCCCTCAAGTCGCTGACTTACTCAGATTTAGAGAGCTGAAAAGCAGGATGTTGTGTTGTATTCTGTTATATGAGACATCCAGTCACTCCAGCTTTTATATATTACATTTTTGGCTAACTAACTATATTAGAAACATTTTTTATTTTGCACAGCCTATCTATTTACCCAGTTTTTATTTTTACCCTGAACTGTTCCTTTAAACCAAATTGTAAAATGGTTTTATGTTGGATTCTAGAGTCCTAGCACTTAGAAATTGCCCCAAGAAAATCACTCAATCAGCTTATTTTTGTGTGTGTGTGTGTGGGGGGGCTTCTTCTTGTGCTTTATTTGAAATTCTAAGTCTTTGAGATAAATCAATTTAGAATGAGTGCACCAGCTAAATTCACAGGGGATCAGTAAGTACAGTGGGAGGACAAGTGTCTCAGGCCTGCCGCATTTTTCCAAGAGCCGATGTGATTCGATGTGTGCTGAATGCACGAAGTCCTGAAGCGGCGGAAAGACACAAAGTCACAAAGGAGCCGACACTGAAGTCCTGAAGTGTCTGAAAGACCCGAAGTCACGAAGGAGCCGACAATGAAGTCCTGAAGCGAAAATACCCGATGTCATGAAAGGAGCTGACACTGAAGTCCTGAAGCCACGAGTTCAAATTCTACTGACACCAATGTGGGTTTTTTTTTTTTAAATCCCCTGGCCACCAATGTTTTATTCTAATATTCTATAGGCCCCTGCTACCAATTAAAAAAAATATATATTTTATGGGGCCCCATTTTTTTTTAAATTGTAAGGGGTCCCTGCCTACAATGTTTTTTTACATATTTTTTGGGTCCCCAATTTTTTTTTTAACTTGTATGGGGGGGCCCTGGCCATCAATAGCTTTTTATAACTTGTGTGTGGGGGGGGTTACTTTTTTAACACTGTCTGTGTGGTCTTTCAACTGTGATGTGGGCGGGATCAGGAGTGGGGCTTGGGCACCTGGGTGGGCGTGGTCCAGGGGGCCCAAAAAATGTTGTTGTACGAGGCCCCTTGATTTCTAATGGCGGCCCTGTGAAATATGATATGCAAATCAGTAAAACTGATAAGAAGAAGATAAAGGTTAAAAGTCAATGCAAGGGATGGCCAGGGCTAAATACAACTAAGAGATGAGCAGAGCTACATATTAAGGGTCGAATTGAAAATTCAAATTCATACTTTCTTATTTTCTATGTTCAAAACTGTCAAATTTGACTAGGGAATTATCCAAACTCGATTCGAGATACTCTTGAACTTTAAGAATTTGATTATTTGCTACCTAAATCCTGCCAGATTCATGTATAAGCCAATGGGAGAGGTCCACTGACCAATAGGGAGATGTTTGTAGCCTTCCTGACATTTAACATTTTTTTCAGAGAAAATAGAGTTTGGTCAATTCAAATCAAATTCGATTTGAGTTTTCGGGTCGGTAAAATTAGTCAGAGTTTTAGATATTCAGTTTCTTTATAAATAACCCACCAATCGAATTTCAAAGAAATTTTTTTCCACTTAATTTTTAATTTTATAGTAAAAAAAAAATGTTTGTTTTTTACCATTCAAACTTTAATAAATAACCCACTAGAGACAGGAACATTCAGCTTTAAACTTCTATTTTGGAAAAACAGTAAAAATAAAATATGGAAAGCAATTTAAAAAAGTCTCTGTTTATGGAGAACAATCTGAAAGTAACTCAACAGAAAAAAGTGTTTGGAAGGTGAACAACCCCTTCAAAATTTTCAAAGCAGGGCTGGGCCAAGGGGTAGGCAGGATAAGCAACCACCTAGGGTGCTATTATTGGGGGGAGGGCGCACTTTTTTTTCTTCATTTTTTTTATTTTTACTTTTCAGTTCACTTGGCTTGTTGGCCTTTATTAAAAGCATTATAATTTATAAACTTCACATGCCCTAACCCCCTCTGGGGTTTGTTTTAGCCTGGTGTATCTGTACAGGCTCCACCACCATGGAGTGTGACTTGGTGCCTTCCAGTTACATGCTGGCACGTTGACGCTCTGATGCATATGCGTAGTAGGCTGCAGGGCCACCTCAGGATGTCAGAGTCAGTCATTAAAAAAGCCAGATCGGTTTGGGCAGAGAGGACCTGCTGAGCATGCTAGAGGGGAGCAGTACTGCATCTTGCTGAAGAGACCTGTCTGCTCTTTCCTGCTGGGCTTTTAGCAGCTACACCTGCCTTTTTACTTCTTGCTGGCACAGGTACAGATCATGGGGACTTGGGTTGGCCACAGGTATGGTGGGGGCGTAGGGCCGGCAACTGCAGTATTAATGGCTATGGCTGGGCCCATTGTTGGCTGCTGGCCTGGCAGTGGCACAGGTACAGATCATGGGGCTTGGGTTTGGCACAGCACAGGTACAAGTGGGGGCATGGGCTTGGGGCCTGCAGAATTAAGGGTGGATATGGTTGGGTCTGGACGGCGGAAGGCGTGGGGTGATGGGGCTCTGATTGGAACCCTTGCCTAGGGTGCCACACTACCTTGGCCTGGCCCTGTTTTAAAGAATCTGGTTTGGTTAAACACAAGACACAGGAAAAAAGATGTGTGATAAGAAGGATAAGGACAAAAGCTTATAGTGAGGAGCACAAGTTGACCTCTCAGCAATAAATGAGCTAGATAACTCCTTGAAGAAAATAAAATCCGGTAGCATGTTTATCAAGCAGAATTAATGCTTAAACTCCACAGCTGCCTCTGTCAGCAGGCTGCTGAACAGCCAAGTAGAATGTTTGCATTATCTAAAATATACACTGCCTACTGTTTTGGAATAACTGTGCTGACTTGGCATTACCCTTTAATAGAATCCACCTACAGTGACACAAGTACAGTATGTTAGAATGGAATGCACCTGGTCTGTTTGTAAAACTACCATACAACATGTGATGTAGTTGTAAGTAATAGTGATAAGTATAAGTTATGTGTTCAGGAGATACTGTATATATTATATAGAGGACATATAGATAAAAGTCATATTGGTTGGTATTTTTGTAAAAATTATCAGATGGGAAAGGACCACATTAACATATAGTGATGTTCTCCTCGTCTGATGGTATTTTCAAACATCTCAGATATATGACTGATGTACATCATTGCCTTAACCTTTAAACAAAACAGGTAATGTTTGTCCATATATTGCAATATATTTAAGCTGGCTAACTATGTCATCCCATATCTGGCCAGTCCAACTCTCAAATTGCATCTGATTCATTAAGAATTCTATTGCTTCATTATACATTTTACAAAGGAACTAAGTTTTACCTGCAACTTACTTGCTGCTTTCAAAGTAAAACTCCCAAACTTGGTTGTCCTTTTATTAGACACCAGTGGTGTCTAATAGTAGGACTGCCAGATATGGGATGAGTTTGACGTAGTTGGCCAGCTTAAATATATTGTCTTAAATATATTGATAATGGGTTGAGTGCAGAGGACCTCTTGTATTTGTCTATATGTATTTTGCGGTCACAGCCTCATTGCACCCCTGCCTAATGGTTTTAAAAATTAGTGGTGAGCACAAATTTCCCTTGTATGATGTACAATATTGTACAAAATTTTAATCGAAGGTTGACATGGTGAATTATTTTTTTCTTTTGTACATAAAAAATTGCAAATAATTACTGGTTAATGTATGCAAGGTTGGCACCGATATTGCTGCATACTATATGGACATAATGTGGTGTTTCATGGCATGGTTTTACCTTTGTGACATTCAGGATGTGCAGGACAGAAGCACCAGGTGCTAAGGAGACCTTTATTTAATGCCTACTAAACAAAAAGGCTTAGCTATGTTCTGAACCTTGCACCGGGTTTTCAGCCTGGCAAATTGGCACAGAGCACAGCTAGCACCTGTCTTAAGTACAAAGGCAAATGTGAAAGAATCCAGTGGTCCATTAACTAACTGCAGTGACGAATAGCAATAATCATTATACTAAGTTTTGATCAGTTTAATAAACTTTATAAAATAAAACCAAACATATTCTAAAGGTAACTGTATTGGGACAATCTGCCAATGTTGTTAGTTTACTTGCCTTATGTTGTATGTGTAAAATAATCAATTAGATTGATATTGATGCTTAAAAAGAGGGTTTTGCTTGAAAAAAAAAAACTGGTGTTGAGCAGTGAAATTTTTTACACAGCATTTAATACCATGAGTCACAATAGAATGTACTGCTTGCATTTGTTTGTGACTGGTCTGAGGGATAGTGAAGCAATGGCATAATCCTGAGCGTTAATCTGGCACAAAAATTTACATATGTGTTTATATACAGCATATATAAATACTGTAAAAAAATATATATACTCTCTCTCTCTATATGTATATATATAGAGATGAAGCCACTTTGGATTGTGTGTTTGACACAGAATAACTAAACCCAGATATCCCATTTAACAGAGAGAATTGCATCACAGCATAACCATCTAATTAAAGTGTTCATCATTGTGAACAATGGTGCTTTGGTATGCTAATGAAAAGGTTAAATGCATGAAATGAGATAACACAGTTCCTTTAGTTAATCCTGAGCCATGATGCATTTAACACACAAATCCAAGTATATATGTATCTCTATATATATAAAGTCCCACAGTACCAGCACTCGAGACAATACCTTGATAGGTGGTGCACG
>CM044444.1:58638915-58655686 GCA_024363595.1 Xenopus borealis
GCATCAAACTATTCAGTAGACCTCCGACGTCCATATTTAGGGTGATTTTTCTTTGTATGTCAAACGTTGTGTGAGATAAATGCGGCAAACTGCAACATTTTTAGGCGATTTTCAGAATTTGTAAAAAACTCGAAAAAAGTGAATTGGCAGAAAATTCATATGCACTATTTTTATTTGGGGTCCGCACATGCCAGCTGCTTTGGTATATCTATGTATACTGGACATCAAACTGTTCCATAGACCCTTGGCATCAATATGTAGGGTGTTTTATAATTGTATGTAAGAAATTGAGTGAGATGAATATTTTTAAGCGATTTTCAGAAATGCCTTTATCACCAAATTTAGGAAAGCTTTGCGGCTTGGTGCTTTGAAGTAGAAACACATGCATACCCATTTTGGATTCAGGGGAATGTGTTCTTTCTAAAAATGTATGTTTTTGGGGGTAAACTTACTTTTTTCTAGCTTTGCCCCCCTCAAAATGATGTAAATCTGTTGATTTTGCAGTACCTGAAATGACAGACCATATGGGGGTCTTCGTTTTGGGGCTTCTATATGCCACGTGCTTGGGTACACAAATACATATTGGGCATCAAACTGTTCAGAGGACCCCAGGCTTTCAAATTTGGGGTCATTTATCTTGATACCTAAAAGTATGTGTGGAAATATGATGCTGCAATGTGGAAATTTTGAGGTGATTTTTGGAAATGGCACCAAATTGCCAAATTTAGGAAAGGTTTGCGGTTTGGTGCTTTGGAGTAGAAAGACACACATATCCATTTTGGATTTTAGGGAATGTGTACTTTCCAAAAATGTATGGTTTTTGGGGGTGAACTTACTTTTTTCTAACTTTGCCCCCCTAAAAATGAGGAAAGTGTGTTGATTTTGCAGTACCTGGAAATACATAACGGATAGCTCACATGGGGTGTCTACATTTTGGGGCCTCTATATGCCACATACTTAGGTACACCAATACATAATGACCATCAAATTGTTCAGTGAACTCCTGGCAATCATATTTAGGGTGTTATACATTGGTACCTAATGATGTGTGAGAGATACGATGCTGTAGATTGGAAGCTCTGAGGTAATTTTTCAAAAAATTCACCAATTTCTATAAAAAATTATAACTTTAGTAAATAATTGCAACTTGTTAGTTAGGCGTACAGATATATATTTACCCATTTTTGATTCTCCAGGATCTGTTCTTTCTAATAATGAGTAGTTTTCTAGGGTAAACCTACTGTTCGTGAAATGTTTGACCTTGAAAGCAGAAGTATGCCGTTTTGTGGATCGGTGCCCTGGAAATTTGGTAGTGTACTGCTTAGAGATTTTGAAATATAAAAGTGAGAAATCTCCATAAAACGATATATATTTGGTATTGGCGTGTTCGGGACACACTGAACTTTCTAAATCTGCTGTGTTCTCATTCATAAAATAAATTATGTTTTTGATAGATGCATTTGTATCATGCAAAACTGTTTTTTTTATACACTTAGAAGCCCATATCTTTTTACAGGAGTGGAATTACCCCAAAATTCTAGAATATTTTGAAAGCTCAGGTTGTCCCACAAAAAACTATATATAGTTTTCTTGGGTAAACTAAAAGACGCCCCCCCCCCAAGGAAAGGCCCTTAAAGTGAAAGAGTAAAAAATGTCTAGAAACTGCTTGGTGATTGATGTTCGCATTTAGGACAAAATGGCTGGCGGCGAAAGGGTTAATGGATTTCGAATGAAAACTTTTCTCACTTGCTATTGTTTATTAACAAACAATGTAGCCATATGTACTTTTTTACATTTAATTCTGCTGGGTATCTATATAATTCAGATAAAAATCCCAGACCCAACACCACAGTAAAAAAAGCCACACAAACATGGGCGCTAAAACAAACACTAAAAACCAGGGACCCCCATACAAGTTAAAAAAAAATTGGTGGTTAGGGGCCCCCCCATACAAGTAGAAAAAAAACTTTATTGCTGGATGTTACAGAGTGCAGAGAGAGAGCAACTCACAGAGAGAAACTTGCAGAGAGGCCAGAGAGAGAGAGACACAATGAGACAGAGTGCAGAGAAAGAGTGCAGAGAGAGAGAGAGAAACTCACAGAGAGAAAGACTCGCAGAGAGTGCAGAGAGACTCACAGAGAGTGAGTCCATAGAGAGAGACATAGTACAGAGAGAGAAACAGAGTGCAAAGAGAGACAGAGTGCAAAGAGAGACAAAGTGCAGAGAGACACACAGTGTGCAGAGAGACAGAGTGCAGTGAGACACACAGAGTGCAAAAAGGGAGTGCAGAGAGAGAGACACAGAGTGCAAAAAGAGACAGAGTGCAGAGAGAGAGACAGAGTGCAAAGAGACACACAGAGTGCAGAGAGACACACAGAGTGCAGACACACAGAGTGCAGAGAGAAAGAGTGACACAGAGTGCAGAGAGACAGTGTGCAGAGAGACATAGTGCAGTGAGACACACAGAGTGCAAAAAGGGAGTGCAGAGAGAGAGAGACACAGAGAGCAAAAAGAGACAGAGTGCAGAAAGACACATAGAGTGCAGAGAGAGACACACACAGAGTTCTGAAAGAAAGAGACAGAGTGCAGAGAGAAAGAGACAGAGTGCTAAGAGACAGAAAAGGGGGATGAGAGAGAGAGACAAAGACTTAGAAAGTGCAGAGAGAGAGAGAGAGAGCAGGTGACACACTAAGAAGACAAGTCAGAGGCAGCTATTCTTAAATATATCTCCATAAAGAGACAGAGAAGGAATATACAGAGGACAGTACATGTAATCACATCCCCAGAGCCACATAACAATGACATAAGGAACCAACCACTCAGCCTCAGATCACAGGCAGCTCTTGGAGAAAGAATCTGGTTTCTGGTAAGATTCCTGAGAAACGCAGTGACTATAGGTAGATGTACTCTTCTCAATTCTGTTCCTCCTACTCTCCTCCAACGAGCCCCTGATGGTGGGCAAGCCTGCATATAGCAGGGCAGCGTGAGAACGGAGGAATAGGAGGAGCAGAGCCACAGTGGGAGGTAGGATGAAGGAGCAGTCCTAGAGCCGAAAGTGTTCATTGAAAGGCAGTTTCTAAAAGGGATTATAGAACAGGAGCAGTTAATAGGGATTGTAGCACAGGAGCAGGCCAGGACTAACAATCTCTCTGTTCGGGCATTTGCTGGGGCGCTTTATTTTTTCTTTAAGTGGGCCATTCCTAATCTCTAGTCGTTATAAGTGCCACTGCCTTTCAATGCATCTGACGGGCTCTAGGACCGCTCCTGCATCCTCTCTCCCTTTGTAGCTCCGCCCCTCCCACTCCTTTCCGTTCTGGTGCTGCTGTGCTCTGTGTAGGCCTGCGTGCCATCAGGAGGCCACAATCGTTTGGGGCCCAGCAGGATTTAGACTTAAAGGGGGCCGACTGTGCTGCTTTTTCAGGATTAGCCGCCCCCCTTAAGAGAGTGGACAACGCTGAAGCGGAAGACCGTATCCGGATCTCTCTGCACTTTCTGTAAGTCTTTGTCTCTCCCTGTCTCTCTCTCTGTCGCTCTCTCTCTGCAATCTCTGTCACTCTTTCTGCACTCTTGGACTCTCTGTCTCTGCACTCTATCCCTCTCTCTCTGTCACTCTCTCTGTAATCTCTGTATCTCTCTCTCTGCAATCTTTGTCTCTCTCTCACTCTCTCTGGACTCTCGCTCTCTCTCTCTCTCTGCCCCTCTCTGTGTCTCTCTTCTGCACTCTCTGTCTCTCTCTCTCTCTGTTACTCTCGCTCTCTGACAATTCCCACAATATTTAGCCACAAAAACTACCCCATTGATTTATTAGGTTTCACAATATTGATACAGATGTTATATATTTTATATATGGTGAAAAAGGAAGGAAAACCGAAACACGTTGATGTGGGGGAGCCTGTAAAACTTTAAATAAATTAATTGTTTATTATATCCGTGAGTGGTCCTATTGCTTCTTGTTGCATGTTTTTAAATGAGGAGCACCAGGAAAGTGCTGTAAGCATGGTGATTGCCGGTGCACATACTGACTATATACTGTATTTATATATATATATATATATATATATAATTAGACATTTATTTGTGTCTAATGTGTTTTGGAGTTGTGCGGAGAATTGTTTTTTCTTTCTAAGCATATGCATATATCATGCGCAGTATCTCATATGTTAAATTAAGATTAAGTAGTCTGTACCTGTGCATATTGTTATTCACTTTGTGGCAGATTAGCCAGTGATCTTACTCTTTTTTTTTTTTTTTTGGTTCCATAAAGAATTTTAGATGGAAAGATGACCACTCTGACACGTCAAGATCTGAACTTTGGACAGGGTAAAAAACAATTAAGTATAAAAGATGCATAGTGCGTGCAGTATATTGTATGGTATATTTTTTTGTAAAACATCTTTAAGATGAGCTCTCCAGTAAAGGTGCCTACAGTTAAAGGGATCCTGTCATGGGAAATATTTTTTTTCAAAATGCATCAGCTAATAGTGCTGTTCCAGAAGAATTCTGCATTGAAATCCATTTCTCAAAAGAGCAAACAGATTTTTTTACATTTAATTTTGAAATCTGACATGGGGCTAGACATATTGTCAATTTCCCAGCTGCCCCAAGTCATGTGACTTGTGCTCTGATAAACTTCAATCACTCTTTACTGCTGTACTGCAAGTTGGAGTGATATAACCCCCTCCCTTTCCCCCACCCAGCAGCCTAACAACAGAAGAATGGGAAGGTAACCAGATAACAGCTCCCTAACACAAGATAACAGCTGCCTGGTAGATCTAAGAACAACACTCCATAGTAAAACCCATGTCCCACTGCGCACTATTCAGTTACATTGAGAAGGAAAAACAACAGCCTGTGAGAAAGCAGTTCCCTCCTAAAGTGCTGGCACAAGTCACATGACCGGGGCAGCTGGGAAATTGACAAAATGGCTAGCCCCATGTCAGATTTCAAAACTGAATATAAAAAAATCTGTTTGCTCTTTTGAGAAATGAATTTCAGTGCAGAAGTCTACTGGAGCAGCACTATTAACTGATGCATTAATAAAAAACTTGTTTTCAGAATCCCTTTAACATAATAATAGCCGAGGGAAAAGTATGAAATAGGAAGGTGATTTAGACAACTTGTTTTTTGACAGTGTCTTGATATCTACTGATCACCAGTTAAAGGTCTACTGGTAGATCTGATCTACCTTTTGGGCACCCCTGCACTAGTTGATGTAGTTGATACTGGTGGGGAACAGGTGCTGCAGGTACATAAGTGCAAGCAGGAGGGATTTGGCACATAACTCTCAAATGAACATCTGCCCTTGGTGAATACTAAACTGCACTGTTTACACATGTGCAAATTCTAAATGAATGATTTACTGGACATCTTTGATCATACAGACAGTGAGACGTTAGACAGTCTGCTCCTTGTTCGGTATAGGTATGGGATCTATTATCCAGAAAGTTCCAAATTACAGAAAGGCTGTTTCCTATAGACTCCATTTTATCCAAATAATCCAAATTTTTATAAATGACTTCCCTGTAATAATAAAACAGTACCTTGTACTCGATACCATCTAAGACAGTGATTCTCAAACTTGGCCCTCCAGCTGTTAAGGAACTACAAGTCCCACAATGCAATGAAGGAGTCTGACAGCCACAGTCAGGCAAATGCATTGTGGGACTTGTAGTTCCTTAACAGCTGGAGAGCCAAGTTTGAGAATCACTGATCTAATTCTAAGATATAATAAATCCTTATTGCAAATAAATCTATCCTATTGGGTTTATTTAACATTTATATGATTTTTTTTTTAATAGACCTAAAATCCTAATTACAGAAAGATATAGAAAGCTCCAGGTCCCAAGCATTCTTGATAACAGGTTCCATACCTGTATCATATAATGTCATCCAAGTATTTACATATCAAGATTGACTTCCTAACATTTATTTTGACCTTCTGTCTACGATTGATAAAATCGGATTATTCTTTTCCCTTAGTTGTTGCAGATATATTGTGTGAATTTCTAGAGGTGGCTGTTCATCTAATCCTTTATGTCAGAGAGGTTTATCCTACCGGGATCTTCCAAAAGAGAAAGAAATATAATGTGCCAGTACAGGTAAGTGACAAGTAGCTTTTGCAGTCATGTTTATTATCTAAATTACAAGTAATTAATTTATGCCATTAGTAGTATGGTACTGTGTCGAAAAAGACCAGCAGTCCAATTAGTAGGTTCCAAAAATCTGAGTCCACCACCAAAGAATCGTCATCAACCATTAGCATTTATTAAATAAAATACAAATGTGTATTTTGCTTTACCATATGTGAGATCCAAATTGTAACACAGGTGTGAGCCTAATAAACGGTGTCACTTGTGTTTCTTTTTAACAATTCATTTCAGAAAGCTACTTATCTTATCTATACTTATGTATTAAGTGTTGTTAATACTGATTACATTAAAAATACGGTGGGGTGGTCCATGTTTAAAAAAGACCCTGTGTTTGATAACCCCCAGATCCCAAGCATTTTGATAATCTATTCTATTCAATAAATGCACATTTGAGAATTCTTTACCAAAGCTAAACCAAGTAGTGACAACACCATGTGAGAAACAGCATATTGAACTAACAACAGCAAGAGGCAGACCAGCATCTGCATACAGGATTCAGAAGGTTCAGAAGGCAACAGTGCATAAATCATACAGACAATCTGGAGTTCTTACCCATGTGTAAATATTCTGTTTTGGAGGTGTTTCACCTATTTTGCAATTTGCATAGACTCCCAACAAGATGGAATGCAGATATGCATGCACATAACATTCAAATGTTTAAAAAGGGGAAAGTGCAAAAACTGTTATAAAACTTCAAGATTATATGGGATCATAAATAACTTGAAGAATAGTTGTCAGAGTGCAGATGTTGTTCATCCTTCTTGCTGCGCCTCGGTCTTGCAGCTTTGCCTGTCACAACCTCTATACAGCCCTTGCACCTGCTTGCAGCTTCTTGAGTTAGGGCTGTATAGAGATGTCCCAGGAGTGACAGGAAAGAGGAATATCATCCTAGCTCATCCCTGGTACGAACGCTAGAATCCCTTTAAGTACCCTGGTAGATTTGAGGATGTCACCGATCCTGAACTGGGTCGTCGAGTCTAGCACGCAATTAACGAGGCACGTTGAACTGGACACTGGCGCACCGAATTGGACACAGACCACCTCAAAATTCCACCTTGACCCCAACCAGTCCTTGCAAAAAATTTTGCCTCAACACCAGTCCTCAGGCCAAAAAAGGAATTGGGCACTGACCCCCCGACTCCACCTCGACCCACCCAGGTCCTTGCAAAAAGTTTTTCCTCGACACTGGTCCCCGGGCCAAAAAAGGTTGGGGACCCCTGGTTTAAAGGAGAACTAAAGCTCAAAAAAGGGTCTAGTTATGTTATACCATATATTTTGGGCTTCTTTACCAGCCTAAGGCCACCACAACCTATTAGCAATAGCAATCCAGGTAGCATATAACTATCTGTTATTCAGTTGTTCCTGGGTCCCATTTAAAACCCCGTAATCAACCATTTAATTTGATGTGGTTGATTACCATGGAGTGGGCCCTTTGTTTTGTACTATTCAGTTCTTGATCAAATCAACTCTTAATATTTGGCTGTTGTCTCCTTTTTTCCTTATATATTGTTATTTAGATGTCATGTCATCCCGAATTAAATCGTTACATTCAAGACACTCTTCACTGTGTAAAACCTCTAATTGAGAAGGTGAGATTTGTGTGTGTGCATGTGTGTATGTATGTATGTATAAAAAATACATGTGTATTTCAGTGGTAATGTTTTAATTAAGTTTTTAGTATGGTTGGTTTCATTTTCTACTTTGTATACATTCCACTATTGGTGGTGTGGTGGGAAGATTTTGAGAGATAACCTTTTAAATTTAATCAAAACATTAGAAAGAAAATTGCAGATATAGAAACATACCATCATTTTATTTTATAGTTTTTTTTTAATTATTTGTCCATTTAAAAAGCAAATGCTCTGTAAGGCTACAAACGTATAGTTTTGCTACTTGCTATTACTCATCATTCACCAGATTGCTGAAATTGCAAACTGGAAAGCTGCTGAATATAAAGCTAAATAACCCTGAAATAATACAAAAATGAAACCAAATTGCAAATGTTTTCAGAATATCACTCTCTACATCATACTAAAAGTTAACTGAAAGATGAACAATCCTTTTAAGATGTTCTGCACCTAGTACCGGATTTTCAATTCAGTGCAGGGCACAGGCACAGAGAGTCAAGTGCATTTTGAATGAGTAGTGGACTTTTCTATCTGCTGACTTGGGGGCAGATTTACTAAGGGTTGAATTTCAAAGTGAAAAAACTTCGACCGTTTAAATGGCTTTTTCGATCGAAAATGGACCTATTTGGATCGAATAGGTTCATTTTCAATCGAATAAAATCGTTCCATCGTATCGTTCGAATCACAAAATCCTTTGCATTCCTAGCACTAGGAATTTCAGGACAGGTTCTAAGCGTTCCCCCATAAGCTAAAATGGCAATTCGGCAAAATTCGAAAAATTTTAAAAGTGCCAGTGCTTCGAAAATGTTAATTTTTTTTTCAAAATGTTTCTGTTCAAATTTTGGCATATTCGATAGTCGAAGTAGCCCAAAATTACCTTGAAATTCGAATTTTAAAAATTTAAATTTTATTCCAATTTTCACTTAGAAAATCTGCTCCTTAGTCTTTGTCTGCTTTTCTTATACTTGGTACCCACCTGTTAAGAGGGTCATCAGCAATCTGGAATTATATCACAGTAGATCTAATTTCTGTATTTCTTCTTATAAATTGCAGAATGATGTGGAGAAAGTGGTGGTAGTTATTCTAGATAAGGAGCACCATCCTGTCGAGCGATTTGTCTTTGAAATTGCACAACCACCCTTGCTTTCTATCAGGTAATTTTTGTTTCTTACATTGACACTGACTATGTTTTATAAGGTTGTTATTGATAACTGTGCTAGTGTGTTGAGTGCGCACATGGTTAGTACCCAATTGCTGCACATGGTTAGTACTCAATTGCTGCATATAAAATGAGTGTTATATTCTTAGTATTTGACCTAGTAGAGCATGCTATAGGACCTGTTTAAAGACACACTAAATATTTATGTATGTACATTGTTCATAGTTAACAGTGAATGCCTAAAGATTTGGTAAAAGAGATAAATGTAACTACTTATGGTAGAGTAAATGCCAATTGAGACATCACATGCACATATTGTGTTTTATGGGAACCTCACCCTTTTATTTGGCCCAGAGAATGCAGAGAAACATAGTGTTTCGGGCAGTTGAAGGATGGCTTGACACCCCAGAACTTTTTTGCCAAACAAAAGGATGCTCCATTAAAATGTGAGTTATATGTGCAGTTCCTAGATTGGCATTGCATTACAATAGTGATACCATGCAAGGTATCCAGGGAACATCTGCACCACCACCAAAACTTTTTGAAGTTAGTGTTTGGGTACACTTCCACAATATTGGAGACTATATGACATGGATCTCGAGAAATGAAAGATCATCCTACACAGGTGATTATTGCATAATGTATGACATTTCCTGAGCCATGTGTTAAAGGATAACACTAGAAAGCCGCAGTCTTTAGCCGATACCTAGCACTACTGGGGTTTTGATACATTACCATGTGAAAGAATAGCTTTAATATCACAATTTGCATATGTTCATCACATTTTTTCCTTACACAGTTCTGATTCTCTGTTGTCTCACGTTGAGCAGTTACTCCGTGCCTTTATCCTGAAGATCAGTGTGTGCGATGCTGTCTTAGACAACAATCCCCCAGGTAAGATATCTTGTTCAATTAATTATGCAGAGTGTAGTTTATTGAAGCCTGGCCTGAGGCCGTGCCCTGTGCACAAGGAACATATTTACAGCAGAAAGCCCTTGTATTTTTCCGGCTAAACTCCACTTTTTTGTTCAGCGATATGTGGATCTTGTTCATTCTTGTAACGTAGTTTTTATTTTTGCATTTTTTCACATAACAAACTAAAAGCAAACTTACATAATGCAAAATAAAAGGACATTAAACATTGCCAGTGGAATCATATGTTGAAGTACATTTTCAAACTTTTTGGGGGATCCTCTAACTGTATAAGTCAATTTTTGATAAGGCTAAATATTGTTCTCCTGCCCCCTCCAAAAGTTAATGGTTATAGAGGATAGACTTTTTCGCGTAGTTGTAAATAAAGTTTAACAGTAGATTTCAAGGCCAAATTGTCCATCACTCCCAGAAGACAAACTATCGTGGGTTCTAAAGCTTGGGACTTCTAAAACTTGGGTGGTGTGTTTCAGAACCCCCTCCCAGAAACCTTGAATATGTGGGCACTCCCAGAACACGTGTATTAATGTACCTACTTCCTGGTTTCATTTGATACATTGATCTGAAACACTTGGATATCATTGGATATCATTTTGTAAGCCTATATAGTGTGAGGTACTCTGAGGTATCTCTTCCTGACAGACATGGTAATATCTGGTACCTGTTTCAATGCATCTACCCACATCTCCTCTTCCAGACCTGGGATGTCTCTGGACCATTGATCCCTCCTTTTTTCTAAAGGATCTGGGTCGGCCTGTCCCAATATGGTATATAGCCAGGTGGTCAGTTTTTTAAGGTAAGAGTAGTCTCTATTATTTCAATGGGTCTGGTAGGGAATTGGGTTCTGAAGGCATGCCTTAGCTGGAGATACCGGAAGAACATGGAGTGTGGTAAGTACCCTAAAGACTCTGGAATTGCTTCATGTCCCCATTCTCTACACTATCATAAAAGTTTTTACTCTCAAGCTAGCCCAACAATTAACATCTGGTAGATGCCTAAAGTGTGTGAGCGCCCTGTTTCCCCAAAGAGGTGTACAGCGGGACTACACAGGTCTCTACTTGTGGATAATCTTTATTGCTCTTTTAAACACTTCGATTGCTGTAGCCATTGGTGTAGTTATTGTACAGTACATTGAGGATCCTCTATATAACAGTTTGGCTAAAGCTTCCATTGAACATATACTCACAGCTTCTAGCATAGTGGAAGGATTGTCAGCCTATGGAACTATCCACCTATGTGCTTAGGTAAGTTGGCTCGCCAGGAAGTACAGCCTGAGATTGGGCAGGGCCAGGCCTTCTCCTGTTGCGGGCGCATGTAAGGTTCTAAAGCTCATCTGTGGATGTTCCCTTGCCCAGAGAAACTTATGTATAATGGAATCTACATACTTAAACCATTGATTCTGAGGTATAATTGGTGATTTATGAAAAATATATAAAAATTTGGGAAGGAATACCATCTTAAATAAGTTAATCCGCCCTGGGAGAGAAAAAGGTACGTTTTGCCAAACCTCTGTTTTTGCACTTAAAGACTTAACTACTGGGGTTAGGTTGTACTCTTCAAATTTTTTAAGGTCTGCATGTATCACAATCCCTAGATATAAGGATTGTACCACCTTCAATAGGCCCAGACGTACTGGTGTCTCAGGGGGTAGTGGATCTATTGGAAAGATTGACTTTGTTTGGTTAATTCACAGTCCAGAAAATTCCCCAAATTCCTTGATACATTCCAAAGCCTTGGCTAATGCCCATTAGGGGTTAGCCAAATATAAAACCTCATCATCAGCATACAAAGATAATTTCTCCACTATTCTGCCAATTTCCAAGCCTTCTATGTCTAGGGAGTCTCTGATCTTTGTGGCTAGAGGCTCTATGGCCAGGGCATGCATCAGTGGGGAAAGGGGGCATCCCTGTCTTGTCTCTCTCCTAAGCTGCACCTTGTCTGATAACAGGCCATTTACCAACACTCTCACCTTAGGTTTCTAGCATAGGGCCCTGACCTAGCCAAGAAAACGCTGCTCAAATCCAAACTTAGTTAGCACCTCCCACAGATAAGTCCATTTTATTGTGTCGAATTCTTTTGCCATGTCAATCGACATCACTATTCTACTGCCCTTGTTATTGTGGTCTATGGCCAGGTTGTTGTACAGCCTATGGACATTGTCTGTAGCCTTGCTTGGCATAAAGCCAGTTTGATCCGGGTGCACTAGTTCTGTAATTATTATTTTTACTCTATTAGCTAGGACCTTTGCAAATATTTTTGCATCACAGTTCAGCAGTGAGATGGGGCAATATGATTCACAGCATTCTGACGGTTTTTCCTATTTTGGTATCAAAATTATGTGGGCCATATAGCAAGACTCTGGAAGGGACTTGTCGTGTAAAATGTTATTAAATAAAGTAGATAATGTGGGAGTTAAGGTTTTTGTATGGGTCTTGTACCACTCAGCTGGAAGACCGCCTGGGCCCTGAGAGTGTCCCACTGGCATGTCTGCAATGGCATCCTCTATCTCTTCAGCTGTAAAGTCCCTTTCCAGGTCCTCCATCATGGGATGTGAAAGGCATGGGGGTTCTATGCAGGCTAGATAAGCAGCCAGACTTTCTGTAGAGGTTGGGGGAAGAGCAGCATATGTATTTTGAAAGTACTGTCTAAATCTGTCAACCAATTGTTTATTGTACGTTATCAGGTCACCTTCCTCTCCCTTAACACTGTGTATCACTGTATGGAGGACTTCCCCTTTAGCTAGTAGGGCTAGCAATTTCCCATTCTTTTCCCCCTTATTATACCATGCAGCTTTCCTATATAGCTAATTCTGGGAGAATTAATCAATAAATAGGTCTAATAGTCGTTGTGCTGTTGACAAATTTTTGCTTTACCATGTCCGTGGGAGATGATATTAAGTTCCGCTGAAGATTAGCCAATTCCACTTTAGCTGCCCTAATATCGGCCTCTGTCTCTTTTGTCTTTGCAGAAATTTATGAGACATATTCCCCTCTGTATGGGCTTTCCCTGCGTTCCATACTACATTCTCCTGGGCTGTCCCTGGGTTTTCCTGCCAGCAACTTTTTAGCAGCTGTTCATACCATTCGTTCGTCTATGGCTAACTTTAGGCACAAGCATTCACATGGGCTATGAGTTTGTTAGAGCACAAGGACAAAGTGTATTAAAATGCTATTTAATATCATTACAGTAATCATGCATATATATGAAAATGATATTACAAAGACATAATTGCAAATACAGTAAATAAAATAAAAGGGAGTACAAAAACAAAAAGCTACTATACCAGGTTTAGAGTTCCAGGAACATGTCATTATTTTTAGGCAAGATTCCCCAATATCATATTTGTACTTGCCAGTACCCCAGATTATAATAAAAACAAGAGCAGGCTGTGATCCATATGTGGGTGATCCAATAGATACCAAACACTAATGGGACTGCATCCTAACTGGTGGGTATAGACTGGCCCTGTTTGGTATCATAAGGAAGCATGCAACCTCCTCATTACCAATATGTAAGGTATGAGGCTGTGAATCCTAGGACACTGGAGATATGGATCCTTTCCTATAATCCATATTCTCTGCTAACTTCCCCCCGCTGCTCTAGGTCCACAGCTCTGTTCTTTGATCAAAGAACTCACTGGCTCAGCTTCCTTGCCCAAATGGTGTGACTCCAAACTATCTCAGAAGGCAGATATGGATGTCACCTTTCCACAGCCCCCCTTGTGAGATATGCAATCAAGGGTCTCCTGAGCCCGAGACCAACTGTTTGCAATGTTAACTCTTGTGATGCCAGAGCAATGGCATGACATATATATATATATATATATATATATGTGTGTGTGTGTGTATATATTGAACTCTATTTTCACATTTCATAATTCTATTAACTATTTTTATTTTGAATTTTGTCCTGTATAATTGCATAACAACAGAAACACCCTCCGTACTCCCAAAATTTGACGTGAACATCTTTATTCTTTCTTGTTTGGTAGGCTGTACATTTACATTACTTGTTCACACCAGAGAAGCTGCTACACGAAATATGGAGAAAATTCAAGTTATAAAGGTATGTATATGCAGTTTCTAATCTCTTAAAGATTGTATTGCTAATATTCATTAAAAATATTCTGTTCTCTCAGGATTTCCCATGGATCCTGGCAGATGAACAAGATGTACACATGCAGGAACCTCGACTTATACCACTGAAGACAATGACCTCGGATATATTAAAGGTAAGCAGCATTCTTCAGTGAAAATGATTAGTACAGTTTGACCTGTGGTTAAAGAACGGTGCTTTCCAACTGTGGGGAATGCCCAATGCATCCTGAAAGCTGCTATGGGTAGAGTGATTTATTACTGAATATACTTGTAGCAAGTGATTGTTACAACCGTGTTTGTATAAATATTTATGACCTTGTTATAAGTAAAGGGTGCCCAGTTAAATGTTGGACCACAAAAGGTGCCTTAACTCAAGAAATCTGAAAACCTATAGTATCAAAAATACCTAAATCAGTGTATATATAGAAACAGTAAAACCACACTGAAGATGAACTACAAATTAGTAAGTTGTTCATTTTTAGTTACAATATACAAAAACAGTCTTAATCTAAAAATTTAAATATTCTGCTTTATAATATATTCCTTTCGTTTGGTATTGCAGATGCAGCTTTATGTAGAAGAAAGAGCACAAAAGAGTACTTGATGTTGACATCTTTATCCAGATATACGCTTTGAATTCACATACTGCTGAAATGTTGGTTACATCATCAACAGAAGACACTGAGCCATTACACCGAATTGTGAATATCTTTACAGAATGATTCAGTGCTGGGTATGCCATTTGTATTTTCAGATTGTCAGGAGAGGAGGCTAGATAATGTCAGGTTGCCTTTTATTTAAATTCAGTGCTGCTTGTCTGTCATTAATGTTATAGTGTATTTTATGTACATTTTAAAGAGATCCTGCCTGGAGTGCTGACCTTTGCATGTTGCATATCAGTTACAAAGGCAAAGTTATACCTCTGACATACTGGCCTAATTTTATATGCTGTTTCATATATGCTTATAATTTTACAAATAACAGTCCCATGTCCATGATATTGTGTAAGACACTAGATACTTATATGCCTGTTAATACTTTTGTGGAACAAATTATTCAGTCTAGGAGGACATCTTCAACATATGTAGCATTCAGCATTAAAATGTGTGAGTTAGCGGAAAAATTATTTTTTTCCACAAAACTTCAGGGTAAAATAAAGTTTCTCAACTGATGATGCCACAGGACGTAACGTGACTGAATAAAAATGGCTCTAGATTTAGAGTTGAGTGTGTATAGTTCCCTCAAATAAGGATGCAGGAGCACAAGCCAAGCAGGCAGTGAGCAAGGCAATTTTTTTTATATAAAAGCCTACCTGCAAGACGTGCCTGACTGGGCATAACTGTAGAAGGCTCAAAGAGTGTAAAACTGACTTAAAATGTTTAACAAACGTTTTTCTCGTTATGTTACACATATTGTTTTCAATAAACCTAATAAATTATTCCTTTACTGTAAGTTTATACTTCAATTAATCTTTATTCATTTAGCTTATTATATAGCCATGGAAGTAGCACTCGCAGGTCTTACAAAAGGAAAATAAATCTTTGTTGTGGACACAGAAACATACAGTTGTGCTCATAAGTTTACATTCCCTTTCAGAATTTATGATTTCTTAACCATTTTTCAGAGAATATGAATGATAACACAAAAACATTTCTTTCACTCATGGTTAGTGGTTGGCTGAAGCCATTTATTGTCAAACAACTGTGTTTAGTCTTTTTAAATCATAATCACTACCCAAATGACCCTGATCAAAAGTTTACATACCATGGGTGATTTGGCCTGATAACATGCAATCTAACTTGACGCAAAAGGATTAGAATGGCTATTAAAGGAAACCATGTTCACCTCTGATCTGTTTGCTTGTAATTAGTGGGTGTTTATAAAAGGTCAATGACTTTCTGGACTCCTGACAGACCCTTGCATCTTTCATCCAGTGCTGCACTGATGTTTTTTGGATTCTAAGTCATGGGCAAAGCAAAAGAATTGTTATGAGCACAACTGCAACCAATTTGTCTATCTGTATTGGCATCAAGTAGTGGAATTCCACATTATTTAGTAACAACTTCTTGCACAGCTGCTGGGGATTTTTTTCTTACAACTAGATCAGTTGGGAACAGACACAGGCAGTGGGAAGGGGTCTCTGAGCTAAAGCAGATGTCAGCCTGTCAGTCAGAGCTGTGACCATTTCCTGTGAGAGAATGAACAGAGACCCATCATTTCAGCTTAGACTCTCGGCAGTAAGGATCTCTCTGCAGCTCTGATATAGTGGCAGTTTTAGGAGGTAAATTGCTTTCAAAACGCTTTTTTCTGCATAATTACACATTTGTGGGATAGGTGACTACTATATCTGAATATGAAGATTATATGAAATGTCCCCTTTAAACAGGGTGGTCTTACTACTGGGAATATATTGGGCAAAACACACTTTATTTATGCCAAATTTTAAATATACATACATATTAAAAAACTGGGCATAGCAACAATGTGTTAGGTGTAACATTAATCCATTTGTTTCACTAAACATTGCTGTGAGTTGGCCCCCGATGCGCATTCCATTCTGCCAATAGCTTTTTCAAGGCCTTTGAAAAAGCCAACGGCAAAATGCGCATTGGGGTGGACTTGCAGCATTTTTAAAGTGATACTGTCGTGGGAAAACGTTTTTTTTCCCCAAAAAAATAGTGCTGCTCCAGTAGACCTCTGCACTGAAATCCATTTCTCAAAAAAGCAAACAGATTTTTTTTTCAATCTTGAAATCTGACATCAATTTCCCAGCTGCCCCTGGTCATGTGACTTGTGCCAGCACTTTAG
>CM044444.1:58710776-58729166 GCA_024363595.1 Xenopus borealis
GTGGGTGTCCCTGCTGATGGCACAGCGGGCGTCCCCGCCGCACCACTAGACCACCAGGGTGAGTAACTCTCACAATTACTCACAGGTAACTTTAGACCTTCTTTGATTCCTTTGATCTTTCTGGAGCTGACCATTGGATTTGCCAATGTCTTTGCCATTGTGGCTATTCTTCTATCCATTTGAATGGCCATTTTCCGTTTTCTTCCAAGACTTTTGGCCACCATTGCAAGAATTAAAACATTTTAGATCATTTTAGCTGATCAGCCTATCATTTTCTACACTTCCTTATATATTTTCCCCTCTCCAATCAATTTTTTATTTAAAGTCCACTGCTTTTCTGAACACTAACAAGAATTACCCATTTTACTCAGATGTTCAGAGAGAAATGCACCATAACCAGCATGCACAACATTTGCTGCCTTTCTTGCTTAAATAAGGGCCGTAAATTGACACCTGATTTTTCCCAGAAAGAATGACCTCACTAATTGAATTCCATACTGCTGTTATATGGAACAAGCTGCTATTATTTTGAACGCTGCTATTATTTTGAACGCTGCTATTATTTTGAACATGCCTCAATTAATGATTCAGTTACACAGAATCAGCAGCATGGATGTCATGACTGTTGGGTCTGTTGGTTTTCTGTTTCTCTACCACACCTACTAGTAAATTAATTGCTATGTAGAAATATAATTTCTACCAAAAAACAATGATTTATCCGGTTTTTGATGTCGGACTGATATTATTGTGAACACACCTGTAATTTAATATAAAGCATAAACACCTATCTCTATACACATATTAATTGGATCACAATTATAGCTGTATTTGGAACTCACCTGGTTCCAACTGGCATCACTGAACTGTGGAATTGTTATTATCTCACTTTTATATTCCGTGATTATATCCTTGTTGTCAGATAGAAGCTGCACACAGAGTTCATACAAACATCCTGCATCAGACCTAGCTGCATACCTAAGAGCAAACACAACACTTCAGTCAACAGGCCAAATATAAGCATTAAACAGTTATTTTGACACAAAACAATCAGTCTTTTTTCCATAAATTAAACAACCTGCAGTCATATGGGGCCACATCAAAACTGCATATGCATTGGTTAAGTAACATATAGCCCTTATGTTACCGAGATAGTAGGAATGCCCCAGATGCAAATATTGTGTTACTGAGCAGTAAGGAGAACAATTTTGCACTTGAGTCTTAAGCTTTAATGAATGGGCACTCATATGTATACTACTAACACAAGGCAGCCAATAAAAAGAGTGGTGGGGCAATAAGCAAATGGTCTCTTTCTTCAGCCATGTCTACATGTTACCCAGCTTACAAGCTTAACATTTACCCAGTTTCTTATAAGACAAGCAATTCTGCTCCACTTTTTCTTTCAGTCTTCTTCAGGGCTCTGCGTCAAATTTGTAAAAACAAATTAATGCATTGTTTGAGGAATCCACATGATAGTGGAGTGGTTTATAAATATTTCTGTCGGAAATGAGAAAAATACTACTACTGTATGTAGGTTTGTTCTAGCATATCCAGGCAATGCTTAGAGTAAGAATATATATAAAAGCCTTCCTTTTATTAGGTAATGCTTAAATAAGGAAATTACTTTCCAATCATTAGTTCAATAATTTATGATTTTGACATTCCTTTTAATTTTTTATTTCTCTTTCACCATGCTTATCTTTTCTACTAAGCTTGTCTTTCTCCTCTAAACCATTCCCCCCTCTCCCTGGTCTTCTTCCTCCTCCACATGCTATGCTATTCTGTCTGCCAGATTCTCATGGTGTGCCAATTGTCCCTTCACCCATCTTCCCTGAAGTCAGTCTCCATTTTATCCCCTAATAGTGATGGGCGAATTTATTCGCCAGGGGCGAATTTGCGGCGAATTCCCGCGATTCGCCGCTGGCGAATAAATTTGCGAAACTGGCAAAAAAAATCGAAAAAAAAAATTTGCCGCGCAAAAACGAGTCGCGCGTCGAAAATGACGCGACGCGTCGGAAACGACGCGACGCGCATAAAAAACGACGCGTCACGTTTGACGCGCGACTCGTTTCGCGAATCGGCGAAAAATTTGCGAATTTCTCTGGAAATTCGCGAATTTTTCGGCGAAGCGAAACGCGGCCGTTTCGCCCATCACTATCCCCTAATCCTACATACTGTTCACTCCACCCATAAACCATTGCTCGGTATGTGGTTTTACCATCTTCCCTTCCTATACCAGTCACACCTTTAACCCTTTTCTCCATGTCTCTCTCTCCATTTTTCATCCCCTTGTGCCATTTCACCCTGCTCATTTGGTACCAGTTTTACGCCTCTCTTTACTTCTCTCAAGTATTTTCTTCCCATGTCTCTTGTTATCCCACCTTTTACCAAAATCTGTAGATTTTTTTAACAAAGCTTTATTTAAATAAAGTACTCAGACATGGTCAGAATACAGGTTTTAACAGTAGTTGTACAGATTACAATTGACATATATTTTACAGTAACATTCTTCTATTACATATAACAATCCATCCATGGGAGACACAGGTATTTAGGTACTATATTACCTTATACCTGAGTGAATTAAAATGTGTGTCTTTGGTTGCTGTTCTGTCCTATCAGACATGTATGTCTAGCCATTGGGACCAGATTTTCTCAAATTTTGTAGGGCATTCTCTCCTTGTTTATAGAAGCTTGTACATCAGTACTGCATGTACAGTGTCGGACTGGCCCACCAGAATACCAGGAAAACTCCCGGTGGGCCAAGGTGTCAGTGGGCCCTCATGCTGCTAAACTTTTGGCCTATTTCATGGTCATTAACTATTTATATGAGAACAAAGAGGCTGTATAGATGGAATAATTGATTATAGTATGTAAAGAAAACAAACTTATATATTAGTACTGATAGTGGACCCCTGGTCTAAGGTTTTATGGTGGGCCCCTGGTCTAAGGTTTTTGGGTGGGCCCCTGATGTCCCAGTCCGACACTGTGCATGTATAATCTGTTTCCCAAAATTTTATATTTTGAGCATTTTGTGCTTTCCATTTCACAGTGATGGATTTAAGAGCATGTGTAAACATAATGGATATTAACAATTTCTCTGCTACTATTGGCACTAGATCCATAACCTGATTAAGTAGCATTCCTAGGGGTTCAACCTTAATTGGAATGACCATCATATCAGAGATATATTGCAGATATATTTCCCCCACTAAACCTTTAAATTTTAGAGCATGACCAGACCATGTGACTCAAATTAGCTGGGGAGTAATGGCATTGGGGGCATTCATCTCCCTGGGCAGGGGATAATTTAGCTAGCACAATTTGAGTGAGTGAGAGCTCTCTGCAAAAACATATATTGTATAATTCTGTCTCTGAATGCCACTATATGGTCGAAGATTGAATCAAGGACTTCCTTCCATGTCTCCATGTACAAGTCCAGAATATCATTTCTCCATTTCTTTACCTGTGGGTTATTTCCCGCTACTATCAGGAGGGCATAAAAACGTGGGAGACTTTTGGCATGTACACCAGTTTGAGATCTCTTCTATTCTGGTATACTTGGTTATTACTGTTGTCCCTTTGAATTGGGATTGTACAGCATGTCTAAGCTGAATATATCTAAATCCATTTTATTGGGTAAGTGATATGTATTTTTTAAAGTTTGAAAGTCTACCAATCTACCATTGTATCCTGGACATATTTTATTCTGTAAGTGCCCCATTTTTGTGGGTCTGCTATATTTTGCATGTTCATTAATTTGGGGTTGCATCACAATGGGGTGAGTCCCAAGCAGTGGCTTACTGGTTTCGGAAACAGGCTACGAGCCATGTTCCATGCCCACACCACTTCCCTCATCAATGCCATTGTACATGTATATTTACAACCCTGGTAGAGAAGAAGTTTGAGTTCCATGTAAGACCCAATAGTTTTAGCTTCTAGGTGTGTGGCAGTCCCCCTGCCTGTGTTGGTATTTGGAGTTTGGCCATGGCAATTTTTAGTTTAGACGGATACCAATCTAGCTGTGTGAGAAGGCTCCCAGCTTTCCTGAAAAATGTATTTGGTATCTTCACAGGGGACTGCCTGAATATGTAGGTAAATTTGGGTAGCATTTCCATTTGAAATAGGTTAACGTGCCCTTTTAGGGATATTGGTAGGCTGGTCCATATCTTGATTTTTTGCTCCAACCCCTGTAGTACAGGTAGGAGATTCAATGCCATAAATGTATTAATGTCTTTATGGATATTGATACCCAAATATTTAAATTCTCCCATCCAGTTTAGGCCATATGGGTAGAGTCAGCAGGGGAGCTGGCAGGGGGTCTATTTGCAACATTGCAGATTTATTCCAGTTTACCTTTAGGCCACAGTAAGTGGTATGCATATTTATGATATCTAGGGCCCACCTGAGGTCCTGATCTGAGTTTGCTAAATATATTAGTGTGTCATCTGCAAAACATGGATATTTTTTTCAGTTATCATTCCCATTTTAAGTCCCTCTATTTTGGGTGATTGTCGTATCATGTACGCCAGGGGTTCCATCGCTACTGCAAAGAGGAGGGGGAGAGGGGGCACCCTGCCTAGTTCCCCTGTGTAATCTAAAGGGCTTTGAAGTATTTTGATTTTTGCGTATGGAAGCTTTATGGAAGCACTTTAAATAACATTTGTACCCATTTCATAAATTTGTTAGGAAAGCCCATAAACTTCATTGTTGCCCATAGGTATTGCCGATGGCTGGCAGATGGACTTGGAATTAATTTTTTCATTTAAATTTTGTAGTTATTTTTGCACTCATCACTTTTTCACCGTTCACACTGCTTTTTACTATAATATCTATTATTATAACTTTAATGGCTTAGTGCACTCGGGTTTTAAATATTGTATTTTAAATTATATTATCTAATTATTTAATTAACTAATGCTGAGCACGCCTACTTCCCAGGTCATGTGACCTGCTTAAGATTTAAATGTTCATTTGCACCATATGTCTGTATGCTTGATAAAGGGGATTACCCCGAAACATTGCATGCTGCACTTTCAATAAATAAGCAAGGTTTCATAGGGATGAACACAGACTGATCTATATCAATTATTTGTGTGATGACCGCATTTAGACGCCTGGCTAGGACCTCAGCTAGTATTTTGGCATCACAGTTCATTAAGGTTATCGATCTGTAGAACAACATTCTTTGGGGTCTTTGTTTGGTTTAGGAAGGACTATAATCATGGCCTTGTTCATGGATTCAGGCAGGGATGCATCCTCGCTGCAATATTACTAAATTAATTTGGTCAGAATTCCTGGTTCCGCCCATATGAGCACTAACAAATGCAGGTATCGGCTTAGCTGTGGCTGGCTATTATGAACAGCTCATTTACATTTCTAAAGTGATTGCCTCATTTACATATTAAAGACAGGCATAATTTGCATCCCATTAACATTTTAAAGCAATCGGCCCATTGGGCATTTGCCCGAACCCACAGATTGCTAGTCAGGGCCTGCTGCAGTGCTTGCTTCTCATACTTACCTGCGAGGCAATCTCCTGGGTCTATTTTCCAGCCATGTTTCCTGAGTTGAATTTGGCCTGAGGTGAATTTGGCCGTTGTCTACCACTCGCAATTTAGCTGGATACAACATTGCGTAGGGTAGTTGAAACTGTCGTAGGTGATTTTTGACATCTGTGAATTTCATCTGGTGCTTGCAGATTTGATTGGGTAGTCAGGATATATGGATTTCCTAGCGTTTTTAAATGTGATTTCTCCTTTGGTGCGAGCTTCTTGCAGTATTTTATCTCTGTCTCTGTAGTTTAGTCGTGCAATCATAGGTCTTGGTTGTGTTCCCAGTGGAGGTGGCCTGCCTGGCACCGTATGGGCACATTCAATTGTAAAGGTGGGTGAAGTTATTGTAGGAAAGGTTTCCTAAAGCCATTTTCCAGAAAAGTCTCTGTCCATCCCCCCCTGTACTCTCTCTGGCAGGCCAAGTATTCTGATATTATTTAGTCTGAGCCTGTTTTCCAGGTCATCTGCTTTTGCTTCTGTATTGGTTAATTGTTGTTCCATAGATTACAGCTGTGCTTGGATGGGAGTAATTGTATCTTCCAGATCAACAACTCTTCTTTCCACTTCTTGGGTGCGCTCCCTGATGTTCTGGATGTTGTGACGAAGTATATTAAAGTTTGATTGGAGCTCATCTATTTCTGTTTAGCAATGAGACTATTTCTGCCAGTGTGCACTGGTCCATTACAGGGGACTGCACGGGAGTAGAGCTGCTGTGGTGTCAGTCTCCGTTCTCCCTGACTCTTGTTGGTTCCTGCTGTCCTCCTTTGCAGTAGAGGTGTGTTGTGCCTGTGTGCTAGCTCATGGAAGATCAGCCCTGGATGTATAAGTGCTGTTTCTTGGCTCTATAACAAAATCCTCCAGTTTTTGTGCTGTTTGCGCTCTGTCCACATGAGCCACACTCATGTAACACTCTCTCAGTCAATCTGTCTTGTCTTCTTTCCCTCTCTGTAAGTTGTCCCTTCGCTAAGCCCTGTTTAGTTTTGCCTCTACTCTGTACTAAGGCTGGATAAGATGGGTCACAGTGGAGGGGAAAAGCTGGGGATCACCATTACACTTTGTAACTCCCACCCCCTGGTCCACTTTTGTGATAGTATTGGTCTGAGATGACATCCATTTGAGAAAGGATGTTTTAAGTTCAAACTGTACCCTTACTGCATTATACCCAATATGTTTGCACCTTCTGCATATTGCTGTGCCTGGTGTTTCTGTTATTATGTTGTACAGGAGGCTAACATGCAGTTTTCATGCAGTTTCCTCACCAGTCTTCAACAAGTATATTCGGTTGATCTGTGTCAAGCAGATCCTCCCAGTATCCTTCACTAAGAAGATCTATAAGCTGTGATTTACTGCACCACCTACAATAGAAAAATTATATATTGAATAAGTATATGTATTTAATAGCAATAAACAACCTGTATTTTTACATTTGTTTTGAATTTAAAAAACGGTAAAAAAAAGAGCTAGAGCTCTGATACAATACGTGTGTCTAACTTACTCAAATGATGTTGCAAAGTATTTCTTGACTCCTTCAAGTGGGAAGTCATTTCCATTGTCTCCTGGAAGCTCCTCTATTTTCCAGCCATCTCCTCCATAATTCAAGTCTTCCCAGTAATCTAATTCCTCTAAAAACACATATAACACTATGAGTCCAGTGGTATTTTAAAGTAATAAAAACTTGATTGAACACATCAGTTGGAGGCCCAAAGGTCTCACAAATCGACTGGGAGATTATTTAAGAAAAAAATTGAATGTCTAATATTAGAACGAATGTTTCAGACCCGAAAATCTCCAAATGGCTCAATGGACCTCTGCCATTGACCTGCCATTGACTTGTTCATGAACTTGGCAGGTTTTAGGTGGCAAATATTCAAATTAAGACTGTTTCCCTGGTTGAGGCGTGATAAATCTCACAATCAAATTTGCATTTGAATAGGGGGATTACAATTCGAATGTGGGAATTTTTAAACTCGAAAATTCAATTCGAATTTGTATTCAACCCTTGATAAACCTGACCCTTATTGTAGGCTACCCTGCAAGCCAAGTTTGATACATACACTGCGTCTGACGTCATTTCGCTTTGCACAAATTTCAAATATTTAAAGACACCACTTCTCCAATTGTCCAATGTAGGTCTATTTCTGATGTTCCTGGGTGCACTTCAAGTCTGCCTTGTCTGATCCTGATTCTGTACCATGTTACTGTTGGTTGTGACCTGGGCAACATCTCTGACTCCTGATTCAGTACTGCACTGCCTATTAGGTATCGGCCTTGGCCTGACCCTCAAATACGCTCCCTGTTCCCTGTCCTTCCTGTACACGTTAAGGTTCCTGTGTCTCCCTTTGGTCCTCTCACTTTAATGGAGAATTCAACATGTAAGGGGAAAAAACCCTCCCCTGTGTAGGCCCCCCACATACAGGTTGAATTCTCCTATAAGACCGACGGCATCCGAGTAGCAGATGGCTCTTCCCGAAGGGAAAGATGGCTGTTATAGGCAAAAGCATGAGCAGAGACCCAGACCTTGTGGCATTTGGCATAAAAAAATTACATCAGGACTGCTATCATAACAATTTACTGACACTTTAAGTTACATTGAATCAATTGTAAAACATCCCCTTTATAAATCATTATATCCATTTCTGGTTACTGCTTATAAAAAATTGAAAACAAAGAAAGGAAAATATTCTAGCAATTTAAGTTGAAAAAGTGTATCTGATTTCAATATTACTGTCATTATTTACTATCTTTCCACTTTTACTTAAGGTTCAATGCAAGATGAACAACCATAACCTGATAAGTTTACCATACTGCAACAATGTAGCCAGTGAAGTTGGCTAATATATATTTTTTATATTAGTTTTGGAATTTTTTGGGCTGTACCCAGAATAAACATTTTAGAGACTTAAATGAACAGTAAATTACAGGAATATTTTTAATTGACTTTAATTACTAAAGTGCTTTAATTACTAAAGTGCTTATTACTATTGTTCTTGAAATAAACTAGCATGTAAAGTGTATGCTTGTAGTTGGATATCTTGCTAATAATGATGAAATTATTTTTTACCTTCTCCGCTGTTATTTTTTAGCAAATTTCTCTTTCTTTTATTCAGAAAGTATACAATTCTCCAGTTAATGGGTTCTGTCTCTCCCTCTGTTTCCATAAAACCATCTTGTATACATTTTGTTTCCCAAAGATCAAATCCATCAATTATGTTTTTCCATTGGCTGCAAACCAAACGACACACCAGGACCAACTGTTCAGCAGGTACTTCAGACAGTATACGAATCAGAACGACGTCTGGGAAGTTCTCCATTTAACTGAAATATGTTAGAAAACATTGAGAAAGGTACAATATTTTTGCATATGAATTTGTTGTTCATTGTTTATTTATATAGTTACCATCTGAAAGAAATTAAACATCCAAATTTCCTACCATAGATTAAAAAACCAACCATGGTTGGGATAGGGTGTCTACTCATGGAAGGGGGAGGGTTTTTTTTATTACAGGTTGAATTCTCCTTTAAATGAGAACTAAACCCCCCATTGTCCCCCCACCCTGCTTCCCCCCAGCACAGGAGTTACCACTAGTAAATACCCTAAGCCTGTAATTATCCCTTGTTGCAGAGTTAGCCCAGCGGAGCTCACAGGAGCCATCTTCAGACACTTCAGTAATCTCGGTAAGGAAGCACTGTATCGCTACATGTGCAGTTGGGGCATTCTCCTAGTTCGCCACAACTGTGCATGAAAATTACCGAAGCGCCAGAACAAGACCAGAAGATTACCGAATCGGCTGAAGATGGCCCCCGTGAGCTTTGCTGCACTGACTCTGCAACAAGGGGTAACTGCCGGTTTAGGGGTATTTACTTGCGGTAACTCCTGTGCGGAGGGAGCAGGGAGGGGGGACTATAGATGGTTGGGGTAGGAGTTTTTATTAGAAAGGGGGGTTTAATTATCCTTTAAGGGTCATTCAATAATCATTAAGCTCAAAATAAGATTTATCTGTCATAGATGCAACAGATTACATTTTTGTTTAATTCTAATGAAGCATTCACTGGTTTCTGAGATGTCTGAGGAATCTGAATAACTTATTAGCCATGTATCATGATTTATATACATTTACACATACATACTGCGTACAGATAGCAGCTCAGAGAAGTAACAGAAAAGATAGCAAAAAAAGGTGGAGGTCTAATGGGGCATCTTCACAGGCAGAATGGCTAGGAAAAAAACCCAAAATAAAATGTGTAGAATATTTTAGCATACTTCTTAAGCTTTAATTCTCCTTTAATGCTTCTAAATAATTACAATGAAATCAGTACTAATTGTTCTGTATTACCATTATATATATATGTATATAGTGTTCATCATTAATAAAGGAAATACTTGCATTTCAGACGACCCTAGAAAAGACTCTTCAGTACTTGTGCCCCAATCTTCTGTATTTTACTGTATCAAAGTATAATATAAAAGATATTTTTAACAGATCAAGCTTGCATTTCACTGTATGACAACAGTCAGCAGTTAAAGGAAGGTATACTACACCATATATAGTTAAAAACTTACCTACAAAATCATGTTACAGCAATGATGAAAAGCTATGCAACTCACAAACCCCGGTCTGTTGAGAGGGTTAAGTGTAAAAACAAAAATATAGCACCAAGGCCAGCTCCTTCCACCCTTCTCTGTACTGTAAGACTGCTAGTTTGTCTATAAGGTCCTGGCAGCTGTTCCAAGATTGTTTTAGCAGAGTAATCTCCCAGCCTCCTCTTTACATCATTCTGCAGTATGTGTTACTGCATGGGCGAGGCACAAGGCCACATCCAATTGTTTACTTGATTATGATTATTTAAAAGAATATCCCTATAGACAGATCGAATGTGCATAATTGTCTATGATGTATGCCTGTTTGTATAAAGTAAAAATAAAGCTGCATATGTAATGATTCCATGAATGTTTATAAACTGTGTATCTGAAATGCCATGCTTTATACCATTGTGTGGCCAGATGGATTCATGGGCTATTTGTTCCCATCTAGACAACAATGCTAGCACTGCAGATGTTAATAAATTAACCTCCTTGCTGCTGGAGATAAAACCAAATGGTTAGGGATGGTCTCTGCACTTTGTGCACAAGCCATCCAAATCGGATTGGAAAATTTCAGACAAGCAGTATGGATTAAATACTTTCCATCCTCCTCCTCAGAAAATTAACACTGTTTGGTCTGCTACTATGGCCGGCCTGGCTAGGTCATTCATTCAGGTGCAGCAAGTCTGTTGTCTGTAGTCCTGAGTACCTTTTTTTTTCAATTTACATTCATTCTCTATTAGTATTTCTGAAATATTCGAAGTTTTGATTTTATACTGCAGGCTTCAGCTCATCAGCTTTCACTGAACGTCAATAATTTTAGCAACACATTTTCCATGCACTTCAGATTCAGTGAACCTTAGGGATGCTGCTTCTTAATTGTGCCAAAAAGCCAGTTTGACTGCAAATATCTCAGTCCAAAGTTTAAGTAGGACATGTCCAAGGCAGTGATTTAAACTGCAAAGAGTTTTATTGAGTGTATAACACACACTACATGTTTTGGGCTAGCACTTTATCAAGTGTGAAGAAACATTGAAAGGAGAGACATTAAGGGTTAGTCCACACCAAGCGATTCTGGGAGCTTAGTCGCCTCTTCTTTTGGGCGACTAATCTCCCTGAATCGCTTACCCCTGTCTTGCGCTGGCTGAAATGAAAAGTTGCCTGCCGTAATTCACAAGAAGACTGGGTGTTAATAGGAACATCAGCGAGCACCCTGTTTTCTCATTCATTAATGGGTTGACCTGGGGAAAAAAAGAATAAGACCACCTTTCCAGCTAGAAAGAGTAAGTAGAAATTGTAACATATATTGGGCATAATATGCATGCATAGGGTTTCTTTAAAATAATTTATTTCTTATAGTCATCAAGAAGGCTTCAAGCCTTGGAGTGTGGCATACTCACTTGGTCAGTATATATATATATATATATATATATAAATATTTTGAGATAAGAATTAAACAAGGGATGAAGAGGGATGAAGGATGAATATATGAGGAATAGATAAACAGGCAGTAGGGAAGGATAGATGTATGAGCGATTGTGGGAGTGATGAATGGATGAAGGAGAGTGAGAAGAATAAATTCATGAGGGAAAGGATACAAGATGAAAGGAAAGAGGGTAGAATGAATGATGCAGGGAGAGAATTTAATTATTGAAGGATGAATGGAAAAATAAAGATGTAGGGAGTGAAAAGATACAGTTGGAATGGTAAGGGTAGGATGAATAGATGAGGGGGAGAGAGGCATAAAGTGTGGGATGAATCGAGGAGGGAGGGATGAATGGATTAGGGACAGTGTCGGACTGGGACATCAGGGGCCCACCCAAAAACCTTAGACCAGGGGGCCACTATCAGTACTAATATATAAGTTTGTTTTCTTTACATACTATAATCAATTATTCCATCTATACAGCCTCTTTGTTCTCATATAAATAGGTAATGACCATGAAATAGGCCAAAAGTTTAGCAGCATGAGGGCCCACTGACACCTTGGCCCACCGGGAGTTTTCCTGGTATTCTGGTGGGCCAGTCTGACACTGATTAGGGAGGAAGAATAAAAGGATGAGGCAGAGAAATGAGGGGAAAAAAATCTAATGATGGGTGGGGTGAAATAATGAGGAGAAAAGATAAAAGGGTTAGGTAGAGAGGTAGATAGATAAGGGAGATGAGATGAGTAAAAAGGTAAAGAGATGAGGCATAAGTAAAGATTTAAACATTACCAATGTATTAGAAATTGGCTTTACTGAGATTATTATTATGCAAAATACTATATTAACAAACGTATCACATAATATAGATAATTGCTAAGATAGATTTAGGTATATTGTTATAGATAGATCTGTTATTATAGATAAGATAGATTTAGGCTTTTATGGTAATTTGCTAATAATAAGATGATTAGTTAAATGTTGAACCAGGAACTTCTGCACTGAAATCCAGCTAACTTCTGCACTGAAATCCATTTCTCAAATGAGCAAACAGATTTTTTAATATTTAAGTTTCAAATCTGACAAGGGGCTAGACATATTGCCAATTTCCCAGCTGCCCCTAGTCATTGTGCTCTTATAACTTCAGTCAGTCTTTACTGCTGTACTGAAATTTGGAGTGATATCACCCCCTCCCTCCTCCCAGCAGCCTAACCACAGAACAGTGGGAAGGTAAACCAGATAGCAGCTTCCTAACACAAAAAACAGTTGCCTGTTACATATAAGAACAGCACTCAATAGTGAAATCAAGGTCCCACTGTGATACATTCATTTACAATGAGTAGAAGAAGCAACAGCCTGCCAGAAAGCTATTCCATCCTAGTTGCAAATTCACTAAGCGGCTAAAATGCGCTAGCGAAGGCTTCACCACAATTTGCCGCACTTCGCCAGGCGAATTTTCGCCAGCCTGCCGCTAATTCACTAAAATGTGAAGTTGAGCTCATGGAGGCGAACGGTAGCGAAGTTGCTCTACCGTTACTTTGCCAGGCAAAGCGCATTTACGCAAGCAATGCCTAATCTGCATACGGCACAAAGTTAAACATATAATAGAGGTGTATGTTACAGCCACTACATTAAACTACACAAGCCCAGGAAACCTTTAATAAATAAAATAAAGTTTTCCTATTGCCCTAAACATTTGTCCCCTGTATAGTTGAGTTGCCATATGTTAGGAAATGTAGGGGGGGAAGGAGGGTAACCCCACAAAAAATTACTTCATCACCCTAAAAAAGTAAAAGACGCCAGTTTTTTTTTCAAACTCCTATCTATTACATTGAACTTCGCCAAGAGCGCTAGAGGTAAAATGGTCATCTGAGTGAATTTGCATAGTTACGTCCCTTCGTCAATCCGCGACTTCGCACCCTTAAGTTAGTCTAGTCTAAGCTTCGCGCTTTATTGAATTTGACCCAGGGAGTCTGCTCAGCAAGGACAAATATAACAACTAAATGTATCAGTTTAAAAGTTAAAGAGTCAGCACCCCCCTCCAAGGTGAAAATTAAACTTTCACTTCAAAATTAGAAAAATGGTCACAAATAGAGAATAGAAAGTAATTGGAAAAAGTCTTTATTTCTGGTGAACTAGCTGAAACCAACTGAACTAATAAAAAGTGTTTGAAGGTGAACTACTTTAATCTGCTGATTTCTCAGAAGCTTGCTTGCATTTCATCCAGTCACTGAGGGGAGCCTTACAGTTTGGTTGGGGATTCAGTTACTTATTGCAAATCTATGCAAAAGCCTATTTCCTTATTAGCTACAAAAACATAGATTAGCACATCTTTAATTGTACCAACCTAGCTTTTATATTGCACCAGTGCTGCCAGTCCATACAGTTTCTGGATTCACTGGATTCACAAGTGTTTTTTTTACAGCAAAAATAGGAACATGGAGCCACACTAGTGAGGAACTTTTATTTGAGAAAAAAATGAAATTCATTAGTCCTGCTTGTCAGTCATGGCTTGACAGTCCATTTTAAATTATAGGTGCAGGAACAAAGACAGAAAAGAAAGTAGTGCGTCCCCCCTATAGCTTCTACTGCTTCCATCTGATTTGTAAATAATATTACATAAAAACAGTAGAGGCTATAGGGGAATATATCATCTGTATATTTGAATATTACATTTCATAGTATATTGCAGAATAAAAAGAAACATTTTGCAATCTATTTTATTTTTTGAATTTGCAGCAGAAATATAGCAAGGGATCTAAGTAATTTGGTAAATATGACTGCTATATCTTAGCATATCCCAATAACATTGCTCCCTATTACATCTTTCAACTTTTTCCAAAATTCAACATTGGTAAAAATGACCAAATATTCAAATGTATAACTTCCTAAAGATACACTACTAACTAAAGAATGAACTATATATAAATACCTCATTTATCAATGCTAGGTACAAGTGACATGCATGATAATGATGTGCAATCAGCCCACAGAGCACAGCACTTACAAGATATTCCCTGTATTTAAAGGAACAGTGACACCAAAAGAATTAAAGCGTATTATAGTAATGAAAATATAATGTACAGATTGTGCTGCACTGGTACAAAGGTGTGTCTGCTACAGAAACTCCTCTATTGTTTATATAAACAAGCTACTGTGTAAACATGGGGACAGCCATTCAAAGCACAGGTAACACAGCAGATAGCAGGTAAGTAGTGATGGGCGAATCTCCCCAGTTTCACTTCGCCGAAAAATTCACGAATTTCCAGAGAAATTAGCGAATTGACGCAAAATTTGCAAAACGAGTGGCGGCGAGCTTTTGACGCGCCGCGTAGTTTTTGACGCTCGTCGCGTCATTTTTGGTGTGCCGTTTTGGCGCACGTCGCGTCGTTTTCGATGCGCGCCGCGTCATTTTTGTTGCGTCGGTTTCGTCGTGCAACTCGTTTTTTTCTGCGAATTTTCGCCAGGCGAAATTTCGCTGGCGTTTCGCGAATCACTACAGGTAAGCTCTGTAGTATACAATAGGATTCTTTGAACTTATCTGTTATCTAATGTGTGTCCTGTGCTTGAATAGCTACCCCCATGGCTATACAGCAGCTGTTTATGTTTACATAAACTCTAGCTGTGCTTCTGTAGTAAACACACCAGTTTTACCAGTGCAGGACAACAAAACATTATACCACCATTCCTTTCAAACCATTTCAATTTCTGGTGTTGCTGTTCCTTTCATGCAATTCTGCAGAACACTTTGTGTGTCCTGGCTCTTTTTGACAATTTTGCTTGTCCCTCCCAAGTGCAGCATGCCCAGTGTGCAGTGCAAACACTCTTTGCACACCCTTTGTGACAGATTTAACTCATGGGAGGTTGGATTGAGGCACTGTAATATTTGCAGTTTTTTTAGCCTTTTGAACCTTGAAAATGAGTTCTAAAATCTCTAACAGCACATATAGAACCCAAGCTTGGGATGCCACCTGTCTGTATTTTACCCAGACAGGCAGCCCAGTATTTGGAAGGGCTGTCCAAGTGAAAACTTCTGGATTTCTAAATTAGGAAATCCAGACAGGACAGTGAAAATAATGACATGGCAAAAACCCAATCACTAATCGCCACATCACTGTCTGTGCCTATGCCATTTGTCCCTCACCCCTGTTTCCCTGCCCCAGAAAAGGTGGCAACCCTAGCCTAAGTGCAGCATAAACCATACATCCATTTTTCTCCTAATGCCACTGCAATCAAACAATGAACATTTCTCTGGCTGCTGAACGTTTTCCCTTATCTGGCTATGTATACAGCATGTTCAAAAATTAGTGTAGGGAGGATAATGATTTTGGCAGCCTTTAGGTAGTTTAGCCCTCTGGGCCTAACTTAGTTTGCTAAATTGGGTCCTCAGTTATGGAAGGGAAGCTGTTTCCTTTCCTGTGTGAAAGTATTCTGCTGGCAGTTCAGTGTTTGGCCAGAAGATGTCACTATTCTGTTTTATAAAAGAGGAAGGTTCCACTAAGTCTTACAAGGGGTACTAATTGACTTTTAAGTAACACAAGAGGAAGGAAAATAAATGAAATATATTTCTGAAATGAAACCGCACAGAAAACACCCCCAAAATTTAGTTTTTCCTGATGTACAATTGAAAAAGTATTTGGAAGTTGACCTACTGTTTTAAAAAGAGAATGTAAGTTAGTTTAAGCTAGGATTAGGGTGCTTTAGTCCAAAAACCTGTAAAAATTTCTGTGATTTTAAATACATATTTATAAGACAATTTAAATATTGATAAGACTGGAACATTAATACTATTACTGAGCTAATTGCTCCAGCTACACTATATATAAAATATACCTACGGAACAGCTAATGGCAGAGAGAGCAGAAATACCTGAAATCTCCCTTGCAGGAGTGTTGTCTTTAAAACATGTGCACTGGAGCTGTGAGAGTTATTTACCCTAGTGGTCTAGTGGTGTGGTGGGGACGGCTTCCGGGTTTTGTGCACGCATGTGTGTTGGCGTCATGACGTCAGCACGCAATGGTGCGAAATTTAAAAAATTTAAAGGGGCTTTCAAGTATTGCCTGTGATAGGTTTTCTCCTGGTGCCTTGTGGCTTGTGCTTGCTGTTAAGCTTCTGTTCTGCTCTGTTCTTCTGTGTTTGACCCTGCCTGGCTATATTTGACTCTCTGGAATCTGACCCTTGCCTGAAACCGACCCTGAATCTTATCACCGTCCTGATTGACGTTCTGGTCTGACCCTTGCCTGTTGTTTGACTTTGATTCTGCCTCATCCCATCTGATTGATCAACCGGTTTGACCTTTTGCCTGCCTGACGATCCTAGCTATCTGCCTGCCTCGACCCAGCCTGTCTTACTACGCATCTGCCTACTCCTGCCTGTACCGTGACCTTTGGCCTTAAAGACTCTTTATACAGTTGCTGGCCAGAACTCTTTTCCTGAACCTCTCGTTTAAGTCCAGGTGGCATCTGAGTAGCTGAGGGCTGCTCCCGAAGCCAAAGGTGGTCACACTACTGGTGAAGCATGAGCCGAGACCAGGGTGCTTGGCATTTGTTCTGGTATTGGTTGCCGACCGTGAAATGAGCATTATCATGCTAATAACTGTCAATACTGATGTTTTAAGCCTTCCCCATTCAAGTCAATCTAAGCCACAGGAAATGATTGTGGAATTTTAAGCTGCCTGAAAAGCATGTGGCTGAAAAATTGTACAATTCTTTTCTGTTGCTAAAAACATCAATATTGGCATATTTAGCATGGAAATGCTCTAGACTTTTGTCTGAATACACTATCCAGTTCCATATATGTACACTTGTGTTCAGAATTAAGGCAGTATGCTTAAAGAGCACCAATCACAGCCAAAATCAAACACATATTAACAACCTGACCAGTACAACCTAAACATGTTTAATCAAACTACATATACAGTTTTTTGAAAAAAAAATGCAGTTTTTAAAAATTATTTCACAGAGGGAGTCCATAGTGTGACTATGTAGCACTGCCCTGAGTATTCTACCCAGAATGCCTAGCTTTAGTAAAATCTAGAAGTATTAAGAGAAGTGCACACACCAACTTCCACAAGGTGGCAGCACTAACACAGTAGTTTGGCAGATTTCAAAATAGATTAGAAGGTTTATTAAGCAAGCAAGAAATTTTAGCTGAGCATGTGCGAGATTTCAGAGCTACAGTTGGCTGTGAAGATATAGGTAGGAGGAGTCAGTGAAATCCAAGATGCCTGCCTCAGCTAGAACTGCAGTGGAGATAGGGGAGATTTTGCAGAAGGTATAGTGAGCTGACTATTTACATTATGCAAACAATTCTAACTGTTTTAAAAATCAGATTTCTTGAACTTTCCCATAGTGTAGAAAATCATTTTAGTTATGATTGGTGCCCTTTAATGAAAAGTGAATAAAGCTCAAAATCCTTATAATAGCTTTTATTTCCATAAATGCAAATGCATTGGGAACACTGCACATTCTATTCCAAATCAAAACATGAAGAAAAATGTATCAAATTTGAGTTATTCCTTTTCAGAAATTGAAAAAAGGGAATACTAAGCTGTTCCAAAAATAGCAGTGTCTGCATTCTTCTACAAACTCAAACATTCACTGTATAAATTGAAAAGTGTTTCAAGATTTTGCTTTCATTAGAATCACTGAAGTAACATTTAGTTGTATAACCACTGTTTCTGAGAACTGTTGCACATCTGTGTTGCATGGAGATGACCAACTTCTGACACCTGTTACATGCCACAATTCTTTTGCATTTCCTGTTTTTGCCTCAGGAACGGCATTTTTCATATCAGCCCACAAGTTGTCTGTTGGATTAAGATCCCCAACCT
>CM044444.1:58802636-58817971 GCA_024363595.1 Xenopus borealis
TTTTATTTGAAAAGTCGACCCTTAGTAAATGTGCTGTCCCTTAACTTTGAGTCAGAATGTTTGGTCAATGTTAGAGTGCTGACTGGAGCAATATTTCCAGAACTGGGGACTGCTGCGTCCCTACTGATGTCACCACAGGTTAACATTTGAAAGGAGAAAACTGTGGAGACCAGCTGTCTTTATAAAATACAAACCCTCCTTAGGCCGGTCAACATAGCAAGTCAGATATGCTCAGTCAAAAAGCTTATATTAAAGCAAACAACAATGCAAAAATAATGAAAAAATTATATAAACTGCAAAATTGCTCAGAAGCATTTACATGTCATTTTCTGTTTGATGCTCTTTAATCATGGCTCGCATTTCTTTTATTTAGCATTGTTATCTCAGGTAATGCTCTGCAGTCAAATGTCACCAGTAATTCTCAATAGATCTAAATAGATTCTAAATAGAATATATTTCCAACAATGGGGCAGATTCACCATCTACTAGGCAAATGGTCGTAACTCCACAAATTCACTAAAATGCAAATTTTACTGAACGCTACCTGTTTCGCCAGAGTTTACTGCGCCACCTCAGACCAGGCAAACTAATAAAAGAAAGCTACATCTTTCTCAATCTTATGTCAGTGACATGTTATCCTGTCTGCCAGAAATGCATTAAAGTTGTAAAAAATGCTGGCGACTTTTGTTTTTTAAAAAGGGATTGCCTTCATATGTCCGAACCATTAAGATAGAAAGATTTATGTGTGAACATTTTTTAAAAACTAATTTGAGGGGCATGCCACATTTGTTTAAGGGTGGGCTCATGACAGGGCATTAGAAGATCTTTTCTGTCTTTATTATGGTTTATTGGACATATGTTTGAAAAAGTGGCTACTTCAAACCAACATTACTAATAAAGAATCCAATGCAACTTTTAGATATCAAATCCTATTCAAATTAATCTAAGGGCAAAGGGTGCTAGCGAAGTTTCACTAGGCAGAAATTTATGAATATTCACTAGCTGAAGTAGAACTAGCGAAAATTTGCCAGCGTTCGGGTGCTGGGAAACAACTTTGCATTTTAGGGAATTAGTGTAGTGGTAACAAATTTTCGTCTTTTGAAGTGGGGTGGAGTGTGGTGAAGCAGTCACTGGAGAAAATTCGCCCTTTAGTGACTTTACCCCATTATGTGATGCATAATTTGACAAACTGGAAATTGGATCAGTCGTATTTGGATTTAGGAGAACATATTTTAAATGGGCATAACTATGCCCTTATTCCACAATTCCTTTGTCCTCGAAATTTTGACAGATTGTAGATAAAAGAGAGATTGCCTGTAAAATGCAGACTTGTTCTATGGTCCCTTGATGTAGCCAATCCAACTGAAAGTGCTTTCAACTGATATGCTAATATTTTAAGAAACTTTAATTGGCTTCTCGAAAATGACATTTCACTTTGTCCTCTGTGAATTGAACACCAAATACCATCTACTGATTCTTTTCGAAGTAGAATCTTAACATTTGTGAGGCAGTCTGAACACTGCTCAGTAAAATAGCTTTGTAGCTCTGTATAGGCTCAGTGTGATTTTTGTTTTATAATGACTGCAAATTCAATTTGTAGCTTAGACAATAGAAACCCTTCAAGAAAAATGATGGCTTATCTAAGGAGATGTTTAGAACCAATTCTACATACTGTATTTAGTTAATAAGTGATGAACTTATATATATTATATATAATAAAAAGTGATGGGCAAATTTTTTCGCCTGCCATGGACTCGTGGTGAAATTACTCATTTGTTTTCTTAAAACTGTGGAAAAAACTTGTTGCAGAAAAATTTGGTGGTACAAAAAAGTCACTGAGAAAAAACGTCCATTAACTTTAATGCATTTGGAGCAAGAAAAATAGTCGGCCATTGACAGCAAGAATTTTTCACCATTTCAAAAATATTTTGTGCAGTTTCACAGATTTTTGCTCAGTTTCGGTGAAGCAAAACAGAAAATATTCTCTTGTCAATAATAGTAAACATATTATTATAGTTCTTATATATACAATTATGATTTGCTCAAGCAAAACACTCCACAGCATGATGCTGACAACTCCATGCTACACAGTTGGGATATTAGTCTTTGAATTAGACTCACCTTTTTCTCCATACATAGCAATAATCATTGTGGCTATGCAGTTCTATATTGTTTCATCTGACCAAGGAACCATCCGGGTAATCATCTGCAAATTTAAGTATTGCTAAATTATTCCAGACTAGGAGTAGGGGCTTTTTATTGCATGATAGCTTTTCAGGCCAGGCATTCAAGGACTCTTTTAATGATACTTTGGTGCCTAATGCCACCATCTCCTTTACCAGCTCTTTGTTGTCCTGGGGTTCAGTTGAACATTTCAGTGCAAAGTTTGCTCATCCCTGGAAGTAAATTTTAGCCTTCTTCCTGGACAATACAGTGGTTGTGTGATACTTAGATTTTAAGATTTGCATATAATTGTTTTTACAGATGCTTTTGAGACCTTCAGCATTTTAACAATGTTCTAAAGGAGGAACCAGCATTTATTGTCATCCACAGTTTTGTTTCTGAAGTCTTGGCTGAGTTGGTTGGATTTTCCAGTGCGATCAAGGGTAACCATATAGTGAGTCAAAGGTAGATCCTTAAATACAGATCCAGGTGCACTGCCATCTGACTAAAAAAACTATTTGGCTACAAGCTATTAATCCCCTTCTGGAATCTTAAAGTCTGTTTAAATAGACAGATATAAGATAAATGCTTGTTTGGTTTCATGTATATCTCAGAATACACACTTAGGGGCAGATTTACAAAATTCACGTGAATTGATCGAAGTTCGATCGAATATGATCAAATTACGATCGTACGATTTAATCGGACCTTCGAATATTCTAATTCGACCTCTTCGATCATCAAATACCGAATTATCAAATAGATTGAATGATCGGATATTCGATAATTCAATGATCGAAGGAATCTAAATTTTAAAAAGCTTCGAAGGCCTACTTCGCCAGATTGAACCTACCGAACCCAACCCCATAGGCTTCTTTGACTAAGTCCTACTCGAATACCATTCGTACGATCGAAGTGTTCGATCGTTCGAATCGTACAAATTTGTCGGAGACTCGAAGGAAATTTCATGATTTTTTCGTGAAATCGACCGATCGGTATCTGATCGTACGAATTCATCGAGAAATCAAATATTGAGCAAAATGATAGCCTAAAACTATTCGATAAGCATTCGATGGTCGAATGCTTATCGAATTTCGATTTAAATTGTAGGATTTTTGCGGAATAATAGTAAATTTGCCCCTTACTGTGCAGTGCAGTGATCAAAGAATACTTCACAATGCTTATTTGTACCTACATTATTTCCAGCATAATTGCAGCTGCTATGGGAAGTTATGTTTGATGCACTTGCAGTCATTGAATCAAAATGTGTTTGATAGGTGTGTGAATTATGCAAAAATGTAATTGCTTTGAAAATTAGTTAGAATAGTGTCATTTCTGGTGCTTGGCATCAAAATGATGGCTGCACTTGATTTATATGCACTAAAATGTATGTTACACCTCTTTACAGAGCTCTCATAGTAGTTAGGAGTGGCATTGCTGCTATCTTGAAGGCAACAGTAGCTCCACATATAAATGAGCCCTGTGGTAGGATAAATGCAGTGCAATTTTCATATAAAAAAAAGTCAAGATCACATGACAAGCTAAATCCAGCACATATTTCATATACAATGTATCCCAAAAGACACGGAGTAAACTATACACCAGTTCCATGTATAATACCTATATCCCTATATAAATTCATAGGTGTTGGTCATTCTACTTATGTCGTCATTAAAATACACCTATGAAACCAGGCAAAGTACTTGGCAGGTAGTCATTGCCAATTACAGAGGGGCTGCTGTAAATTCCCATAGACAGTCACAATTTATTTGGAATGTGGGGGGCTACATTATCCTCTGTGTATTTGGAATGCCAGGGCCTATTTTGAATCCCACTCTGGACCTGGCCCTTTATTAGCCATTTTACTACACAAGTGTAGAGCTCAAAATACCATGGATTGGACCAAAAGAGGTACAAAGACAAAATAATGCAGTACTGAAAAACTATTTATTTACAGTTATAAACTAGGAACATTGCAAACCAGAGAGATAAAATTTTACAAAAGTATTTTCAATTTATGGAACATTGTGCTTCATGGCATAATTGCATACTCCCTCTTATGAATTGTGCTGATGGCATAAAAAGAACCAGCACATTGCTTTTCTTTCTTCTAAACCCTAAAAACGAATGTGGCTAAAATGCCATATTTTATATAATGCACTTATTGCACCAGCCTAAAGTTTCAGCTTGTCAATAGCAGCAATGATCTAGGACTTCAAACCTTGTCACAGAGGGTCACCATCTTGCAGAGTGATTGCGCTGTGCTGCCATTTAGTAATTATCTGTATTAATCTGTATTAATCAGCCTTATATAGTGACATTTATATCTATATGCACTGTATATTTTTAGTCGATACCAAAGCTCAGTAAGTGACAGCAGCAGAGAGCATGTTCAATTAATCAGCAGAAAAGAAGATGGGGAGATATTGGAGCATCTTCAGAGGCACAGATTTCCCATGATAAAGGGCTGTGGTTGCCTTGGGCTGGTACTGAAGCCCTAAACATAATGCATAATATTTTTAGTCTACTTCTTTAATTAAGCTTTAGTGCTCATTTAAATACAGTTTTTATTCTGTCTTAAGTTTTATTTAGTTATTTGGGCCAAAGAGTAGAAGGATTAGAACGTCACTTGTACTGTACTAATAATGAATTAGTACATTTGCCAAAACAAGTTTAATAACGCAATTGCTAATCTTTGAATCTTTAACATCAATGGTAGCATATTAATATTATTGCATACTTCTCCCCTTCTCTTTCTACGGTTACAAGCTCAACTGCAAAAACTGTATTTTAAGTCAGAAAATACTTTTAATGAGTTTGTTAGTCAATGTGATACAGAGTAATTTAAGTAATAAATTAGGAAATTAACTCAATAATGGTATTTCATGAGACAACAATAAAATGCCTTATAACAACACCTCTGATTTTGATCAGCTGCTTGGAAATGTACAACAAAAGAGACAAAAACATATTAAATGTTGGTACCTGTTTATATGTTATTTACAATCTTGCTACAACTTAGATAAAATCATCGAGCAAGAACTACATGCTAGCAATGAACTTGGTCAGTTGTTTTATCCTATTATATGACAATACTCTGTGCCCTTCCTTTAATTTTACTTTTAGTATGTTTAATTTGCCATTTTCTCCTGATTCTATCCAGCTTCCAAATATGGGTCACTGACTCCATCTAAAATAAATACTCTTTAAAATTACTAATTATTGTTATTCCTAATTTTCATTACTCATCTTTCTATTCAGGCCTCTCCTACTCAGGCTCACATTTACATAACTGCCTGGTTGCTGAGCATAATTTGGACCCTAGTAAGATCTTACTTAATTTACCTGCTGATATACTAGGGCCTGCACAGAGTAATTAATAATAGGATTATCCTTGAATCCTTTCTACCTTCACTAACAGCCAACTGAACGGATACCAAAAACAAACTGTAAATACAAAAGTGAGATTTTAAAACTGTTTAAGCTTTTATGTATTATTTTATCTCTCAGGTTATCCTAATGCGCATGTATAGATCTGTAGAAAACCTTCTTTAACCCTTTTGATTCCCCAAACTGGACTTTCTGCATACATCTTGGTCCTTACTCCAATCATACAACAGCCACTGGGCTCTGACAGTCCCAAGTTCATTGTCGAAAAATTTACAATGAAATTAAATCCTGGTTTTGTGAAGTTCCTATTTTGTTTATATTCTTAGCATTATGCAGCTTTTTTATTTCTGCCTTGATATAATTAAGTTGTGATTAAGAAATCAGTAAGACAAGAAATAGTGATATATTTGCAGTATTGCATTCACTAACGCAGTTATAGTAATGACATGTGGGGCACTGTGGTCTTGCTTTTTAGAGCAACTTAAAAATAAGTCATGCAGACGGCCCCAGAACACCCAGTGTGCCATTACATCTAAAATAATTAAAAAGTTTAAAAGAAATGTTACATTTCTTTGTCTGGCAATAGAAATAGATTATCTGGGGGAAAAAAACTGGTTTATCTGGTATTTGTCAAAGGTGATTATTCAGTTTTCCTGTTTTGTGTTGTTTCCCCTACTTATACTCATTTTTCATGCTAAAACACTTTCCTCCAAAATTCTGACAAAAACCATTGTTTTGGAATGAAAAAGGCAAGAAAATCCATAAATCTAATAACTCACAATCTTTTGGGAGAAACTTGTTTTCTTATGAAAGAATATGTCAAATTATCACAACTCTACCCAGAAGTAAAAAAACAATAAAAGCAAGAAACCTACAGTTTTAATAATTATAACCAACTGCCAGTCCGCAGTTTCCCTTTTATAGCGACGTGTTACGTCAATGGGCATGTACAGTTAGGACAGCTAGCTTTTGATTTGGCAAGTTGAACTTTGTAACATTACTGATGACTTTCAATTAAGGGATAAATGCTTTGCTTAAAATAAAAAAATCTACAATATAAACACATTAAGAGACTAATCAAACAGTTTAAATAACATAATTTACATGACTCACGTAAAATAACACCATTTTGTTGCCTCAAGCAACAGAACCAGACATTGTCTGCTGATCTTAAGTGCTACTAATTTTGACAAAGAATTCATATATTTTGTTTATTTCATTATACACAGAGGAGATAATTTACTCAATAAAACTGTTTACAATGGCTGCATTACAAAATACAACAGTTGGAGGCCTGCTTTACTTTAATCTTATGTAATAATCATTTCTGTGTCAGATGAGATCCAGTTATTTACAACTAACTGTAAGACACACAAGGTAACTGTAGGGTATTGTGGTTCATCACACTAATAAAACATTTGAGAGCAATCATTTTTAATCTAAAATCCAAATGATTTCTCACAAAGCTTTTTTCCAGTTGTTAAATGAGTTGTTCATTTAACACATTTAAATAAACTTTTAGTATGATGTAGAGAGTGATATTGTTAGACAATTTGCAGTTGTTTTTCATATTATATTTGTGTTTTTTAGCTATCTAACTTTTTATTCAGCAGCTCTCTAGTTTGCAGTTTCAGCCAACTGGATGCTAGGCCCAAATTACCATATAAACCATGAATTAATTTGAATAGGAGTGGCCTGGATAGAATGAAAAGTAATAAAAATGAGACAATTCTTTCCCCTAACAATAGCAGAAAATTAATTTTCCCCTTTTCTGATTATAATTCTCAAACCCATATTTATAGTACACTGTATGCAACTTTATCAATAAATAAGTGAACAAATGTCAACAGAGTAATTGAATGCGTGCTCCTGATTGCACTGTTGAGTATTGTTTAGCACGCTACTAGCTTTTTCAAAAATTCATTAAGCTTCTATGAAAGAATATCAATTCTAAAAGTAAAATAACAATCAGTAAGGCAAAGAGAAAATATGAGGAACTGATCGCTTTGTATGCAAAAACTAATCCCAAGTGTATAAATATTTTAAAATGTTGCTGGTTAATACTGTGGCTCCATTAAAAATATTAAGCACAATATTAGGCACACTGAAAACACAAATGTGGTTATTCCTTAATTGGTTGTATTCTTCCATGTGTACAATACAGGAGTTTCAAGAAACATTTGGGGGCAGATTTACTAAAGGTTGAAGTGAATATTGAAAAAAATTAGAAAATTTTAATTTTGAACTACTGTCTCTTAAAGCTTCCGAATTGCCATTGTAGCCTATGGGGGACCTCCTGGAACCTTTACAATGATTTTTTCTAAGTTTGAAAAAATCAAAGGATTTTGCCTAAAATCGTTCAAATCAAACGATGCAGTAGAGCAATTAATATGATTAACTGGATCTATTCAGTCCATTTTCAATCGAAAATGCCCTTTAAAAAAATTTGATGGTCGAATTTCAAAGTTTTTTAACTTCGAAATTCAACCCTTAGTAAATCTGCCCCTAGGTAAAAGCACAGGAGGAATAAGCTATATCAAGTCAATGGCTAACACAGGATATGGTACATTCATGTTTACTCAGAGTTAATGTGAACAAGGCACCAGGTCCTGATTAAATATACACTCAAGTACTCAAAGAGCTAAGTCCAGTTTTACCCAGGCCAATCTTTCTGAATTAACCATACCTATGGATTGAAGTAAAGCTTCTTTGACACCCATGAATTTAGACAAAAAAAGTCACCAAGACAAAATTGTCACTTCAATGCATTTTGCAGATGTTTCATCATTTCTCAAATTTTTTTGGAGTTGCGAAAATCTTTCAGCGAAACTGGACCGTTTCGCTCATCACTCCTCTAATGTGCTTGTAAAGTGAAATCATGTCCCCTCACAATCATCTTTTTTTCAGAGAAAACAACTACAACCACGACAGTCTATGCTCATAATTTAAATCTTCCATCCTTGTAACCAGTTTAGTTGAACACCTCTGCACTATTTCCAGCTCATTTCCCAGCTCATTTGATTCTTCACAGTGAGGGCAGTGATGTTGTTGAATGCACTGCCAGATGTTGTTGCGATGGCTGATTCTGTTACTGCCTTTATGAGTGGCATGGATGATTTCTTGGACAAGCATAATATAAAAGGCTATTGTATACATAAACAGTATTAAAGTAAATAGTGTACATATATATTTTCCCTTTAGCTGCCATTTTAAGTGCTACCTCAGAACTGACTGCAGCTCTAACTATAGCAGGGAGAAATGTTGAAGCAAAAGACAAAACTTTGTCCTTTTATAGGCTCTTGTGTCCTAATATGTATGGTTTCTTTGATTTGCTTGAGTTGTATATTATTATGAAAATGGTTTATTAAATTGTTTTACATATGAGCTGTTTTGTGCAAAATATTTTTATAGAAACTTCATTGTTTGGGGGTATAGTTTTCCTTACTATTACAAGATGTATGTATATATATATGAATTACACAATTATAGTTTTAAGACAATGTGAAGCATATAGAATGTTTTTATCAATTTTGCTGGCAAACAAAGTAATTTATTAGGCAGATTGCACTGATAAGATACAAGTCTATGGGACTCAAATTGCTGAGTTAAATATCTGTCAATATATTCTGTATACAATCAGTCCCTCTGGCTAGCAACCAGGCAAAAATATAAATGTCCAATAAAAAAATATAAAAGACTAGTGATGGGCGAATTTATTCGCCTAGCTATAATTAGCGGCAAATTCCTATGATTTGCCGCTGGTGAATAAATTCGCAAAATGGTCGTGAAAATTCGCCAAAGAAAATTCGCCGGCACCAATTTCCGGTTTTCACAAATTTTTCGTGAAAACATTCGAAATTCATAAATTTTTCGTGAAAACATTCAAAATTCACGAATTTATAATGAAAACATTCGAAATTCATGAATTTATATTTAAAATGTTCGAAATTCACGAATTTATAGTGAAAACGTTTGAATTTCTCGAATTTTGTGAAATAGTTCAAAATTCACGAATTTATAGTGATGTACAGTAGTTAAAATTTCACAAATTTTTCGTGAAAACTGGTACATTTCATGAATTTTTTGCGAATTTCCCGCGAAACGCCCCAGATTCGCCCATCACTATAATCGACCAATAAAAAAGGTGCTTGGACTTGTCCATTCTATAGCGTAGTATAAGTTAATATAGAGAACTCCTTTAAGAACTGTCCATACTTTACAAATATATTTAAACCAGGTATATTTTACCAGAACAAGAACTGGTAAACATTACTGTTAAATAATACTATATTGCAATGCACCATAATTCGTTGGACAATAAAATCTGCATGTCTATGGTCAGTGTAAATCATCTTGAAATTAACATTGTAAAGCAAAAACGATACCTTACTCAAATACCCTGCATTTCTTGCCCTCCCAACCTCAGACCAGTATGCAATGGGTTGACACTGCCCATTGTCAAAATTGTCTCAAAACTTTTTTTAAAACAGGGAATCTAATGCAAGTAGTACTAGCAAAACAACAATATCACATTAAAACAACTATGACCATCAGTAATTTAAAGCTTGATTTTAGAACAATATGACTATTGGTTTCCTTCAGTAGTAGTCACTGATATAAAATTCAGATCAGAACTCACAGTGCTTAGAGAAGCCTTTAAGTACAAGGACACGTGAAGATTCTGTGCTGCTAGGCTAGCTGTGGTGACTTAAAAAAAGCACAATAGCAGCGACGAATCACAGTGACATATCGGCTATGGGTAATTGCAGAAGTGGTCATGATAAATAGTGAGATAATTTCGTTATGGCGATCAGTTGTCATGATTGTTTGAAAGCCTTGGAGGTATATTTATCAAAGAGTGAAGTTAAGCGTGAAGTTCCACCACTTTTGGGAAATTCCGCAACTCTCCATTCATCTCTATGGGATTTTTGAAGGCATATTTATCAAAGGGTGAAAATTCACTTTCACCCATTGATAAATATGCCTTGCAAAATCTCATAGAAATTAATTGAGAGCTTCGGACTTCCCCTCTAGCGGCGGAACTTCACTCTTTGATAAATCTACCCCTTGGTGTCAAACATGTTTAGTTTGTCTTCGCCCTTAAATGGGTAGTTCACCTTACAAGAACTTTTTCATCATGAGCAGATTAATGAATAGGCTACCCTAGGCTATAACCTATGGGCCCATAATGATAAGGGCTCATCTAGCTTTTTCAATTTTAATTTTTCTTTTCTTTAAAAATTTTTGTTTTCATCAGCACTGCTGGGGCTGGGTCCAGTTGGGACGGGTGCTCTGCACCTGCCAGACCAGATGCATGTTAGAGAGCCACATACACACATGCCTTGCCTTGTCTGGCTAATTATTTTTCTCCCAGAAAGAACTGTACCAACTGAGAACCTGTCCCAACCAGAGGCAGGCCCAGCAGTGCAGATAAAAATACTGTAAATAGAAAAGAAAATACAAATGATAACTGAAAAAAAGCTAGATCATGAGCCCCTTTTGTGCACCCATGACCCTTATTAATTGCTGTATATTTTTAAACTTTTGGGAGTAGGAGTAGATTAGAAGGGGGGTCTATGGAAAGTATAGCCTAGGGGCCACAAATCTTATTAAACCACCGTTGTGCTTCACAGCAAACATGGTACACCTTTTGAAGTAACACAATAAGTCTTGCTTTGTTAACGAGTTAAGTATTTTAGCTTCTAATAAGTCTTGATGCACATACAAATAAATTAATGTAAACTTACTCATAGTTATCTGACTATTTACATCCTGTATAGTCATGTAACACTAGGGTTCCTGAATCTCGCATAAGCCAAAAGCCTGGCAATAGCCACCTATAACTTGCAAATTAATAAAACTAGAAAATTTATGTAAATTGCTAAGTTTACATGAATTTATTTTTGGGTTTAGGTCTTCTTTAAGGCACACATGGACATTAGTAGCTGCTAATTGGACAAGTCCAAGAATAATTTCCTTTGTAGTATATCGAGTCCTGTAGGAGCAGGTGAAGTTAGGCAGGAGCATGTGCAGTGCCACTGAAACTGAAAAGATGGCAGGCTCATGTGTATAGTTTTGAAGGACTGAATCATTACGGTTATAAGGCTGCTGAACCTCTGTAATGATTCAGTTCAGTATATAAATTATTAGATATGTTAGGCTTTCACTACAGCACACTTGTTACAGTATTCATGATTATTTCTTTTGGAAGAGTATTTTGGATAACCATATTACGGAATGGACCTTACGTGACGATCACATGTTTTTCTGAATGTTTTAAGCCAGTAATCTAATCATGCTTTAAATATTTGGGAGGTTAAAAATTCCTGTCTGCAGAGAACAGTATTAATGGGTTTGAACTGCTGTTTTGATGAAATTATTAGCCTTGAGCTAAAAGATCAATTCAGCACAATTCGTGAGTGGCGAAATTAGAGAAAGAACGGCTTATTTGATAACCTTGCCACCAAGAGGATTGTATAGTATCTGCTCAGCTTGGGGAAACTGGAGCTTTTCTCTGGTTGTATAAGGATTTTAATAGTACTTACTTTACCATCAAACCCCTGATGATGTACAGTATTAAGTTAAGTAAGGCTTTGATGTATACAGTATTAATTTGATGTGTAATTAGAGGATGGGGTTAACTAGTACTGATGACAGTGATAAAATGATAATACCTTTAAAACCCAAACAGACCTTACAGATAGAAAAAAATATAACTTTTACAATTAATTTTTACCGGCAATAGCAAGACTTTATAAATAATTACCAGCTTTAGTCATTTCAGAAAAGAAACAGGAACAAACTGACTAACAGATAATCTGTGCTTGCAGTTTTCTACATTTTTGGTGCTGGTTATGTCTAAAAATCCTGTGCCTTTAATTCAATTGCTTTGCCAGTCATGAGAAAATTGAGAGAAATGATTAGTGTGTTCAAAACAGGACATTTTAAAGATTGTTTTATGCTGTAAAACCTGTACCACAGGTACATATAAGAGACAGTAATAAGCTCTTTGCCTGCTGTCATATGCATTATTTCAAGAAAAAATAAAGTGCATTTTAGTAAAAAAAAGTTGAGTGATCATTGGGGTAGATTCATCAAAGAGTGAAGTTAAGCGTGAAGTTCCACCACTAGAGGGAAATTCCACAGCTCTCAATTCATTTCTATGGGATTTTGCCAGGCATATTCATCAATGGGTGAAGTGAAAGTTCACCCTTTGATGAATACGCCTTTAAAAATCCCATTGAAATGAATTGAGAGCTGTGGAATTTCCCTCTAGTGGCGGAACTTCACTCTTAACTTCACTCTTTGATGAATCTACCCCATTGTGTTTACACTCTGAAATATTAGCCTTCAGAAAAAATGTGTACAAAAAGCTTTATACAAAATGGGCTTTTGCTAATGAGGGGACCCATTCCAAATAGGAATATTCAGCCCAGCTTTTATCAATAAAACATAAAGCACAAATATTCCAGCAGCACAGAACACAACCCATAATGTTGCTTTGAGAAATGAAGTCTGACTCCGTACAAAATTGCAGGGTCCCATTATGCTGAGAAGGGCTGTGCTAACTGCCAAAGTGTACACAATGGAGATGCTTGTGTTCAGGGCAACAATCTTTCCAAATTTTGCAAAAGGGGCTATGATGCAAAAGAAGAGTGGAATGGTAGATATAATAGTTGTTACTGCGCTGGATACAATGGCAACTCCCACATGGCGGACTGCCTCCAATGCTCTCCACTGACGGCATGCAAGTGGATCCTGACAAACAGAACAAACATTATAAAGCATAAGGTTATTCTATCTTTTTAACATTTAAAAACATTATAAAGAAAGGGGGTTAGTCTATATTTTTAATATTTCATTCAATATATTGATGATGAATACATTCTAAGACATCAAAATAATTAATTTGCCTAATTTGTATGTGATTTACTAGAAATAAACAACCTCCACAAGGTACCATAGTGGGTGTATTTTATCAGAATATAATTTTGTATATTTGGTATTGTTTCAGCTTCAATAGGTGAAAGGGGTAAAGGTGACCATACACCGGCCTTCATGGTATTCCAGTGATCTTATCATTTATTATACAAAAGGATGGCCATGTACAACCATTTTGTTTGTTTATGCCAGGTGCCTGAACAGTCAGACAGAAAAGTAAAGAGGAGCTGTAACTTCTCTCACTTATTCATTTGTTGATGCACCATTGATCTGCCAACAAGGTGCCTGGTGCACATATTCAGTAGCATCAGATTAGTTCACAGAATATTCTGTGCAAACTGAACCCTGAGGTGACATGCCTTTCTAGACAGTTGGGCACTACTGTCGAAATCATACAAAATGCACAACCAAATATAGGCAATAATGGAAATTTAAACACTATGCAAATACATTGTTAACAGTTGAGTAGCCTTGTTACTTATTCCACAGATACTGCTGAGAAATGCAAGTGCAATGTAACAGAACCTTTTATCATAATTCTTTATATATAACATTTATTTTTTGGTGTTACTGTTCTTTTAACCCCTTTACTACTCATTAGGCAAAAACTGGAGCAGGGAGATGAAAGTATTAATTTGTAAGTGGTTATTTCTAGAAAGCAAAAATATAAAATACTACCATTGAACAAATACTATACACATTTTGAATTCCATATCAGCTTCATTGGAAAATGGTCTCATTTTTAGCCGTTTCTTACCTCAGTCAGATGTTGTGGAAGATTTTCCCCTGCTAGGAGATATCCTTCCACCAAATGGACACAGTAATCTACTGAGGAGCCAACAAGGATAGATAGAGAAATTGCTTCAACTGCACCCATTTCCCAGCCTAGCCAATACATGATGGCCACTACCAGACAGACAACACCTAAAAATAGTAATAAAAAAGTAAAATACGAGATGAAGTAATGTTGTGTTATAGGTGCATTTGATTTTGCAAGGTTACAGAGCAGGATGCAACAAATGGAAATTTTGTCCCCATTTACAATAAATAACAGATGTTATGAACATTCAGAATATATCAAAGCTGTAGTCAGTTTACAACATGCAATATGTGTCAAGCTTAATCAGTTACTGTTGGAAACTAATTGGTGTAATTTAAAGAAAGTTATAACTTAAGATGAAGTTATACTGTATATATATATATATATATATATGTATATATATATCAAGCCACACGGGCATTTGATAGTGTATACAACTAAGTTACAGGCACATGTATAGAAACAATGTATTTTAATCAGAGTCCCCTTACGGAGGTGATGAACAATAGCCCCCTTTTGATAATTTGAGCAGCAGTTGCATCCTAAACAAAGGAAAGTACCCCTTTAAGACGTATGTAGTACACTCTGTTTCATTTTTTTGACATCCTAAATCTGATTTGACTTGCATCTACATTGGTCAAGTCAGATTTAGGAAATTGCTCATCACTTTCTTAAGGGGACCCCGATTAAAATATGTGGTTTCTATAATTGTGCCTATAACTTTGTTGTAGAAGCCGGCCATGGAATACACCAAAATTTCAGAGAAAACTGACCATGTTCCCAACATTAAATTTAACTTTTACTGAAAAAAGAGGCATATAGGATTAGGAAATTGGGGACATTGACCCCACAAGCGTTGAATATGGAATATGATCTTCAAGCCATTTTTCGTTGAGATATGTTCTTAATAATTCTTTTTATTTGTTTTTAATGTTATGTCTTGCTGATACTATGAATAAGTGAGTCTGTAGTCTATCAAGAGTTAACAAGTACAACAATTATCTTTATTGAAATTGTAACA
>CM044444.1:58847840-58883762 GCA_024363595.1 Xenopus borealis
CTAATTTTCTAATTTTGGGCTATTCGATAGTTGAAGTAGCCAAAAATTACTTCAAAATGTAAATTTTTTTAAACCCTCAGGGGCAGATTTACTAAGGGTTGAATTTCAAATGCAAATACATTCAAAATTCAACCATCTAAATTTTTGGGGGGGTTTTCAATCAAAAATGGACTGTTTTCAATCGAATTTGATCAAATTTGAATGGAACGATTTTCCAAATTTTCAGGAAAGCTTGAAAGCTTGGTCGTTGAGGAATGGTGATAGAAGCTCAATATATAAAATGAGACTTGGCATAGGCTCTAGTGATTCCAGTGTACACTGGTCAATCCCCCTCTCTTTAGTATGTTTGTATCAAATATATTATGAGAATAATTCAGCACATGAGTTATCATGTAAAAACTCTGCTGCAGTCTATTGCAAATATTGACATTGAATAAGGTGATACAGTTTTTTTTATAAACAAACAAACAAAGTGTATGTTTTTGAAGATAACAATAATTATGTAAGGCATAGGAATAGGGAGAAATTGGTTCTATTTTTTTTACTTTCCTTTTTAACTTATGTCTACCATAGAAATTCTGCACTCACCAGATGGGAGACATTGTGCACCACCATGCTTCACCAGCTCTGAATTGCTTGCAATTACTTTACACAGCCTGCAGAGGTGGCCAATCTCTTTGAAAAGGTCAAATTTTTCATCATAAATGACCCTGCCCTTTCAGAAAGAGAGAGGAAAATCATAAAGGAAACAAATCAGATTTCAACCTCTCTATTTGGCAGAGTGAATTACATGGAGATTATTAGAAATATACATTTTTATAGTATCGGCAATTGTCACCTACCAGCTCTTGTAGCACATGATTATCAGGGGCTTTAGTGCGATTTATTCCTTTAATCCCAAATACTACAAATACCATAGCCCCAGTATCTACAAGAGGACGAACCGCAGGCTTCCCACAGCCTGTATTTAAACACGGGTTAAAACCAAGGGTAACAGATAATTTTCTTGGACTTCCTATGAATAAAAATCAGTAAGAGTTAAGTCAATGTAAAACAACATTTTAACCAGTATTTACAGGAAAGACATTACAAAATATGAAATTGTATTTGAGCATTGCTATACCATATTTATTATCAAAAAAATGGGAAAATTATAGATATGCACTAACATTTAGGGGCACATTTACTAAGGGTCGAAGTGAATTTTCTAATAAAATTCAAATGCTTAAAATTCAAATTTTTAAGTTATTTTGGGCTACTTCGACTATCAAATAGCCCAAAATTTAAAAAAAAACTTAGAATTTGACATTGCACCACCTTAAAGCTGCCGAATTGCCATTGTAGCCTATGGGTAACCTCCTGGAAGCTTTCCTGAAAAGTTCTGGAAAATCAAATTTTTTCTTTAAAAATCGTTCCAATTGAATGATGCATATGAAAGATTCGAAAGATTTTTATTTGCTTGAAAACTGACTTATTTGATCGAAATAGGTCCATTTGATGGTCGAATTTAGAATTTTTTTAAAATTCTAAATTCGACCATTAATGAATCTGCCCCATAGCATAATACTGAGAAGCTGATTATATAATGAACTAATGCAATATTCGCACATTTATTGGGTTATTTGCTAAAACTTGAAATTTTATGGTCAGAGTTTTAAAGGGGGGAAAACTTTATTTTTTTATACCCTGAGGCTGCTAAAAGTCTAAATCCAAAAATACTCCATCTCAAACCAGCCGAGGTCATGTACAAATCAATGTCAGATGTCTTAAATCTGTTTTACAGATGTTTTACAATTGGAAGATATGATCTGCAATGGGTTTCATATGATAATCTGAATAATTTGTGTTTTTCGGGCAACAATCTTCAAAAGTTTAAGCAAAAATAAGAAAATTTGGAGTTTAAGTAAATAATCCTGTTAATATTTAATATTTCAAAGAAACACAGTACCTTGTGAGCAAAAAAAGTTGTGCTTCGTACCTATTTTTTGCTTTTCACCTTGCCTCCTGTGATAATTGATCCCTATTTCCTAATGTGGTCAGTAGCTGAAGCTCACTCAATCAGTCACTATAGACACATAAAATCCATACCTCTACAAAAACAAATTTTACCACTAACATATAATCACTGAACATTATTTTAAACTGCCCTAACTACGCAGCTAATTCTCCTTATATTGCTTACTTCCTGGAGGTTTATTGTAATCACCTCCAGCTGTTTTGCCATTCTTCAAGATGCCCAATGCACACTGTTTTTAACTCAAACTTTGCTTCTATGGCTCTGCAACAATTGGTTAAAATGGAGAACCTAACTGGTAAATTTGTATGGGTTAATTTTGGCCTAGTATTGAACAGTGAGATTTTGTCACTCTGATCACTGGGATATTCTGAAAATATGATCACTGTGGCCAGGTTAACTGTATGTAAACCTTCATTTAAATGGAGGTTCACATACAGTAAAATGGGTTAGTGAGTCTATAGAAATAAACTCACAATGAAGACCCTAAATCAGTTAAAACAATGACACCAAGGGGCAGATTTACTAAGGGTCGAATTTCGAATTTAAAATAATTCGAAATTCGATCAAATTTTTTAAGGGCATAAAAATCATTTGAATTGTTTGAATGCATTGTTCAATTCGAATGATTGGAATGATTTTCACCAAAATCCTTCAAATTTTCAAAACTAAAAAATTCAGTAACTTTAAGGTGGTGAAGTGTTGAATTCAATTTTTTTAAAGAGACAGTACTTTCAAAATTCTAATTTTTTCAATTTGAATCGAATTTTGGGCTAAGTAGCCAAAAATTACTTTGAAATTTTAATTTTGAAGAGTGAAATAGGCTGTTTGAGGTGGTTCCCATTTATTTGGTCCTAGAAGAAGTTTTACGTTAATTAGATACTTACAAGTTTCATTAGTTTGAAGATGGAGTCATTTCTACATATACAGTTCAGAACAACACATTCAGAACATTCAGATAACATCAAAACACTATGATATGAATTAATGAGTAAGTTGACATAACACTGTGTAACCAATTTAAATATAATAATATCAATTACCTTTATCACTGGGAACATAAAAATGACCTTTATTTGCTCCATCTGGTCCAAGACAATTTGTTGGAGATGCGCATATTTTACCATGAGAAGGGCTTTTATGTATGAAAGAAAAATAGAGCTTTCTGAAACAAGAGAAATACAAACTGGATTACTCTATGCTACCTTGAACCTACAACAAAAACAATGTTTTATATTGTCTCTGCATAGCATTCTGGTGCACTAGTTTTATCTTTCTATTTTTTGTAGGAGATATTGTACACTTTATTGTAAGATAAAATATATAATAAGCATATAAAGCCACAAGACCACAAACTGAATGCTTTTAAATAAGTCATGATGAAACAAGGTGAATTCTAATGTCTTTACAGTACAGTAAGGTTCAAATTTCCTATGAATCTATTCGAAATTCGATAAGCATTCGACTATTGAATGCTTATCGAATAGTTTTAGGCTATCATTTTGTTGGATATTGGATTTCTCAATGAATTTGTATGATCGGATAACGATCATTCGATTTCATGAAAAAAATCGTACTTTTTCCTTCGAGTCTCCGAAAAATTGGTACGATTCGAACGATCCTACGAATGGTATTCAAGCAGGACTTAGCAAAAGAAGCCTATGGGGGAGGTTCCCATAGGCTTCTATTGGTATTCGGTAGTTTCAATCTGGTGAAGTAGGCATTCCAAGGATTTTAAAATTTTAATTCCTTCCATCATCGAATGATCGAATTATCGAATATCCGATCATTCGATCTATTCGATAATTAGGTATTCAATGATTGAAGAGGCCAAATTTTGCATATTCGAATATACAAAAAAATTGTACAATCAGAATTCGATCATATTCGATAAAACTTCGATCCATTCACGTGAATTTTGTAAATTTGCCCCTCAGTGTAGGTACTATATTATTACCTAAGATACAAAAGTCACATAACCATGAAACATTTATAACTGATAGCAACACTTGGGTAATCATATGCATATGTGGTACTGTATGAAATTACTGATATAAAGAGAGATAGGTGGCAAGAATATGCCTCAAATTGCAACTTTAAGTAGATTTGTGAAAAAGTAAAAATTACCAAACACAAAGGATATATAGCCTGTAAAACACAGATGGGGCAAAGTGCAAGCCACAAAAGTCCATATACAGTTGTGCTCATAAATTTACATACCCTGGCAGAATTTATGATTTCTTAACCTTTTTTCAGAGAATATGAATGATAACACAAAATCTTTTCTTTCACTCATGGTTAGTGGTTGGCTGAAGCCATTTATTGTCAAACAACTGTGTTTACTCTTTTTAAATCATAACTACACAAACTACCCAAATGACCCTGATCATAAGTTTACATACCTTTACATACCCCAATTCTTAACACCGTGTATTGCCCCCTTTAACATCAATGACAGCTTGAAGTCTTTTGTGATAGTTGTGGATGAGGCTCTTTATCTTCTCAGACAGTAAAGCTGTCCATTCTCCCTGGCAAAAAGCCTCCAGTTTCCTTAAAGTCTTGGGCTGTCTTTCATGAGGTCTCCCCAGAATGGCTCAATGTTGTTGAGGTCAGGAGACTGAGATGACCACTCCAGAACCCTCACTTTATTTTGCTGTAGCCAATGAAAGGTTGACTTGGCCCTGTTTTTTGGATCATTGTCATGTTGGAATGTCCAATACGTCCCATGTGCAGCTTCCAGGTTGATGAGTGCAAATTTTCCTCCAGTAACTTACTGCATTCATTTTGCCATCAGTTCTGGCCAAATTTCCTGTGCCCACACATAGCTCACACATCCCTAAAACATCAACAATCCACCACCATGTTTCACAGTAGAAATAGTATACCTTTCATCATAGGCCTTGTTGACTTCTCTCCAAATGTAGCCTTTATGGTTGTGGCCAAAAAGTTTTTAGTCTCATCATTCCAAATGACTTTGTTCCAGAAGGTTTAAGGTTTGTCTCTGTGCTGTTTGGCATATTCAGTCCTGGATTTGTGGAGAGGCCACCAAGGCCCGGGCCTAGGAGGCAGGATTTTAGGGGGAGGCATGCTACCCAACCACACCCACTTTGGTTCAGAAACACTGGGGATGCGCAAGAGATAAAATTGTTTTTTACATTTCCGGTGTCCAATTCCCATTGCTCTACTCCAAATGATGGAAATTTGGGAAAATAAAATGAAGAGGATGGGGCAACTAAAGACAACAGGCCTAGGGGTGCCAACTATGTAAATTCAGCCCTGAGCATATTGTAAGCAGGATACCTTGTGGCATTTGTGTATTATGGGTTTTTACTGATAACTCAACCATACAGCCCATCTTTCTTCAAGTGCCTCCTTATTGCACATCTTGAAACAGACACACCACATTTTTTCACCTGAATTTCACCTGAAGTTATTTGTGGGGTTTTCCTTGCATCCCAAACAATTTTTCTGGCAGTTGTGGCTGAGATTTTTATTTTGTTTGGTTTCAACAGAAACCCTAATCTTTCACTTCTTAATTAGCGTTTGAACACTGCTGATTGGCATTCTCAGTTTCTTTGATATTTTCTTTCGTGTTTTATAGCGTTCAACTACCTTTTCCAGCAGATTTTGGTGTCAATTTGTGTGCATGTTATCAGGCCAAATCACCAAGGTATGTAAACTTTTGGGTAGTTTGTGTAGTGATTATGATTTAAAAAAGAGTAAACACAGTTGTTTCATAATAAATGGCCTCAGCCAACCACTAACCGTAAATGAAAGAAAAATGTTTTTGTTATCATTCATATTCTCTGGAAAATGGTTAAGAAATCATAAATTCTGCCAGGGTATGACTAAAGTACCCCCTATAGGCTGAGGTTACTTCTAATATCCTCATATGTTCCAGCAAGGAGTACTTTATTTATTATAATGTACTAGTTTTAGTGAGTCGTGACAAAAATTGAGCTTCATTCATAATTGATTACATCACTAAGAGCCGTTTATAATTATATAATTAACAGGATATTCATGGCTTTTGCGTATTATATTAAAGGAAACTATACCCCCAAAATGAATACTTGAGCAACAGATGGCAGATGCTGGTAAAAAAGTATAATGTTATGAAAATGGTTTATTTACATGAATCTGGGTTTCACATATCAGTTTTTTATGCAATATCTTTTTATAGAAACCTACATTGTTCAGGGGGGGTATAGTTTACCTTTAACATACGAGAGGCCCTATTTATAATGATGAGCAATCATATATCATTTCACTATGAATCTCTGAGTTTCACCGCCAGCGAAAAGTTTCACGGAATGATGCCTAAAATTTGCCACATTGTAAGATTTGCATGTGACAAAAAATTTCACCTTGCAACAAAAATTGTTGCTCGTAAGACAAAAATGTTGCAGTACAAATAAACAAAAAACTGTCTCTTTTCTTAGCCTTTTAGTAGAAGATAGTCAGAACTTTGTGGTAGATTGCACTAGTTTCCCAATCTGCCCATAACAATGATTTAGATGAATCTCTAGTGTTTTGCTTGGAAACTCCTGTGTAAGAGTTTTATCAGTGAAATAAAGGATTAAAGAAGCTGAGGTACGAAACAGGGCAGAAGATTTAGAAGTTTTTCATACAATTTTGAGTCTTCTGCCTTCCAACACTATGAATATAAATCCAGTTTGAATGAAATACTCATCTAGCACAAGTTAATATAGCTACTGTGCAAAGTAAGAACTCAGACCCCTCTTTAAGACACTTGTCTAAGCTGTCACTATAAAAGGAAATAGTTTTGGCAAGACAAATTAAGGGATAGCGCCAGATGACAATGCATTTGCATTGTGGTAATTTTAATCAAATGAATAACCACTGAACCCAATGCAGGGGGGGGGCATATTAGGAGGTCATCCTCCTAGACAGATTTCATTTTGAAAATCTTGAAGAAAGATATTAGAAGGTAACCAACTTTTAGGTGTAGGCCTGCATTTCTCAGTTCACTATCTGCACTGACAGGCAATGTGTGCAGACGTGCTGCAGATTTAGGCAAGAAGCACGCAAATGAGAATCTCCCAGTGCACACACTGGAATGGACTGAGAATTCTACGGATTCTATTATATATTTCCTCAAATATACTGTATTAATGGATTTTGGGTTACAACAAATTAAGTGGGTAAAAAACCTTATCTTGGGTTTTTGTTTAAGCAAAATTATTCAGTAGTTAAGACTACAGAGAAATTTGTATTTTGGGATATCTTTTTCTTACCCAATTTTGACTACATTCAATTTTTTTCCTAGATCAGTTCTAAAGTTCCTTATACACTTCCTTAGGGTAGAACTCCACGGGGGACTTGAACACGATTGTGACGGATCAGACACTCTGCGCCAAAAAACAGAAATCACGTTGGACGCAACAGGAAACAAGATAAGAAATACAAGAGGGATGGTGTTGCACAGTTGATCCGACATGACTGTCAGTCTGTCGCATGCAGACGCAGCTTGCAGCATCTGCATCCGACAGTTGTGTCGGATGAACGCTGCAACACCATCCGACTTTTGTATTACTTACCTTGATTTCCATCACATCCAACTTCGTTTTGGCACAGCGTATCAGATCCGGCACAATCCTGGGGTAATCGTCCGTGCAGTTCTAGCCTTACGTGATACATTCTCACCCAATTTGGGCTTTTTTTTGGATAATACACTTCATTATTCTACAAGGTTATACTTCTATCACCACATGTGGCATTTTATAGCTTTATCATTTTTTTTTGAGGAAGAATAAGATTGTCTAGCCTTTTCTAAATGAGATATTATAAAACAGAACAAGGTGGCATTTTAGGCACACAGTTGCTTGTTTATGACATAAGAATTATTATGACATAAGAATTATTATGATTTCCATAAAGGGAGCAATAAAATGAATCAGCCTAAACTGAAATTTCAGGGGGAGAGAGACTACTTTCACTAAAGACTAGTTGACATTCTTTATTGAGTAATTAGCAACAGCTTAAATAAATACATTTCTCATCAGGCATAGAGAATTGCAAGTTTCAAAATTTTAATGAACACAGTTTTTTTTCCTAATCTTTTAGGAATATGCTCTCAAATCTCAGCAAACCCACACAATATTTAATCTACTTAATTTACCCCACACAATATTTAATCACTTATATAACATTAAACTGCAGAGGTGGTTTGAAATAAAAAGCTGTAGATTAAAGAACAGCTTCCAATTAACCAGTAATAACTTAAAGTGAACTTAAAGTGAAATTATAAAAACAGGTATTGGGTTTAGTGTTTTCTGCTTTTGTCCTTACAGGTGTATTGTTGGATTTGATAAAATTAATTATCGATTTACTGTATGTTGTATACAGTATGTATACAATGCCTTCTATCAGTTAACAGACAGAGCTGTATAAGTATATATAACAGGTAGGCCATGACAATCCATTTTTTATTGTTTTGAAAGAATAATACCTTGTAGAGTGTTGCTCTTTTTCTGCAACATAGAAAATGAAGTCCAATTTCCAGCCTTTTTTGGTGTCACAAGCAGATGATGTTAACATCCATTTCTTGGGGCACATCCCCCTATTTAGGCCTAAGGTGGACATGCAAGCTGTCAGCTTCCAAGTGAAGTTACCATAAGGAACCTTATATGCCTAAACAATGGAAAACAAGTATTTACAATATGACCCCATTAACCGTGGTGAGTGAAAAAATATAATCATGTAATATCAATAGGTCTTAATATTAAAGCTGATCTTAGGGGCAGATTCATCAAAGGTCCATTTTCAATCAAATAAAAATCATTCAAATCGTTCGATTTGATTTTCAAAAAATGTAAAAAGCACTCCTTAAAGGTTATAGGAGGTCCCCCATAGGCTAAAACAGTGATTTGGCAGGTTTAAGGTGGCAAAGGGTCGAATTTGAAGAGACAGTACTTCGATTTTCGATGCCACATTTTTAAATTTGAATAGAATTTTGGCCTATTTTGGAGTACGCAAAAAATACTTTGAAATTTGAATTTTTTTAATTCGAATTTTCACTTCAACCCTTGATATATCTGCCCCTTAGCTATAGATGTGGGGTTTGATAATGAAAGCAGCCTTATAAAATTGTTAACGCTTGCCTATCTGCAATCTGGATTGCAAACTGGCACCAAAGAAAAAGATGTATTTAAAACTGCTTTGCAACTTACATATCTTTCTCCTTTGTACATTGTAAAATTTCATTCTAAAGCGGTCATCCATGGCTAGTGAATTATGCAGACAATCCAGCTACTTGGATGACACTTTCAGGCCTGGATATGTGGCAAGGCCACAAAGGCCTGTGCCTAGGGCAGTAGCATTTCTGGCATCCCAGTCCAACACTGAAGATATCAGCACTAAAACATTTGCAATAAAAGTTCCTTAACAATATCTGAAAGCTATGTTTAAACCATCATACAGTACAAATATTTTTCCTTGTATTCCAGATCTTATAAAAGAAAATGTTGCTGCGGCTTTATCAGTGCTGGTGTTGGTGGGGTAGAGGGGATAGTAGGAAGAGGTAGAAGGGGAAGACAATCAAATAGCTTAGCTTTATGAGTTGCAGAATATCAAAGTATGGGCACGCTGTGTTTCTGAATTGTGCTTATGGTCTAACTTCCTATTGCCCATATTTTCCAATCTGCTGATTTTTTTATGAGATGGGTTGATAGTTTTAGTGACAGCTATCTCACATAAAGGCACTGGGGTCACTTTAAGCAGCTATATTAATTTGAGTTATGATGCACTTGGATGGAAGCCTCTGATATTTATTCTTTAAAATGTCAGTATGGGGCAGTGTGACAACTAGAATAGGAAAGCAAGATAGAAACCATGCAAAAGATCAAGGTTTCTGGTGGACAAGCATCCCTTATTTTCTTTGTTCACACAAATGAAATCTTGTGTGGATCTTATCTTGCTTTCCTTTTCTTGATTTGATTACATGGGAGGTATCTAGAGCAGGGTTGACCAACTTGTGTGGCCCACCACATGAAAGTTTGTCTGGTGTAATTTCTTAACTAAATTTTAAAAGATTAACTGTCCCCTGCATTTTTACACCTCAAATTCAGACTGTAAACACCTGAATTTTTCACACGTAATCACCCCCACATCTTTCACATCTGTAACACCTCAATTCTTAACATCTCTAAAGCCCTGCACTGTTCACAACTCAGACCCAGACTGAAAGTGACTACATTGTTCACCTGTTCACACCTCAGACAAACTGCTTGAGGGGCACCAGCATTGTATCAATGTATGTAGCAATGTATGAATTGTTTATCATAGAGTCCTGATAGGTTTCTCCTGCTCTATTATGCCTTCCCTGTGTCCCCTGTGTGCCATACTCTGCCTGTCCTATGCTCCCTATGTGTGCCATACTCTGCCTGCCCTATGCTCTCTATGTGTGCCATTCTCTGCCTGCCCTATACTCCCTGTGTTTGCCATACTCTGCCTTCCCTATGCTTTCTGTGTGTGCCATACTCTGCCTATCCTACTCTGTACCCTGTGAGCCTAGTAGGGTTTGTTCTGGGGGTTTGTTAGAATTTGGAAATTGTTGTTAGGAGCCCCTAAGGTTTAATCATGTGCTGGGGGTGCTGTGTTATCCACAGGAGAGATGGCCTATGAATTTAAGAGTATGTTTATGGTATATTTAAGGGTATGACAAATTGTCACATATGAGTGACAAGTGATATCTTTGCAGTGAGCACCAACCATTTGGTTTTTGTGTGCTACCACCATAACTGTAGACATGGTCTTCGAAGTTCTTGAGATAACATGAGTGTGGTTTAAAAGGGGCATGGTCAAAATTGGCTTCCATTATTGACCCTCCAAGTATTGGTAAATTCCAGCCCTCTGTACCACAGAAGTTGTTTTTAAAAGCATATTTTGTTAAAATTAAGAACTTTGACTTACACCCATCGATAGATACCCTTATAAAAACTCTATAGGAATAAATAGAAAGTGATGCGTTCTTCTGTGGTGAGCTGTAATTTCACACTTTAATACATCTGCCCATCAATGCACATCAATTCTGAACATTACTTATCTTTATTAATAATAATAACAATAATACAAATAATGATGATGAAAAAGATAACCTGACAAATAAAAGCTATTCACCTGAAATGTGGAGACATCATCTTCTCCAGGGAGTATTGGTTGCCAAGGTGGTATGGAGGAGGCATTGTAAGAAAGCCTATATATTGTAATCCGTTCCTCCCACATGCATTTTGTAATATACACAGTTCTTTGCAAATCTAAACAATTTAATATGAAATTCATTAATGGCAAGACAAACAGTGTTACACAACTAAACAGTGTCCTTTGTTGACTATAAATGAAAATCAATTACTTTGTGATTTTATTTTCAAAGTTACTAATTAAACTAACTGGTGAAATCTGCAACAGTGCTAATAGATAAAAGCTATATTAATTAACTTGAGGTTAATATTAATGATTACAACCAAATCACAATCTGAGTTCTATAGAGGTAATAAACCACATAGACAGTGGAAAACTGTGTGTATATTATACAGATGCCAAAACTGTAGAAATTAGTTTTTTAATTTTTTTCTATTAACCTTGATGTACATTGTCACCATTAGCTGATCGAGTGCTCCACTGCGAGAATGAGCCCCTCTTCTTTTTCTCAGATGAGGTCCGTATGTTGTTCTGAAGGCTGCGTGGCTTCTCCTGAAATAAGCCTGTCTCCAAAAAATAAATAAATAAACATACAGTCATATGAAAACGTTTGGGAACCCCTCTCAATTCTTTGGAGTTTTGTTTATCATTGGCTGAGCTTTCAAAGTAGCAACTTCCTTTTAATATATAACATGCCTTATGGAAACAGTTGTATTTCAGCAGTGACATAAAGAAAATATGCAATATGCATAATTACAAAATTAGACAGGTGCATACATTTGGGCACTCATGCAGAGATATTACATCAATACTTAATTAACTCCTTTTGCAAATGTAACAGCCTCTAGATGCCTCCTATAGCCTTTGATGAGTGTCTGGATTCTGGATGGTGGTTTTATTTACCAAAATCTCTCCGGTTCAGTTAAATTTGATGGCTGCCGAGAATGGACAGCCTGCTTCAAATGACCCTATAGATTTTTGACAATATTCAAGTCGGGGGACAGTGCCGGCCATTCCAGAATATGCATAAATGCCTTTGTAGATTGTGTTTTAGGGTCACTGTCTTGTTGGACTATCCAACCCCTGCCTAACTTCAACTTTGTGACTGATGCTTGAACATTATCCTGAAGAATTAGTTGATATTGGGTCGAATTCATATGGCCCTAGACTTTAACAAGGGCCCCGGCCCCTGAACTAGCCACAAAGCATGATGGAACCTGAAGTGCAAAGCATGTTTTTGTCTCATCAGTCCAAAACCCCTTTGTTCCAAAATGACTGTGGCTGTCTAAATGAACTTTTGCATACAACAATCGACTATGACGTGAGTGCAGTAAGGGCTTCTTTCTTATCACCCTGCCATACAGATATTCTTTGTGCAAATTGAGCTGAATTGTCAAACTATGTACAGATACACCATCTTAAGCAAAGTGTTCTTGCAGGTCATTAGAGGTGATCTTTGGGTTGTCTGTAACCATTTTCACAATCCTCCTCATATGCCACTCCTGTATTTTTCTTGGCCTGCCAGACCTTGGTTTTACAACAACTGTGCATGTGGTCTTCCATTTACTGATTGCATTCCTTACAGTTGAAAATTACAGCTTAAACCCCCAAGATAGCTTTTTGTAGTATTCCCCTAAACCATGATACTGAAAAATATTTTGTTTTTGAGAGTTGTTTTGAGGATCCCATGCTGGCACTCTTCAAACAGAAGCACAACTTGCAATTGGCAACCTTAAATAAATTTTCTCATGATTGGATACACCTGCCTATGAAGGTCAAGGCTTAATGAGCTAATCCAAACAATTTGATGTTGCCAGTAATCAGTATTGAGCAGTTACATGCATTTTAAATTAGCAACATTAAAAGGTTACCCAAATTGTTGCACAGTGGATTTTTAACATTTGATTTGATTTCATACAACTGAATACTGCTTCACTAAAAATCTTTGTTAAGAAAATCCCAGTGCTCGGATGTTACTGGGAAACGAAAAGACATACCACTGTTATCTTTTTTGTTGAAAGTGGAGTAAATTATTATGCAGGCTGAGAGGGGTTCCAAAACTTTTTAATATGACTGTAATATTAGAAGTGCGATGCAAGAATTCATAGAAAATATGTAAAAATTAAGTGAGTGAGAAAATATGAAATATTTGTGTTACAATTCAAATCTTTATTCACATAAACACATGTTTATGTTGCGGCTTAAAATGCTCATTAATCCTTTATACACAAAACATCTTAAAGGAGAATGATACCCTAAAGATTTATATGGCTAAAAATGCCATATTTTACATATTGAACTTATTGCACCAGCCTAAAATGTAAGCTTCTCAATAGCAGCAATGATCCAGGACTTGAAACTTGCGATAGGGGGTCACCATCCTGGAAAGTGTCTGCGACACTCACATGCTAAGCAAAGGTTAGCTTTAGCACCTGTTCTGGAGTTTTGTTAAATATTTTGTTGTGAAAAATGCTTTGTGATTGCTAAACTTTATACACTGCAAATGTTTGCCACAGCCATTGGGTCGCAAACTTTGCAAGGAAGTTGTTGAGGTCTGTAATAAATCAAAAAGGATGCAGACATGGTTTCTTACATAAATTAAGGTGTCTGTAAATGTTTTTCAGCTAACAACACATATTGCATTCCCCCATATGTATACTGCACATTTTTAGTCGGTCCTTATGCTCAGTAACTGACAGCAGTACAGAACATGTGCAGTGAATCAGCAAAAAAAGAAGATTGAGATCTACTGGGACATCTTCATAGTCACATATCTTTACTGCTTGTATTGGCCTGGTATAGAAGTCCAAAAATAATATACATGTCTAGCCTGCTTCTTTAGCTTTAGTTCTCCTTTAAGTTCTTACATTAAATAACAATACTGGGCCAGATTCAATCCAGTGATAAAAATGTTTATCACATGCAAACTCATGGACAGCATTTAATTTCAGGTACGACTCCATCCAGGAAAATGTATCTCATAGTTTACTTCATGAAAACACTATTGAAGTCTACAGTTCTCATAAGTTTACATACCCTGGCAGAATTTATGATTTCTTAACCATTTTTCAGAGAATATGAATGACAACACAAAAACTTTCTTTCACTCATGGTTAGTGGTTGACTGAAGCCATTTATTGTCAAACAACTGTGTTTACTCTTTTTAAATCATAACTACACAAACTACCCAAATGACCCAGATCAAAAGTTTAGATACCCCAGTTCTTAATATTGTGTATTGCCCCCTTAAACATCAATGGCAGTTTGAAGTCTTTTGTGGTAGTTGTGGATGGGGCTCTTCATCTTTCAGATAGTAAAGTTGACCATTCTTCCTGGCAAAAAGCCTCCAGTTCCAGTAAAATCTTGGGCTGTCTTGCATGAATCGCGTCTGAGGTCTCCCCAGAGTGGCTCAATGATATTGAGGTCAGGAGACTGAGATGGCCACTCCAAAACTTCACTTTATTTTGCTGTAGCCAATGACAGGTAGACTTGGCCTTGTGTTTTGGATCATTATCATGTTGGAATGTCCAAGTACATCCCAAGCACAGCTTCCCAGCAAATTTTCCTCCAGTATTTTTGATAACTTTCTGCATTCATTTTGCCATCAATTCTGACCAAATTTTCTGTGCCTTTGTAGCTCACACATCCCCAAAACATCAGCGATCCACCACCATGTTTCACAGTAGAAATGGTGTAATTTTCATCATAGACCTTGTTGACTTTTCTCCAAATGTAGTATTTATGGTTGTGGTCAAAATGTAAAATTTTTGTCTCATCACTCCAAATGACTTTGTGCCAGAAGGTTTGAGGCTTGTATCTGTGCTGTTTGGCATATTGTAACAGGATACTTTGTGGCATTTGCATAGTTGTAACGATTGGTATCCCAAAACCCAGAACAAACCCCAAGGTCCCAGTCACGGCTCACTGTTCTGCCTTTAACAGCCGCCTTTCACTTCGGGAGGAGCCCTCAGCTAATTGGATACTGCCAGGTCTTAATGTGAGAGGACCAGGGGGAGAGTTCTGGGCGAGCAAGGGAACCGCACGTGGTACAGGAATGGAGGACAAGAAGCGTAGTCAAGGAACAGGCCGGGTCAATAACAAGGATCAGACAGAAGCGTAGTCGAGGTCACAGGCAAGGAGGTCTGGACAGGCAGCAAGAATCAAAGTCAGGAACAGGCAAGAAGGTCAAACACAAGAATCACAGTAGAAATACACCCAGGAACTCACAATAGCAGAAACTACATTGGGCAATGATTCAGTGCAGGGCAGGGGTCTTTATAAGCAGTCTAATGGCTTATGCTGATCACATGGGTCTGATAGATAACAGCTGAACAAAGCCCTGCCTTACTTGCAGTTACATGTATAGCAATGGGAGTGAACCAGGGCAAAACCTGACTGCTCACATAGAGCAATGGTAAGTTAAACAGCCCAGAAACATTAGGTCCCTGGTTCAACTCCAGGCAGGCCATTACAATAGTAATGGCTTTGTTCTGGCAACTTGACCATGCAGCCCATCTTTCTTCAAGTGCATCTTAAAACAGCCACACCACATTTTTTCCTGTATTTCACCTGAAGATATTTGTGGGTATTTCCTTGCATCCCATCTGGCAGTTGTGGCTGAAATGTTAGTTTTATTTGGTTTGGTTTCAGCAGAACACCTCATTTTCCACTTCTTTATTAGAGTTTGAACACTGCTAATCGGCATTCTCAATTCCTTTGATAGTTTCTTATATCCCTTTACCGTTTTCTAGAGTTTAACTACCTTTTTCCACAGATCCTTTGACAATTATTTTTCTTTCCCAATGACTTAGAATCCAAAAAACATCAGTGCAGCACTGGATGAAAGATGCAAGTGTCTGTCAGGAGTCCATAAAGTCATTGACCTTTTATAAACACCCACTAATTACAAGCAAACAGATCACAGGTGAAGATGGTTACCTTTAATAGCCATTCTAACCCTTTTGTGTCAAGTTGCATACATGTTATCAGGCCAAATCACCAGGGTATGTACATTTTTGATCAGGATCGTTTGTATGATGATTATGATTTAAAAAGTTTAAACACAGTTGTTTCACAATAAATGGCTTCAGCCAACCACTAACCATGAGTAAAAGAAAAGTTTTTGTGTTATCATTCATATTAGCTGAAAAATGGTTAAGAAATCATAAATTCTGCTAAGGTATGTAAACTTATGAGCACAACTGTATGGGCAAAATGGAAGTGAATTAAGAGAAGAGTTTTTCTTCCTCAAATTGAATCTTCTCCATGACTTTTAATTCAATAAATGGTGACATAAAGTTTTCTCATTGAATTGAATCTCTCCTGTTGTTTGAAAAGGTTTATTAAATATTTGTTTGTTAATTATTCATTGCCAGGACTCAAGAATCCTATAAAAATTTGACTTTGGAAAATGTGAGGTCCATTTTTTGTATATTTGAAGCAAAATCTGCCAAACCATTTAAATCGGTATAACAGTTTACTTTAATTGACCTCAGAGTGCACCCACACCTCTCTATAGAAAGTTTCTGTTATGTTCATCATTATAACTTAATTTAGTCCTTCTCCCTTGGGCTCAAAGTATTTTATATTCTAGTCTTTTGATGCAGATTTAAAGAGGTTGAGAAGATACAAAATTGTGCTGTAGGCCACCAGAACTCTCAATAAATTATATCCTGATGGTATGAATGCAATGAAAGGAAGAAAGCTTAGATAACCTTTCAACCTCATGTTCACAGCTTCCTTTGTCAAGTTTAACTGATGCAAGTACAGATTCAGTTCTTGCTTCTGGCCACACCTATGATCTAAAGTGGATTATTAAGAAGGAAAAAGTAGAATCATATACAGACAACCATATATGAAAAATTAGAGCATAAAAGTGAGACAAAATATTTCATATCTTCCAAAAGTTGATATTATTTAACCATTTTTTCTCATATTTTACCAGAAACAAACTTGACTTTGACCAAATCAACAATTTGGCTAATTTACCAAAATCGAGTTTTTATAAATAGCTCAAAACTTTTGAGTTTATAGGCTTAAATACCTTGTATGTTTCACGTTTATAGTCTTAAAACCCTCAAATCCTTTGAATGTATCACGTTTTTGATTGAAAACCAATTTCAGATACCACAAACCACCCCAAAAAAAAACATCTTCAAATGGTTAAAAGGACCTCTGGCATTAACATTTACATGAATTCAACAGGTTTTAGCTGGAGTATTTTTGGATTCTTATTTTTTGCTGCTTTTCGGCATAATAAATCTCAAAAAAATCATGTATGTTGTTGAATTTACTTCTATTTCCATGCTTGATGCATTAAGGCTTCAAGGCAGCAGTGCAACCGTGCCACCCTGAAATAGAAAACATGTTGTGGTACATTAATTGGTCCCATTTATTGAGTCGGAAAATGTCCTTAAGTATTGTGAAGGCGTTAATTTTGGATGATTTATTCGTTTATTAAAGGGGGATCAGTATTAGATTTAAAGAATTTTGCTCATTTGATTTCTGAAAACCAAATCTAATCATTAAAATTAGGTCTAAAAAGTCACTTAATGGATTAGGATCTGATATATCTTTTAGGGGGTGGTTCCCTTTTCTTTAAGATGTGTTAGAGCTAACACAAATATTGTAACTGACTTCAGCACTGACAAAATTAACAAAATAACTGTATTTGCCATAAACCCTGCATGTAGCGATATAGAATATTTTAAAAGAATGAGCTCTAAAATATCTGCTAGGCTAAAGGAGCCCCCCAAACTCTATATTAAATCTAACCAAAAGCAGACTTCCAACTCCTGCATGAAGAGAGAATGAGGAGAGACAGATGGTGAAATTTGAACAGTGGAAATAAACTTGATTATTTCATAGACAGGTCAGAATTTTTAATTGATTATATTTAGAAAATGCCTTATTTCAGTATGTTCAAGCTTATGTGAATTTTTTGTTTTGCAGTAGTTCCCCTTTACATAGTTATGTGATATGTACAGGTATATGGCAATTTGATAATATTCTTTGATATAGGTCACATATTAGGATGGCACGATTCAAAGCTAATACATGCTTTGCCAGGTGACAAGATAATGTTGTTGTTTCAGCAACAATTTTGGCAACAACAGACATTGAGAGAAATCTGCTAGCAACCGGCAGCTGTTTTACTGTGGAAAAAATAATAATGCATATACCATCTGGATAACAGGTTGACTGAGAAGGGCAAAAATAGGATCATTATTTATCTATACTTTATGCATTTATATACATTTGCAAGCCTGAGTGATGAAATTGAACCTAGCTTTATAAAAGAATACAGGACTGTTGCTATTATTAACATATATGCAGTGGTTACTGTACATAGTCCATAGTGTTGAGCAATAGATAGGTGTTTGCATCAGATACCATACAAATATTGACTGATACAGGATCTAATGAGAGCATGGCTCAATAGGACTTAAAGGGGATGTAAAGTCAAAAAAATAAAATCCCATTTTTATTTTCTTTAATGAAAAAGAAACCTATCTCCAATATACTTTATTTAAAAATGTCTACTGTTTTCATAACATATGCTCTGACAGCTGAGGAAAGGAAACTTCAGACAGTCCCTAACTACTCTGAATGAAAAGGATCATACTTTCAAACACAACAGCCAGTGACCATGTAGTCAAAGTCAATGGAAGCTTTATTGTCGTCTCAGCAGTATACAAATACAAAGTGAGACGAGACGACATAGCTCCAGCTAGTACAGATCACAAAAAGGCAATAGAATACACAATATAATATATACAGTTCTGGTGCGTCTGGAATGTAGTGGGAGGGACAGTGAGTTGAGGAGTCTGATAGCTTGTGGACAAAAGCTTTTGTGCAGACTGGTCGATCAGGCTTTAATGCTGCAAAAGTGTCTGCTGGATGGGAGCAGCATGAACAGTCTTTGAGAGGGGTGTGTGGAGTCCAATGCAATGCAAGAGGCCTTTCTTGCACAGCGCTTGTGGAAGATGTCCTGAAGTGATGGAAGTGCTGCTCCAATGATGTTGCCAACTGCTCTGACTGTCAACTGTAGATTTTTCCGCTCAACATCACTGGCATTACTGTACCAGACGGAGTGTCACGAACAGCACCCTAAATCCAGAACCAGTGCTAGGCTCCCTGGTCTCGGCATATTAGAGCCACCTTTCACCTCAGGAGGATATCTGGGCTAATTGGATTCTGCCAGGTCTTACTAAGAGGGGAACATAGCTAAAGGTTCTGGACAAGCAAAGGGGCATGATCATTTCACCAAGGAAACTAGATGGAAGAACGCCATTAGGAAGACAGGTTAGACAACACAGCATGGAACAAACAGTGTTCAGGAATAAACAGACAGACCAGAATCAGGATTGGAGAATGAAGAATAGTCAGCGGACAGGCAAAAGTCAGGATACAGAGTTCAAAATGGTCAGGCAAACAGGCAAGTGTCAAATACCAGAAGATCAAGCTAAATTCACATAGAATTAACACCCAGGAACAAGCTAAATAGAACCTAACAACAGACAATGTGCTAAACACTGAAATCCCTCTAATACTATATGAATTCCGTGCCATTGCACAATGACGTCATGCACTAGAAAACCCAGTAGTGTGCGCCATAGGAGAGCCGGCACAGGAGGAGAGAGGCAGCACACGTTGGGCATCCCCACTGGAGACACAGCAAGCGACCCCTGTCGCCCACTAGACCACCAGGGTGAGTCCTTACATGGAGATACAGTTCATCAGTACTCTCTCTGTTGTGCCCCTGTAGAACACTCTGAGGGTGGAAGGTGAAAGGCTGACCCGTTTTAGTTGTCTCAAGAAGTAAAGAAGCTGCTAAAACTTTTTGGTGATGGAATTGGAAGCGGTATTGGTGGTCCAGGTGAGGTCATCTGAGATGTGGACTCCCAGGAATTTGGTGTTCTTTACTGTCTCTACTGTGGAGCCGTTGACATTGAGTATTGTGTGAGTAGGGCGAGTCGACAACCATCTCTCATTTCATCCACATTCAGTGACAGGTTGTTCTCACTGCACCAGTCTGCCAGTTGCTGAACCTCATCTCTGTACGCCAACTTGTCGTTGTGGCTAATGAGCCCCACCCCAAGCGTGTCATTGGTGAACTTGAGGATGTGGTTTGAGCTGTGTCTAGCTGTGCAGTCATGTGTAACCAATGTGTACAACAGGCTGCGAACGCATCCTTGAGGAACTCCTGTGCTGGAAACCTTGAGGAACTCCTGTGCTGGAAACGTTGTCGCCAATATGAAAAGACTGAGGCCTTTCTGACAGAAAGTCAAAAATCCAATTGCACAAAGAGGTGCTCAGTCCCAGCTTGCTCAGTTTCCCTCTCAGCTTTTGAGATATGATGAAGTTAATGGAGCCGTTGTGGGCTGAACATGTTCCAATCTGTGCAGTCCAAACAGTCCAGAAGTGCTTAAACAGCTCCACTCGGCCATACAGTGATGGTTTTTCTGGCTGGTTTTGTGTATTTCAGCAGCGATGTGTATGCGGGTGATAACATCACTGTCCGGTGGTCAGAGGAACTGATGCAGGCGTGCGTGAAGGCTTTGTAGGTGCCACGCATGTTTTTGTAGACTATGTCCAAACAGTTCTCTCCCCTTGTAGCAAAGTTCACATGTTGAAAGAATTTGGGAAGCTCTGACTTCAGGTTTGAGTGGTTGCAATCATCTGCAACAAGGATAAATCTGTCTAGGTGCAATGTTTGAAGCTTGTTGATAGCCTCGTACAGCTCTCCTAGTGCCAGGTTAACATTTGAGCTAGGCAGCAAGAACACAGATACCAATAGTACTGTGGTAAATTCCCTCGGCAGATAGAAAGGCCAACATTTAACAACATTTAAAAACTCCACTTGTGGTGAGTAGTGGCGAGTCACTTCAGCAGAGTTGGTGCACCAGAGTTCAATATAGAAGCATAAACCGCCACTGTGGTTCTTACTGGACAATGCAACGTTTCTGTCGACTCTGTAGCAGGCTTGCTCGGCTAGCTGGAGCCGAGTCAGCAATGTCTGCTCTTAGCCATATTTCCGTGAAATTAAAGAAGCAACAGTCCTTTATTTCTCACTGACTTGAATGCTGGAGCCACAGATGATCCATCTTGTTGTCCAAAGAGTGAATGTTTGAGAGCAGGATTGACGGTAGCACCAGTCGCCATCCCGGTCTTTGTTCTGAGCTCCTGTGCTATTAGCAGATTTGGTGTAGAAGTTGTGCATTTCTTCTTTTGAGCAGAGTGTGTCTGTCATAGGTAGTATGCATGGTGACTAGTAGTAACACAAAAACAAACCTGACAAATGTAAGAAAAATACAGTTTTTCTACTGGAGCACAGTTAGATTGTTTTCAGTCATGGTGCCGCCATTAAAACCGTTTGTAGAGATTCATATCTGCACCATTGAGAGCAAGTAAATGAAGGGGGAATTTCACTGCATACAGTCATGTTTCTTATAAAAACCGTACATATTTTTTAATTGAAGTACATTGGGGATAGATTTTTTTTTCACTTAGATTATAAATGGTAGTTTTATTTTTGCCTTTGCATCCTCTTTAATGTTTCCAACTCCAGCTGCAGGGACAAAGATATCAGAGCCAGATTTAAACAGATAAACTGGGATTCTATTCAGAGGACTTTTTTGCTGCAGCCACTGGTTATGTAGAGTTAGTGAAAATTTGTATTAAATAATACAAAAACTGTAAAATCCACATGACAACACAGGACCCAGTGCAGTCTGTATATTCTGATTATTAAAGAGTCTTGCTGTATCTGCTTCCGTGGCAGATATTTGCTGTTTTGATAATTTATGATATTTATATCCCTAAGCAGCAGCCCAGACCACACTGAGAAGGTGCATGGTCTTGGTCTTGCAAAGATGTTTAACAAAGCTACGAGATGGTAACCCACTGTGGCCAACTTTGAAATCATAATCAGGCTTCTGGTTCAGTATGTTCCTGTTTATGTTTAGTATACAAAATATAGCATTTCAAGCATTATTCTATTTTAGACTTTAGTTTCCCTTTAACATTTAAAAGATGGAATGAAGGAGAATTTTATATGTGGTATTAGTAGTATTATTAGTAGAATTCTTTTTGCAAATTAAAGGGCAGATAGGGTAGATGACATATTTGCTATCTTCAAGTTGTGTTGTCTAGGAACACATTGGTACCCTAGATGTTTTAAAGGTGGAGGTCCATAGACTGTGGTATTGATCATTAGGCTATGATCTCAAGTTCAGTTTATGATCCAAGTTTCAGAAATTGTATAAACCTCAGAAATAGTATAAGCCCTGTATTCTGGAAACAAACAGCAAAAAAGCATGGATAAAATGTTGGTGGAGGAATAAGTTCTTAGAGCACTTCAATTCAATAATTAAGGTAGAGATAAAATTGGAAACAATGATAGCTAATGGAAGGGCTGCAATGGTAAAGGGTATTTTATGTTATAATACCTGAAAACTGTGTTTTTTGTAAATCATTTCTACAATACAGTAGTGTTAAAGTGTGTTTTCTGGAAAAGACCTTATCTTTAAACTGAAAAACATTTGATTAAAAATGGTAGGCCGCGGATTTTAATCAGTTAAAGTAGAAAACCATAAAACTGCATAATGTTCTTCTTATTTACAATTCTTGTATCACTTGTTTTATTCACATAGGTCACAGAGTTATTCATTCATAGAACAAAAACACTCACCCAGGTCACTGTCATCACCATTGTTTGGTGGAGATCGGTAGTCGAGAGTGCACAGCAAAAATATTTTTTACTTCCTTGTTTTGTGACAAAAAGTCACATGCTTTTAAGGATTTGGCCGAATCCTGCTGAAAATAACCCATTCCTGGCGAATACCAAACCGAATACTGGATTTGGTGCGTCCCTAATTAACATTTTTGAGCACAGTAACAGTTGGGGAAAAATAAGGCAAGTAAATTCCAATAATCTCACTAAAATGGAAATTAGACACATTAAAAGACTGCATATTAAAAAAGGACAAAACAACCGCATGAAATAGTTTTGACTATATTTGTTCAGTCAGCATTTTTAAAATTTTTAATATAGTATTAAAGCACTATTGAACCCATTCCACACACCTCCACCATCTGCATGTATTATGAAGAAAGCTGCATATGCATCAAGGAGGCAAGACATTTTATTTTTCAGAGTAAACAATGTATTTTATATACACCTTTTTACTGTTACTAACCTGAGCAAGTAATGCAGGATATTCCTTCTGCACTTAAATTGTACTTCAGGTCCAGTAGCAACTGTATATTGGTATCTGGTCTGAATAGAATAGGTGCCCTGCTGGCAGGATGAAGGCGAGTGGCAAAAACTATAGAAAAGATAAGTACTGCTACAAAACAACCTGTAAAATTATCAAAGGAATTCAGGAAAGATAATTAGAAAAGTGTAAGATTTACTAAAACAAATAAATAAAATGTGGTCAATAATAAAACAAGAAATGTTTGTGCCATTGTGAACGCTTCAATGCCTATTTGTTCAGTCCTCTTTTTTAACTGAAATAAAAATTGGATTAGATATGGTTAGGAAGGCAATGACTTTGCAAACTGTCTTCTTTGTATGAAGAAAATATTTTAATACACTAGGGGCCACACTCAACAAGTTCTGCAAGTCCCTTCAGTTGAAAGGACAAATGTAAACATTATCATTGTGAAATTATGAAATCGGTCAGTGGATGTCACAATCAGTAAAAATAAGCAAACAAACAAATAGCCATCAGTTAATATATGCTAGATTTTGCAGCCTACATGACAAAGATACGTATTGTTTACCATGGATGGTTGAATCGTTTGTTCAAAATATTGTTTGAACAATAAGTTTGATACTTTGCAGAACAGTGGCAAAATCTGCTTGTGCATGGCCAGCTTTATAAACAGTAACATTAATGCTCAAAAACAACAAAAAATTAGAATAGATGTGCCCCAAAGTGACATTTTGGGTTGGATACTTATCCAATAAATGCAAGAGGAATAATGGGTGCAAGGGTAGAGGATATAAATATGGATCCCCCCTGCCCTCATGAGGCAGTGTTGTATTCATAGGTGAGGCAGCAGGTATCTATGCTCCAAAACTGAGTGCAGAGACCTGAGTTTGTTTAGCATGGGTTGCAGAACACACAGTGCCCCTTAAATCACTCTTTTGATATATAATCACTATATTTTGATATATAGTGAAACATTTCTGTAGAGATAGTAAATAATTGTTTCACCTGGAGCTCACATTTTTACCATAGATGAGTTTTTTAAAAACACTTTTATTTTTTGGCTAAGTGTCTTTTTCCAAAAAATGTATCTCCCCAACCACCAGAGATTGAGACTGTCTACATCCAGCAGCAGAGCTGTGGGAGGTGAGGGGTACATGCACATTGTAGCACATTAGTCATGGAAGTGATGTCACACACAAAGGATATGAATGTTCCATCACCATTGGAATGGGATGGGGTAGCATGCCTAGGGTGGCACTGGACCTAATTCTACCACTGGTGCACATGATAAATGTGTGCGTTCATATAGGCTTTGTTTGCTAACTCCTAGAAAAAATAAGAGTGTGTTGTTCAAAATGTGCTAAATTTATTGGAATAAATTCAATGAATGTAGAGAGAGAGAGATGCTATAGTGCTTTTCATATACAGCACATTACGGTGTATGTGTAATATAACTAAAAATTAAATGGCTCACCAATAGTGATATATCGACCTCTAGCTGTTGTCCACAGCACAATATGATGCAGAATGTTTTGCAGCCACCATATGACGTGATCTCGTCTGTCTTTTTCAGTCTTTTGTTCCAAAGGCAGGACAGAAACCAAAGGAACATCTTCAAATTCCAAAGTCACTGGATGCAAATGACACCAGTTCCATTAACGTCACAGCGAAAATACAGAACCAAGATATCCCCTCTTTCAGAAATGCCTTGAAATGAACCCTTATACGACAAACCTGCCCAACTGATATCTAGCCAATTGTTGGACCCCATACATTGGCCAATAAGCTACTGATGTGTTTGGAGGGAACAGTGTATGGCCGCTTCAGATCTGCATGTGAACAAGTCTCTTTCTCATCTGATATGATAATAAGATGCAAAAAGAATCTTAAGGTAAACAGATAATTGTTGAAGCCTAAGCTTTTTAATGAGTCACACTCACCATACTTAAATCATCAGAAGTACATATAAGTAAGGGTCATTTGTGTAGATGTCCTGAAAGGAAAACTATACTCCCCAAAATGAATATTTCACCAACATCTGACATCATAATATGTGGAATATATATGTATTTAAGGGTCAGCTTTTATTTAAAGGTTTTTTTAACTAATGCACATTGCAGGGAGGCAGAGGGGGTAATGCCAGAAAGTTGTGGGGGGGTTTAGTTCTCCTTTAACACAGGTTTGCAATCGTGTGCCATTAAAAATAGAGCTATCTGAAATCATCATGCCGTGTTGTGATTAGCAATCAGCTCACAGGTGTGCTGCATGTTTTTTCAAACTGCAGTATAATAATTGTTATTAAGCTGCAACCAATGTTAATTGGTTTTATAAATATCTAGTATTAAACCGATGAAGATAAAATACAGTGGCCATATGTCATGTTGCTAACAAGAGGCATTTTTAATTAAAAAAAATCATGCTCTAGCATAGCACTGGAAGCAATATTTCCTTCCATAGCTGTGCCAAAAAACAAAAGCATTTGTGCAGAGGCTGCACAGTTATCTACTGCACAAGGATTGATCACCACTTAAAGATTTTGGATTAATGAATTAATTGCTTAGTTGCTGTAATAAAGTACAAGGCCAGAGTTGGCAGCTCATCTAACTGTTGGCCACTATTAAAAAGAAATCAGCAGGGCTGTAGTGATATGTATACATTTTTTCTTTATTCAGGAAAAAAATACAAAGAGAGAATTTTTTTTTTTCAGGGACTGGTTTGCAGCATACATTATCGCAGTCAAGTATTTTATGCATCTACACAAATAACAAATCAATCCACTCAACGATGCTTCCTACATCTAATACAATAAAACGAATATAGCAGTACATGTGGTTCTATCTTGCAGTGTAGTATACAAGTAACTACATGTTATACGTACTAATACTGGGACAGACTAATTTTGCACAGGAGCAGCAAATCATACTTTTTGCTGCCAAGGAATGTTATAATTAAACGCAAGATTTTAAAATAAGCTACTTGGAGTGCTTTTTGTCACTGAATTGAATTTGCTCCATTGTATCAAAAGTCTGAGCCATCAAGGCAGAGGATAGAAAGGGACCAGTACTGCTTCAATAGCAATAATTATACAAATACCTTAAAAACCATAGAAAATGTGTAATCAATGTGCATGGCAAAGTTGTTTCGATATATTATTAGTAATGGAATGATCATGGATAGCAGTGAGTTTGTGGCAAGCAGAGAAGGAGTTCCAGAGAGCACAGAGTTCTGTCTTTTACTTCCACACTTCCTGTTACAGTTAGAGCTGCATTATTTCTGGTCAGGTGATCTCTGAGGGAGCACATACAGTCTCATAAAATAGCAGCTCACAGAAAAAGATGTAAAATGGCAATTATGGGATATAGGTTTCCTCTAAATGTATAGAACCACCAGTTTATTAGCAATATCTAAAATCAACCTAAACTACAAATGGCCCTTAAATAAAAATATCATGTTGCACCTGGGGAGGAATTCACAAAGGTACCATTGAATGAAATTGAACCAAGGATTTTTTTGACATTTGGCATTTAATTGTTGGAAAAAAAAGTCAAGTTCACAAAGCCCTTTTCTGATGAACAAGCTGAATGGTGTTTTTTATTTGTTTATTATGTAATAAACAACACTGTTTACCCACATGCAGTTAACCATAGCAACCAATAAGATATTTGCTATAGGTGATTTAATCAGTAACAAACTTTGTTCATTTTATTGCATTTTCACTTTACATTACATTAAGCACCACTTAAATTTGGAGCACGATTTCAGAATTAAATATTTTGTCATAAAAGCTTACAACAATACAATACAATATAAAGTTGAAGTAATCCGTTTAGGTTACCAAATGTCACATTCAGAACCATGATTATAATGTAACAATTAAGCAAACTAACAGAGATTCTGTATTGAGTTTTATCATTTACAATAATTGGTATAACTGTTATACTCTCCTCATCCTCGGCTACCAAACACAACAGTTTGTGTGTATAAAGAAAATATTTCTCTGCACAGCAATATATAAAGTTAATTTACTGGTAGAAGAGGATCTTTAGGAAGTTATGCTATAGTAACTGCTTGAATGGGCCTAAAAGAGTTTATAAAAACCCATAGGGGCAAATTCACTAAAGCACGAAGCATCGAACGCTAGCGTTTATTTGCCAATTTACTAACAGTGTCCCTGGTGAAAATTCGCTATCGAAGTAGATAGACTAGTGCAACTTTGCACCCTTATACCAGGTGAAGCTGCGCACTGACAAAGGGACGTAACTACGCTAATTCACTAGGATTACCATTTTACTGAACGTTCTCTCTTGCGCTAGACTTTACTTCGCCAGGTCACACCTGGCGAAGTTCAATACAATAGATAGGAGTTTGAAAAAACAACTTTTACTTTTTTTAGGGTGAAGTCTGAAAAATAGCATCATTTTTTGGGGGGTTACCCTCCTTCCCCCCCTTACTAACATATGGCAACACAACTATACAGTTGGCACATGTTTAGGGCAATAGGACAACTTTATTTTATTTATTAAAGGTTTCCTGGGCTTGTGTAGTGTAATGTAGTGGCTGTAACATATACTTCTATTATACTTCTAACATGAAATAGCTTCAGGAGTTCATCAGGGTCAATGTCTATTGTCACATTAATAACCTCGCCACAAACAAATACATTTTTTTATTCAACACTTTATTAAATACCAATATAGGTAATTTGTTTATATGGGACTGCCTCGATTATGAAGGCTATCAAACCAAGCCATTTGCTAGTTATGTGCTAATGGGTCCAATAGAGCTGTTCCACCACCACTGTTCATACATATTTATAGGGGTAAAGGTCTGTAATAGCCATCAGGCACACTTTTTGGGCTAGTGGAACTGCAAGTTTGGTTGACCATAACTCTATTTGTGTGTAACCACAAAACCAGTCTGACCTGAAATTTGATTTAAGTTAGCCAGTTACCACTTTTGAGACATCACCAAATTAATACTCAAAATAAACAATGTACAGTTTACAATTAACCTACCAGACTCATCTTCTACTGTCAAGAGAGGAATATCGTCATCTATGTACTGGGCTGCACTCTGAATCGATCTGGAGGGTGGATCCTGTGCCAATAGATCCTCATATTTGTCCAAACTGTTACACCTTAGACACTTTTCACTACAACTGAACAGAAGAGAAACAAATAATTTCAACTTGCCAATTAATTTGCAGTATCTAATAGGAAAGCATTAAATAAAAGTATCTCATAAAAACCTTTCATTTTTAAATAATACATTGTTCAACATTGGAAAGAGTGTATAAAGACAGGATTGATATAAATAAAAACATAACAGTGGTGGGAGAAAGAGAAAGATTACCTTTTTCAAGCTTGAAAAAGGCAATGTTTGGGCCTAAAATGTTTTTTGTCTGAGATCTGAGCAATGTGATACCAATGACTGCTTTTTAAACTATATTCCTGGACGGTGCTGTGACTTCAACCATTATTATTCAAGCAAGTTGATGAGTGAACATCTTTACACTGGTACCTGTTTATTCCTTCTCAGGAGGATTGATGAGTGCTGATCATTTGCATTGCTGCAATTAAATAAAAATATGCCTACAAGGAGATTGTGTTGCGCTCAGTGGAAAAAAACATTGCAGGTGAAAGATCAATGCAGAGCCTAGCAACCAATAAAAACTAAGCATCTCCTGTCAACCAAAACACGACCTGACCTTGAGCACAGTGGGCTAAAGAGTCAGAGAGAAAATGCAGTGAGTCAGTCATAAGAAAAACAAACTATAACTACTAAACAAAAAATATCCTTTAATCAATCATATTTACAAAGTTAAATGTTTTCATGAGCTATACTGTATATTAAAATTACATTTTCGCGATAGTTCCCTTTTAATCATTCAGACCATTGACCATTTTTTGAGATGCAGCAACTGCTCCAATGACCAAATGACCAGCACCTATCTATGCTCCTTTGAGATTCTGTTGTAGAGGCAATTCTATAAGGGAGTAACTAAAACACTGAATTTCAGGCATGCAAACTTTGACAGTATAAGGGCATCTCTGTAACATATTAAGTGGGAAATGCTTTTCACAGGTTTAAACACTCAACAAAAATGGGAAGTCTTCAAAATGCTTATTAATAACTATACATGTCAGTATATTCTGCTTGTAAGCAAGGAATCTTGTTGCAAAGCAAAACCTTTTTGGTTCCATAAAAGTATTGGTGTTGAGGTGTATAAGAAAAGACGTGCTTTTAAAGAAACAGTAACACCAAAAAATGAATGTAAAGAAAATATTATGCAGTGTTGCGCTGCGCTGTTAAAACGGATCTGTTTACTTCAGAAACACTACTATAGTTCATATAAACAAGCTGCTAAGTAGCAATGGCGGAAATTGAAAAACAGCTATATGGCACAGGATAAATAATGGATAACAGATAACATTATGTTCTACAGAGCTTATCTGCTATCTGCTGTATAACTTGAGCCTTTCCTCCTTTGACTAGTTACCCCCATGGCTACACAACAGCTTATTTATATAAACAATAGTAGTGCTTTTGAAGCAAACACTGTGTTTCCTTATTAATAGTCCCTGTTGGCCACAATTCTAATAATACATCTAATGATGCATGGTTCACACATGCTGAAATTTAAAAGAGACTAGAACATGTTAAGATAAACAAAGGCCCAGGGCCTGATGGGATTCACCCCAGGGTACTTAGTGAGCTTAGCTCTGTGATTGCCAAACCTCTCTACTTAATTTTTCAGGATTCATTGTGGTCTGGCATGGTGCTGAGAGACTGGCGAATTGCTAATGTGGTGCCGATATTCAAAAAGGGATCCCGCTCTCAGCCTCAAAACTAACCAACTGACGTCAGTAGTAGGAAAGCTTTTCAAAGGAATAATAAAGGATAGGATACAGGACTTCATAGAAAATAATAATACTATATGTTTGTGCCAGCATGGTTTTATGCATAATAGATCTTGCCAGACTAACTTAATTTCTTTTTATGAGAAGGTAAGCAGGGACCTCGATTCTGGGATGGCAGTGAATGTGTTTACTTAGACTTTGTTAAAGCATTCAATACAGTGTCACACAGAAGGTTACGGGTTAATTAAAGAATGTTGGCCTGGAACATAGTATTTGCACCTGGAACGAGAACTGGCTAAAAGATAGACTACAAAGAGTGGGGGTAAATGGAACATTTTCTAATTGGACCGGTGTTGTTAGTGGTGTACTGCGGGGCTCTGTACTGGGTCCGTTGCTTTTCAACTTGTTTATTAATGACCTGGATGTGGGCATTGAAAGTATGGTTTCTATTTTTGCAGATGATACTAAATTGTGCAGAACTATAGGTTCCGTGCAGGATGCTGCCACTCTGCAGAGTGATGTGTCTAAGTTGGGAAACTGGGCAGCAAACTGGAAAATGAGGCTCAATGTTGATAAATGCAAGGTTATGCACTTTGGCAAAAAAAATAATATAAATGCAAGTTATATACTAAATGGCAGTGTGTGGCATTTCCTTAAATGAGAAGGATCTTGGGGTTTTTATAGATAACGAGTTGTCCAATTCTGACCAGTGTCATTTTGTAGCTACTTAAGAAAATAAAGTCTTGCATTAAAAAGGGCACAAATGCAAGGGATGAAAACATAATTATACCTCTTTATAGATCCCTAGTAAGACCTCATCTGGAGTATGCAGTGCAGAGACGTGGGGTCGGGGTTGTTTTCTCTGGAAAAAAGGCACTTGCAAGGGGACATGATTACACTTTATAAATACATTAGAGGACATTGTAGACAAATATCAGGGGACCTTTTTACCCATAAAGAGGATCACCGCACCAGAGGCCACAACATCAGACTAGAAGAAAAGGACTTTCATTTGAAGCAGCGTAGGTGGTTCTTCACAGTGAGGGCAGTGAGGTTGCAGTGAGTGCTGTGGAATGCACTGTCGTGTGATGTTGTGATGGCTGATTCTGTTGATGCTTTTAAAAGGGGCTTGGATGATTTTTTGGACAGACATAATATCAAAGACTATTTTGATACTAAACTCTACAGTTAGTATAGCTATGGCTATATATGGTTTGTGTGAAAGAGTGTAGGTGTGTGTGTGTGTATGCTGGGTTTTAATTTGGAGGGGTTGAACCCAATTTAACTATGTAACTATTTCAATGTAAAATATGTGATACCATAGAGTGATATCGTTGGATGTGGAGAGTTATGTTTGTAGATCAGGTTTCTTTAATTTTAAATAGATAATGCTGGGTATAGCTCATGAGCGTACAGGAAAAGAAGTGCATTGACCCTGCCGTGAGAGTCCTGTTTCTGTAGCTTTGAGCAGTTTCTAGTTATTTGTTGAAGATACATAAACATATTTTTCAAAAACTGTAAAAATGGGCTACATTAGTCCTCCTCTACTAAATAGTGAGGAAATGCTGACTCAGCAGTTTCTCTTCAATATAAAGAAGAACTAATATAGTTATCCATAGGAGTCAGTCAGAAGGAGGTATCTACTGGTTACCTGTTGAAAGGTAAAAGCCATCTGAATGGTTGCTATGGGTTACTTTACCTGGACAAATTTTACACTTTTTATTACATCACCCTGTTAAGCTTGCCATATGTGGTCAGATCCTCTGGTGAGTTGCCAAATGAAGGCATCTGAACAAAATGTGACCACCCACATGCTGGGCCAAATCAAGCTGAACAAATTGCTGGACCTTGGGCTCTAGGGCCTATGGATACCTGTCGGACAATGGCCCCATCAACAAGCTGAGGAGCTCCTCATCTGAAGGGATTCAAACCTGCCCAATTGATATCTGACCAATGTTGAGCCAGATATCTGTTAGGCAGCCCCATCAATGGATCAGCTGGAAGTATGAAGTTTTGGGGGAACACAGTGGGCTTGCATCATAAATTCAGACCACTCCAGACTTGAAGGAACTCAGTCCATTTATTTTAAACTTTAAAAGGCTCTGAAGCAGCAACAAAACAGCAACAAAAAAGAGGATGGTCAAAGGGAATTAAGCAGGTGAAAAGAAAGTAGCTTCCACATGCAACTTCTACTTCCACACCCCTTCACCTGCTACTCAAGTCCACACATTTGGCTGGTTAACCCTCTGGTGGGAAATGATTCTGTGTTTAGTCCTTGCCAGATCAAATAACTACTGAAGCATTAGGAAAAACCAGGCAATTTCAGTCTGGAAGCCGCATCACTAGCACAGTGATTTTTATAAAAACTAGGTATCTTAGCAGAAAATTTCAAATCTTTATTGAAATGTTAATTAATAGCTAGGACAACCAACTGCAAACCAAATAAAGGGACTGGAAATGCATTTCTTTCCAAAAACTTTAACTCCAAAAAATAGCATAGCATTTTTAAATAAAACTCTGGATATGCCACCCCCCTTTTTAATTCTTTCAAGAATTAAAGGCTTCAAATACTGCCGGGGTGAAATTTCTAGTGCAGTTTTCAATCTATTTTCCCTGCTGACAAGGGAGCAGTGACATTAGTGCTTGTTTGCAATAAAACCTCAAACAGAAGTATATTCTGGAATCCATGTTAACATAAATAAAAACATATTCTCTGTATGTATATATATATATATATATATCTATATACTGTATATATGCAGTCATATGAAAAAGTTTTGGAACTCCTCTTAATTCTTTGGCGTTTTGTTTATCATTGGCTGAGCTTTCAAAGTAGCAATTCCCTTTTAATAGATAACATGCCTTATGTAAACAGTAGTATTTCAGCAGTGACATAAAGTTTATTGAATTAACAGAAAATATGCAATATGCATCATAACAAAATTATACAAGTGCATACATTTCAGCACACCAACAGAGATATTACATCAATACTTAGTTGAGCCTACTTTTGCTATGTAACAGCCTCTAGATGCCTCCTATAGCCTTTGATGAGTGTTTGGATTCTGAATGGTGGTATTTTTGACCATTTGTCCATACAAAATCTCTCCAGTTTAGTTAAATATGATGGCTGCCAAGCATGAACAGTCTGCTTCAAATCATTCCATAGATTTTCGATGATATTTAATTCGGGATTCAAGTCAGGGGACTGTGATGGCCATTCCAGAATATTGTACTTCTGCCTCTGCATAAATGACTTTGTAGATTTCAAAGTGTGTTTAGGGTTTTTGTCTTGTTGGAATGTCCAACCCATGAGTAACTTTGTGACTGATGCTTGAGCGTTATCCTGAATAATTTGTTGATTTTGGGTTGAATTCATCTGACCCTGGACTTTAAAAAGGGCCCCAGTCCCTGGAACTTCCACAAAATTTGATAGTAGATAACAGGTGTTTTTCTTGGAATGTGGTGTTCTTCTTCTTTTTGTTATGACCAAATAACTTAATTTGTCCAAAGCACTTTGTTCCAAAATCACTGTGGCTTGTCTAAATGAGCTTTTGCATACAACAAGGGACTCTGTTTGTGGCATAAGTGCAGAAAGGGCTTCTTTATCATTACCTTGCCATATAGATGTTTTTGTGCAAATTGTGCTGATTTGTAGAACAATGTACAGATACACCATCTGCAGCACGATGTTCTTGCAGGTATTTGGATGGTGATTTTTGGGTTTTCTGTAACCATTCTCACAGCCCTTTACATATGCCGCTCTTGCTTTTTTCTTGGCCCACCAGACCTGGATTTTACACCACCTCTGTCAGTGGCCTTCATTTTCCTGACTACATTCCTTACAGTTAAAACTGACAGTTTAAACCTCATTGTAGCCTTCACCTAAACCATTATAATGAATAATCTTTTTTTTGATCCCATGCTATCACTCTTCAGAGGAGAGTCAAACAGAAGCACAACTTGCTATTGGCCACTTTAAATACATTTTCTATTGATTGGACACACCTGCCTATGAAGTTCAAGGCTTAACGAGCTAATCCAATCAATTCAGTGTTGCCAGTAATCAGTATTGAGCAGTTACAGTACATGCATTGAAATTATCAAAATTACAAGGGTACCCAAATTTTTGCACAGCCAGTTTAAGACATACAACTGTTATCTTTTTTTGTTGAAAGTGGAGTATATTATAATGCAGGCTGAGAGGGGTTTCATTTATATATACAGTATATATACATATATATAAATACACACACACATTTTGAGACTTACTTGGAATGGCATGAACTCTCAATGGGTGAAATGTAGATGCTCCATATTCCAAGAGCAGCTGGCATAACAAAAAGCACTGCCACCCAACAACAAGAGACTATCAAGGACATAAAAAGGCCAAAGTCATGGACAGCAGGAATCTAGAAAAATCAGAAAACATTGCACAATATCTTGACCATGTTGAAAGCCATGTTTAAGCCCTGTGTTAAGATATGTATTAATGTGTGTGCTCTCATACAGATCCCATAGTAATCTGATACTAACAGTGTCATGTAACTTGGTCTTTGTCTGCTAATGCAGAAGTGTTAATAAAGTTATGTCTTCTTGAAGCAAGACTGTGTGCAGTTTCTCCTCTAAAAGAAAGCTGTAAGCTCTTGTGAGAGCATTGTAGGTACAAAAGACATGGTGCATGCAATTTGCACCTATTACTATGCACTTGTGATCTTAAATGATACTTTTCTTTCAGATAAGTATACATGCAACAATCTTTCTGAAATTAAATTGATACTGTTAACTTTCTAACCTGGGAGAAGATGTTTGCAGCATATGCAGATGCTGTGGTTAATGAGGTAAAAAAGGTTGCTTTTCCAGCAGTTTTTACTGTGTGAATCATACGAAGCTGGAGGTCCTCAAACTGATGAGCTTGTCTGTAAGTATTTATAAAGACAAATACATCATCCACTCCTACAAAAAAGAGACAATGAAAGCTTATGTAAGGAACAGATGATTTACAATTGTGATTTTACTGTTCTTTACAGTTATGATTTCATGCATAACAGGAGCTTATGAGACACTGGCAGCTACTTCAAAATGAATATGTCTAGCAGTCATTCAAGTACAAGTATTTCTCAGCAAAAAAAAGGTTGAATTGTAATTACAAAAATGTATGTATCCCATTAGGTTTTCAAAAGGGCAGGATATCTACTTTTTAATTCTATAACTTGACATTTTTGTAAGAGAACTAAGAGCATCCAATAAATAACTATTGGTGGCTTGGCACAAATTGGATTACACTGCAAAAAATAGATGTAGTAAAAAGTATTTTTATTTAGAGCAAAAACATCATATGATTCATAGCAGTGGCCTTACGCGTTGTGTGCCACAGGGGTCCATCACCAATACAAACATAATCCTAACATACAAGTTGTAGTTCTTATAGGGGTTTCACATATATTTTGTAATTTTTCAAAAATATATGGTTTCTTAGGATAAACTTACTATTGGAGGACTTTGAAAACATGGTATAAGTTTTTGACTTACACAAGTCAGAACTTTCAGTAAAACTATACATTAACATATTTTGTACTGGTGTATTCAGAAACCATGGGGCTTTCCAAAATGTTGTATTTTCACTCAGTAAAATGTGTTTCAGAAATAAATCCCTATTTTTATG
>CM044444.1:58888266-58898998 GCA_024363595.1 Xenopus borealis
TTTGAGTAGTTCTGGGACTTTAGGACACTATATAGCACACCTTGAATCTGTTAGCCAAAATTTTTTTTAAATAAATCAATAAATAAACCCAATAAGGATTCATTGTGTCTTGGTTTTGATCAAGTACATATTACTGTTTTTATATTACGAAGAAAAGGGAAATCATTTTTTAAAAATTGGATTATTTGATTTTAATGAAGTCTATGGGAGACAGCCTTTCCATAATTTGGAGTTTTTTGGATAATGGTTTTCTGATAACAGATTCCATACCTGTATACTCAAAGAAATCCAACAATAATCAGGTAAGATATTGACACAATATTGTCATAAAAAGATTCTTGGAATGGTTTTAAGTCATTGCCAACCCCCAGTGAAATAACCTTTCCTTGTCATTAAACTTAAGGCAACTATTGAATTTTGTGTGGTTCTGTGAAGCTAATCAGTATTACAGTATGGATGAAACAAAGAGAAATAGGTCTTACCTGAACAAGAAGTAAGGATGTAAACTAGTACAGCAATGCAGCTACTGCTGATGAAGGCTAATAGCATATCATTGTTGAATGTTGTTCTTACTTCATAATCAAAGAGATCTGTCCCACCATAAAGCACCTGCACTTTACTATAAAATATATTTAAAAACTACTGTTAATACCTATTATAGATGTATGTGTACACAAATTATCCAGGCTATTTATGAAATAAAATGTTACAATTATTTTTTTTTGTCTGGATAAGCTATATCTCAGAAGTGTATTACTTTCTTTAATCACTTTTAGGGGCTGATTTACTATGGGTCGAATTAAAATTTGTATAAAATTCTAATTTCAAAAATTCTAATTTCGAATTAATTTTGGGCTACTTCAACTATAAAATAGCCCAAAATTCGATTCAAATTGAAAAAAAATTGGAATATTCAAATTTTTGAATTTCGAAGTACTGACCCTTTAAAAATCCTTTGAATTCGACTATTCTGCAGCTTAAAGCTGCCGAATTGCCATTTTAGCCTATGGGGGACCTCACAGAACTTGTCATGAAAATTTTTCTAAGTTATGAGAATTCGAAAGATTTTGGTGAGCGATTCGAGTGATTGAACGATTTTCATTTGTTCGAATATTGCAGTTTTTCGATCGAAACTGCCATATTCGATCGAAATTGACCCCCCAAAAAAACTCAAGGAGTATTTTCCACTTTGAAATTCGATCCATAATAAATCAGCCCTTAAATGTAGCATCTTAGCTCATTATCCCTAGACTACTAGTATTTTCCAGCATAAATTAAGTTAACATTTCACATTGGAAAAAAGCAAATAATCGAAAGCAAACACAAACTCATTTAGTGATACATCTCTCATGTGGATGTTCACAGTCTCAAGTTGAAACATTTACACTTTATTATTGACTAATTTATTGTTTTGTAGTGTATGCAAGATTGCCAAAAATAAGCAAGCTTCTTATGATTTTTAACTTACATAAACAATTAGGGGCTGATTTACTAAGGCTTAAATTTCAAAAAAATACTTCTAAATTCAAAATTTTTTTTGGAGGTCATTTTCGATCGAATATGGCCGTTTTCGATCGAAAAATGGCCGTATTCGATCGAATGAAAATCGTTTGAATCAATCGATTCAAACAATTTTCACCAAAATCCTTCGATTTCTCAGAACTGAGGAAAAAATGGCAATTCGGCAACTTTAAGCTGGCGAATAGTCAAAGTCAAAGGATTTTTAAAGGGCCAGTACTTCGAAATTAAAAAATTAGAACAATTTGACAATTGGAATCAAATTTTGGGCTATTCGAAAGTCTTATTATTTCACTTCGACCCTATTTGACCCTTAGTAAATCAGCCCCTTAAAGACTTGAGGTATGTGGAGCCCAGAAACACAAAGGGGCAAATTCAATAAGTGAAAATGCGCTAGCGTTGGCTTTGCCGCACTTTGCAAGGTGTAGTTTCACCAGTGCTACGCAAAACCACTAAAATGCGACTTTGCGCTCAGGGAAGCGAACGGTAGCGAAGTTGTTACGGTTACTTCATCAGGCAAAGCAAATTTACTCTAATTTGCATACGGCGTGAAGTTAAACGTATAATAGAAGTATATGTTGCAGCCACTACATCATACAAGCCCAGGAAACCTTTAATAAATAAAATAAAGTTGTCCTATTGCCCTAAACATGTGCCCCCTGTATAGTTGAGTTGCCATATGTTAGGAAATGTAGGGGGGGAAGGAGGGTAACCCCCAAAATATTACGCTATTTTTCAGACTATCACCCTAAAAAAAGTAAAAGATTACAGCGTGTTTTTGGGACTTTGAAAAAATTTCAAGTGTTTTTTTCAAACTCCTATCTATTGAATTAAACTTTTCCAGGTCTTCGCGCAAGAGGTAACGTTCAGTAAAATGGGCATCTTAGTGAATTAGCATAGTCAGTGCGCAACTTCTCCTGGCATCAGGGTGCGAAGTTGCGCTAGTCTATCTACTTCGCTAGTGAAATTTCACAAGGAAACTCAAATATTTTTTAGCTATTTTTGAGGTATTCGTTTTTTGGGGGGGTTTGGATTTGTTTTTTTCTTCATTCATAATTTCTTTTAATTGGAACTTGGTCATGGTTTTAGAGTTTGTGAGTTTAGTTTCAACAACCTCTAAAACCACTAAAATCTGACCTCTAATAAATAAGCCGCCACTCTTATGCTGAAATTTTTCAGTTATTTATTTTTTTTAAACATGGATTTATTAAAAGTTCTGATTTTTATGAACAAAAAATACTAATACCTCTAAAAAGTTGAGTTTCATACTGAAAACAAATCCAAAAACCTCTCACATTTTTAAAAATGTTCCAAAAAGATCAGAGCAACTCCCTATAGTGCCTCAGCAACTTTTACTTGCCAAAGTTTTGGTTGGTTAGTAAATGGACGTCCTAAACTGGAGGTAACTCTTACAATTATTTCACAGAATTTCAGTGGATTTTTGTTTTGTTTTTCAGATCATTACAAATAAAATTGCAGGCTCTGAATTTTTAACCAAATATACCTTATTTCTATTATGACTGTTTTACAGTATTGTCAAATCCATCAGTATGTTTTCCCTTCTCTCAAAAATGTGCTGAACATTTCTTTTAAGAATGTGGGATGTGAGTGGAAGTCAGTGCTACTTAGGCAAATAATAACGTCAGTCAGAGACAGATGAAGTCTACAATGCTTTGTCAGCAGGATAAGATAATGTATTGTTTCAGGCTCTGTTAAATATTACACATATGCAATGCTATTATTATTGAACAATGCATATCTTATAATTAATCCAAGACAATTATAGGTATATTGTAAAATACTGAAGATTTGATTATAATGTAGTCTTATGTATGAAATCGCAGCACTATCTTGATTAGCTGTAGCTAATTATTAAATCATTTTAGTAACTGTATTCAATTTACTGTCAAATGTTAATCTGTATCCTTTGCAATTGGTGAACAATGTTCCCTCCAGGCTGATCACAAACAAATACCAAAACAAATTCAATTCACATTACCAATGACTGTTAATTTATCCCTTGCTCAGGTCAACCCATCAGATTTCAAAACACAATACATATGGTTTATGAGAAAGACAGACTATGGACTGCAGTGGTTATAATTATTATATTTCTGTATTTTCTGTGTTGTAGGTGTATAAATATATATATATATATATATAGCACCAAGAAAAACTTTTACTAGGTTTAAAGAATCACCAGTGTAAAGTGCCTCTTGTCCACCACAGCATGTTTATCCACACTCTTTCTTCGTTGTAAATTGATGTTTATTACGATCACCAAACAAAATATGTATTGCTAATTCATGTATTTACACACCAGTTGCTACCAATGAATATTAAAAACAGCTACGAGCCAGCTTATTCTAGAGGTGCTTATATACACTCAGTTGCATGCTATAGCCTTTTGTTTTTACAGTTTCTCATTGTTGTCATTCAATAGTTCCCTAGAAAACGGTGAAAGGATTCTAGAGTCAAATAATTTATGGTAGCATGCTATTATATTGCTTGGTTTACAGTGTTATTAAACATGCATTTATTTCAGTTCCAACTAATTATGTATGCTCAGAGAACTGTTATTATTGATCTGGGGACAGCTGCAGGCCCAGACTGGCAATCTGTGGGTTAGGGCAAATGCCAGATGGGCTGCTATAAGGTGCAATAGAAAGTCAGTATTTGGTGGGCTGGTGGGGACTGTTTGGGCCTCTATGTGGGCTGATTGGTCCTCTGTGTACCTGAAATGCCAGGGCCTATTTTGATTCTCAGTCCAGTCCTGGACAGCTGCATGCATTAGTTATACAGCCGTTCTTACAAATTTGATCCTCCCATCACATCTTTGGGAGTCAATTCAACTTAAGCAGGCATTTCCGCAAATAATCACGAGTTTAGAAGTCCCCTGGCATGTACAATCCGGGCCTGTAAAGAATTTGCTGTTGGCAAAAATGTAAAGTATTATGTAATGTTTAATTAAAAAGTTATAGTAAGATCTGTGTTGCCTTTGAAAAAATCTTCAGTTTCGAGTATGCCAATTTTCTGTACATTTCTACGCTGAGTAGAACTCTATAAACAGAAGTACATTTCTTGTTTAATAGGCCTGCAACTAGTTGAATGAATGGTAGAATGAGTAGTAGAATGAATTCACTGACTAGATTACTGTAACCTTCTACTAACAGGCCTCTCTAACTCCCATCTCTCCCCTGTACAGTCTGTATAAAACACTGCTGCCAGAATTATCCTCCTCTCATCCAAAAGGGTACAGGCCCCTCCACTGCTGATGTCCTTATCATGGCTTCCTATAAAACAAAGAATAACTTTTAAACTCCTCCTCCTCATAACCTTCAAAGCCCTTCATTCCTCTGCACCTAACGACATCTCATCTCTTGTTCTCTATTTGTTCCTGGCTGAAACCTCCGCTCAGAGCAACCGCTTGTTTGTACCCCCCCACTACTACTGTTGTTTCCCGTATCAAACCCTTGTCTCTTGCCACGCCTTATATTTGGAATGCCATTCCTGAATCTCTGCAGAGAGAATCCTTCTTCAGTGTTTTTAAAACGAAACTCAAGGACTACCTCTGGGAGCACCTGGATAATACCTGATTTGGGAATTGGCACTTGTATAACAGTGTAACAAACTGTAACCTACAGCACCTTAAACCCCTCTGAATTGTGTCTGTACGTTACCCTCCCATTTAGACTGCAAGCTCGACAGGGTAGGGTCCGCCTTTTGTTTACTTGACACTGAGCACTTGATCTGTAGTGTAATTATATTTTATATTTATGTGAATTGTATTTTTAATAATGCACTTATTGTTACTTTTTATTTCAATGACCCCTTGTTTGTACTAATTTATTGTTTTGCTGTACAGTGCTTTGCCCTCAAGGAGCACTACACAAATAAAAACATACATACATACATACCACTGTTGGATAACTCTTCAAAATTAGTAGCATTAAAAATGTAAAATACAATACAGTATACAATACAAATATGCATTTCTTAAAATAAATATCATTCCTGCAATCATCATGTACATATTTCAAGACCCCAGTGTAAACACACATACACTACATAATCTGAATTTTAAACACTGGAAGCACCTTATATTTCATCTCACTGAGCAACAATGAGATTTAAGATCCTACAATAATGCTTACACCACACTCACCAAACGTGTATATAGTGCAATCCCATATTCTCCAATATACCCCAATAATTTTACAAGAAAGCATAGATTGCATGTTTTACCTTGTGGATTCTTTTGACAAGATATTTACGTATGAAGTGACAAAATTTTGAAACTTCATGTGTTGCTCCTCCCATCGATCTTCTACTGAATAATAATTAGGCAGTGGTGCACCAAACAGTATTTCACTGCGAAGAAGAGAGCTTTTGAGATTTTCAGTAGTAAGTCCTTCATCCACATACCAGTAAAATTCAGGATGGGTCATTGCCAGCTTTAAAGAACCTGCAATGCAACCATAAATATTAATTTGAAATGCCAGCATATGGCATCTACATAACAGAACACTTTAATGAAACGGTACATTTTAATATGTATCTTTATATTTATGTTCACTAATATAAGTAAATGCTAACATTTACTAACAGAATAAAACAGTATTTGGTATGTTAACCATGTCCCTCAATACATAAATGCACTAGGTCTGACACTGATTTTACATGTCTTTACACTAAAGTCTTCCACTCTTTTGGAGCATCCCAAGGTTTTGTAATGTTACAACATGTTTCACACTTTACTGATTTTCGCAGACTCCCATTCATTTGCTATGGTACCAATATTCTCAAAAATGCTGGTATAATTCCAATATTTCTAAAAGGAAATTATGTCCTCAACCTGGGAATTAATGGTCTGTAAGTCCAACATCTGTTTGCGGGAAAGTTATATGAAGGTTTGCTAAGGTATCATATCCAGGATTATATGCTGCATGCTGGAGGATGGCATATAAAGTAGTAATCAAAATATATTTATCACAGGCAGATCATGTAAAACAAATGCAATTGCCTTTTTCCTTTCTAAGGCGGTTTAGAGGCTTCAAATGAGCCTTTGTTTTCACTTTCAACTAGCAGTTAGGCAGATTTCACTTAAGCCTGAATATGTGGATCTCAGCAAGTGGCCAGGCCTAGATTTGTGGCAAGGCCACAAAGGCCCGGGCCTAGGGCAGCAAAACATTGGGCCTTCATTATGGGGTCCTGTGTGTCCCCCCATTCACCCCCTGCGTGCAATCGCGGGGGGGAGTGACCAGATCACTTGGCTTAGGGGTGCCCGCTAGAGGAATTCGGCCCTGCATGCAGGTGATTTTACCACAAAATACTAAATCTTGAGTTTTGGGACCAAAATTTGTTTTTTGTCTTCACTGGAGCTGAGGCAATGTATTCGGGTGCTGGCAAACCGTACAACAGAGGAGCAGATTCTCAGCCTGTGAATGACATCTGCATTGTCTAGTACTAGCCTCATGCCCGGATTTGTTGAAAGGCCAAAAAGATAAAACAAAAGTACAAAACACTTTGCCAGTTATGAACAATTTCAATGGGCAAATTATAGTTTGGATTTGATGCAGTAATCAACCAAGTCTTTTGTGGGTGATTTTACAGTTAAATAAAAACTGTTTATTTTATAATAATCCCTGTTTTGTTTAAAAGGGAAGGCATTTTGTAGTAGCTTATGGCCCAAAATGTCTCAATATCCTTGATATATTGATGGTGGGTAGAGTGCAGGAGACCTCTTGCATTTGTCTCTATGAATTTTGTGGTCACAGCATCATTGCATACAGTCTCAAATGTACAAATGTGAACATAAATATATCCACCCTTGTAAGACCCAGGTGCTCCAAACCCACAGCCTCACTACACTCCACTTAGGGGCCAATTTACTAAGGGTCGAATTTTGAAGTTTAAAAAATTACAAATTCGGCCATCAATATTTTTTTTGTGTTTTTTCAATCAAAAACAAAACATGTGATTTTCAAAAAATTTCGAAAAAGGTTCCAGGAGGTACCCCATAGGCTAAAATAGCAATTCTGCAAGTTTAAGGTGGCAAAGAGTCGGATTTGAATTCTTCAAAGAGACAGTACTTCAATTTTTTGAATGGTCAGATTTTAAAATTCAATTAAAATCTTTTTTCAATTTGAATCGATTTTTACCCAAAAATTACTTCGAAATTCGAATTTTCACTTCAACCCCATGGGGCAGATTTACTAAGGGCCGAATTTTCAAAGTGAAAGTACTAAAGTGCTTTTTCGATCGAAAATGGACCTATTTCAATCGAATAAACAATCGTTCAAATTGGTCGATTCGATCAAACGTTTTGAACGATTCTCCACAAAATCCTTTGAATTCTTGGAATGTAGGAAGTTTTTCAGGACAGGTTCTCCACCACAGGACCCCATAGGTTAAAATGGCAATTTGGCAGCTTTAAGCTGGTGAATAGTAGAAGTTGAAGGGTTAACGGGCAAGTACTTTCGAAATTTTAATTTTTGAAATTTTTTCAATTCAAATCGAATTTTGGGCTATTCGATAGTCGAAGTAGCCCAAAATTACTTAGAAATTCAAATTTTAAAAATTCAAATTCTATTTGAATTTTCACTTCGAACTTTAGTAAATGTGCCCCCAAATGTTTTAAATGAGTGGTGAACACAACTTTCCCTTTGTTATAGATATTACAGGAGCAGTGGCCAGCTCCATGCTGTAGCTTCCACTTTTCCAGCTACAGTCAGGTGATCCCAGTGGTGGTCAATAAAAGTGAAACCATGTTTGGAAATTTTAACCATGAAAGCAAGTACATTCAGGCCCGAATAGGCAATCTATGGGTTAGGGCAGTGGCGTAACTACTTGCTGGTGGGCCCTGGTGCAGGATTGGCACCCAGGCCCCCCTATCGGGCTCTCCCCCTATGAATTGCACATTGGAGTTCTCCTAGCCTCTCTGGCGGGCCCTGGTGCAATTGCACCCCCTGCTCCCTTGGTAGTTACGCCACTGGGTTAGGGTAAATGCCAGATGGGCAATTTGCTTTAAAATGTATATGAGCCGCCCACCTTGAATGCAAATTTGGTCTGTCTTTAATATGTAAATGAGCCACTCACTTCAGAAATGTAAATGAGCTGTCCATAACAACCAGCCTCAGCTAAGCCGTTGCCTGTTTGCACATGCTAGTACTGGCATATGGACAGAGCCAAGAAATCTGACCAACTTCAGTTAGTAATATTAGAGTTGCTTGCTATATACCTTTATGCTTATGATAGGTATGTTGTGATATACAGCATTCATTGCATGAGACAGCCTTGTCCAGGGGTGCCCAGGACGTCGATCCTGACCCCGGCAATGTTCCTGGTAGACTGCGACCTGCAGTCACTAAGATTGTAGAAGCCAATGGAAAAGCAAGACGGCTCAGCAGTGGGCGGTGTCCTGGCACACAGAGAATAACCACTTGAGCTACAAGGTATTGGCGCAGGAGCAGATTGGAAGAGACATCTTGTGAAAAGAGGAGAGGTTTCTGCAGCGGTTGCATAGAGGTGGGTAGTTAAAGATCCCTAGCCTGCCTTTCCAGACTTCTTATCTGTACCCCAGATAGAGACCTCCTTGTCTGTCCTTTTCCCCAAGGGAACTCCTTGTCTGCCAGCCCCATACTCCCCCAGAGGGCAATCCCTTGCCAGCCCCATGCTCTCCCCAGAGGGCAATCCCTTGCCAGCCCCATGCTCTCCCCAGAGGCCAATCCCTTGCCAGCCCCATACTCTCCCCAGAGGGCAATCCCTTGCCAGCATGGGAAATGAATATTAGTATAATTGTTAAACTATTTTATCAAGGTAAATCTATTCTGGATAGTATTATAACCATTTTATGGGCTTGTGATACTTTATCTTGTGCCATATGGTAGATGGCCCACTATTTTTTATCAAGGTAGATCTCCTGATGAAGGTGAGGTGTTGAGAGAGTACATCCCACGGTAATAAAGTCTGGACACCCCTGGCCTAGTCTCAAGTATGCCACATTTTGGCCTTGTGACATACATGGTAATTAAAGTTTTCTTACCTGTCAGAGTGCATGGTCTAGCTGGGGCACACGAAGGAAAATGTAGAATATACTGTAATTATAGGGCCAGTAATCCATCTGATAGAATAGTTGTGATAGATACTAAGGAGAGATATTTGTTGCAAAGGTCATTTCCAGCACATACAGTGTACAATATTGCTGGGGATTATATATATAATGGACTCTTAAAATAACTATTATCAAACACTAGTTCTAGTTAACCTTGGAGTTATTGGGGTTGAAAATTTATAACATACATTGTGAATACATGGGCTGCTTTGATACTTTTGCCAGGGCTGCTTTTTCCTCCCAGTCTGGCCCTGAGCACGTTGCAGGTAAAACTTAGTCCCTGTGTAAAATGAATAATGAAGTATTGGAATTCTTAATGAATCAGATGAAAGTTGGGAGTGGGGCTGGCCAGACCAGGGATGACTTTGGCCAGCTTAAATATATTTGAATATATGGAAAAACAATCCCTGTTTTGTTTTAAGGGGAGGCCATTTTTTGTAGATTATGGCACAAAATGTATCAATGTTCTTGATATATTGATAGAGGGTTGCATGAACCACTTGTATTTGTCTGTATGAATTTTGAGTTTGCAGCCTCAATGCACCCCCACTGAATGTTTGAAAAAATTGTGGTGAACACAACTTTCCCTTTGTTTTATTCTTTAATGCATATAGCATTCGTATGTTCTTTGTTTGACTTATACTCATTTCTCTGTGCTCAATCAAGTTTCATTAAGATTAAAAAGTATGTATTTTTAAAAATATTCCTTTACTTACATGCCCTATTATTTTACAGCATGTTTTGTGACTCTCAATGAAATTTCCAAGATATACAAGTCTCCTCCATTGATTTTTTTGCATAAAGAAATAAGATGCTCTCACTACCAAATACATTTTCAAACAACTTGAAAACTACTGAAAACTGTAACTAATATAGAGTGGATGGTTGCCTAGAATTACATTTTCTTTCACTATGCACAAAATTGTTTTTGGGTGGAGTATCGAATTTAACATATTGATATAGTTAATAGATTTATCTCAATGTTGAAACTGATTTGAGCAGTCAGCAAATAGCACTAACACTAATCCAAATTGTTAATTGATGCAAATAACATGGGCGGGATTAATGGCTTAGACAATTATATTTAACTGTCAAAGAAAT
>CM044444.1:58905951-58918317 GCA_024363595.1 Xenopus borealis
TCTATAATGTCCTCTAATTTATTTGTAAAGTGTAATCATGTCCACTCTCTACATCATACTAAAAGTTATCTCAAAGGTGAACAACCCCTTTAATGTGAATTTAGTAAATCTGCCCCTCAGTGTCGGACTGGCCCACCAGGGTACCAGGAAAAGTCCCGGTGGGCCCAGGAGTCAGTGGGCCCTCATGCTGCTAATTTGGCCAAGTTCATGGCCATTCCCTATTTCTAGAGGCTAATTAGATGTAATAATAGATTATTGTATGTAAAGAAAATACACTAGAAGATTAGAGATTGAATGAGTTGAGAGAGTACAGAGTTTCTGGGTGGGCCCCTGATGTCCCAGTCCGACACTGTAGAGACTCAAAAGGAAAAAACTGCAACTGGTGGGATTAATTTTGCTGTAGAGCTGCCTGTAATCTCCAGTATAATTAGTTCAGGTGTGCTTCAAAAGTGAATAAGGCTCATTGCAGCCCCGGGTGCAAGCTGTACCCCCTGCCAAGGTAAAACTCTGTATATATTTGAATGAAAACAGCAGCACTCCGGTAGTAGTGAAAAAAGTGAAAAAAACTTTACTAAAATGCTTTAGGCAACGTTTCGGGCAACATAAGCCCTTTCTCAAGCTATTAATTCAACAGTGTCCACATGTGTTTAAATACTTAAAAATAGGAGTTACAGCATCACACTTTCATGTGACCCATAATCCACAGTGAACCATATAAAAGACAAAATTAGTCTCAAAACAACTATTCAGTAGCTGATACTTATACAATATTAAAAAAAACTGTGAAACAGTGACAAGTGATTTAAAAAAAAAGAGTTATTTGTTTATACAAACAATAATGTAATCTCCAGTGTGACCTCCTCTGAGAGCACCCCTGAGCCACCCAAGGGAGAATAATGGCAGGGATACAAGTGTGAGTCCCCAAATTGAAGACAGGTCTTATGTATTTACTTGCTACATGGGAGAGCTGCTAAATTCCAAAGGGAGAGGTACTTTTGGGAAATGGTAGCGCTACCTGGGGAATAAGAGTTCTGGGGTAGGGACATTGCATTTGAACTGTGTGGTTATTGACCCTTTCCAGAGGATTGGGACTTTGATTATAAAAAAGGACTGTGTTGGAGAAACAAGTCAAGGTACCTAATAGTGATTTAGGTAGTGTCCCCAGTGCAGGAGCGGATTGTCCAAGTTCTTTATTACTATTTTAAATAAAGTTCATATTTATTTCATCTGCAAACTGTGTTTTTTATTATTCCTACTGGAATCCCCCTGAGGTGTGTTCCTCAGTGTTCCCTAGGTGGAGGCACTGCGCTGTAATTCCCAGTTCCCAGTACTTTTCATATGTAAAAGGCACTCAGGGCCCCTGGATTGCCCAGGTAAGTTGCTATTTAAAAAGACAGTAGCCAAATGAGGGTTGGCATCCCTGTGCTTTAACGTATGAACCTAACTAAAGCCATAAACCTAGTTAAATTCATGCAATATTGCAAAATACTGCAATGTGTTATTATTGCATAAATATGCAGTGCATTATCAGCGCTTAGTTGGTTGCATTATTTGCTAACTTACTGTAGTTGCATAATGTTGAGTGTGCACCTCAAGATTCCTTCTCCCTAGAAGACAAGTTCACAAGTTGAATACAATTTGGGATTTGTGGGACATCTTTTGAAGCCTGAGAGGGCAGAGGTTTGATGAAGAAGCATGTCTGTAATGGTCATAAATGATTTTCCTTTCAAAAAGAGCAGCCATGTATATCTGTAAATAAATGTACAAAAATGTAATAGCTTAGAATAGGTTTATGACCCATAACCTTAGACAAACTAACTGGGCTTATGTCAGAAAGAGGTGCATATATTGGATGTTTTGGAAAATAATGGGGCAGTATTAGTGATGGGCGAATCTACCCAGTTTCACTTTGCCGAAATATTTGCGAATTTTCGTTGCGTCGTTTTCAATGTGCGCCGCGTCGTTTTCGTCGCGTCAAAAACAACGAGCAACTCTTTTTTAGCGAATTTTTGCCAGGCGAATTTTCGCTGGCGTTTCGAGAATTTATTCGCCAGCGCCAAATCGAGGGAATTCGCCACAAATTTGCCCCTGGCGAATAAATTCGCCCATCACTAGGCAGTATACCCCCTTTTTCAACATGAATGAGTTCAAACATGGGGCTTGTGCAGAACACAATTATTTCTTATTGTTTTAACTTGAAAGTCTATGTTTTTTGTTATTTCTTGAGCTAAACAGGGCAGCTAGAGCTACTCTATGCTCAGCTTTTGTGAGAGGGATAATTAAAGTAGCTTCATGTAGCAGCTTTTACGTATTTCTTCATTTGCCTATATAGCTCATATAACCACAAAAAACATATATTTTTGGCAAACAGTAAGTTTAGCACAAGAATTATTCATTAAACTCAAGTTGAATGAAGGAATATACTTCCACAGTACATGGTGTACAAATCAGTTTTTGTGTAGTTTTTGTGTAGTTTCTAATGTATTTTCTTTTAAATAGTAAACTAAATGCATTATTTGGAAACCCTTTATGCAGAATGCTCTGAATTACATAAAGCTTTCTCCCATTGACTCGACTTAAATAAAATAAACCACATTTATAAAAATAATTTTGTTTTTTCCATTAAATTAGTACCTTGCACTGATATGAACTGATATATATATAATTATTCCTTATTTGAGGCTTTATGTAATGTGTAGAGTTTTGTTAGCAGATTTAAGGTATGGTGATCCAAATTATGGAAAGACCCTTTATCCAGAAAACCCCAAGACTCAAGCATTCCAGATAACAGGTCCCATCTCTGTATTCTAGAAAGATGTGAATAATCTAAATTACTAGTCATTTTTTGTATTAAAATACTGTATTGGTCTTAAATAATCTTTGAATGACAATTAGCCCTTGTGGCAAGAGGATAAATATTCCTTAATGCTCTGGCTGAGCAGAAAAATACATTTTATACGACCCGAACTTGCCTGCAATACCTCACTAGAGATGGCTTAAAGTTTCTCAACTGTGCAATAAAGATAATAGCTGAACATATAATTTTTTTGATAATGCTACTTTTTCAATTATTTTTACTGTTTTATTACAGTGCTACTGCATTACAAAAAGTATAGATTTTTTATATGCTCAAGATGCACAGAATAAAAAGCACCAGATTCTAGATAAAAACAATATAATTTATTATCCAAGAATTGATGTTGATAAAATTATTGGTAAAACTATTTTAACACATAGGCTTATGTATTTTAACTGTGTCTCATTTCTTTAGTTACTCTTTTGTATATTTGAAATATATTTGACAGCTAAAATGTTTAATTATTTCATTAATTAACAATTCTGTGCTCCCTACTGACTAATCTCCTGTATTTTCTGTAAGACCCCTGATTTATATTCTGGGCTCAGACAGAGCAGGGCGCATGGCTGGGGTTCAATGGGACTAGCCAAGGCTTAACTGGCTGTGCTGGGGTTGTAACTGAGCAAGTTAGGGGTGTAAAAATTGATTTGAAGGATGGGTATATTAGAGTCCTGCAGCTTGTCATGTACCCACAAAGAAAGAGGGTACCCTGCAAAATGAGGGTAGGATTTTCAGGTACAGGTATCGATGCAGGTCTGCGAGATCATGGGTCGGGTTGTGGGTCTCTGGCTGCTTCAGCTCTCTCGCTGCAGCTTTCCCTCCTCTCGTCTCCCCCTCCCATCTGACTTCAGGCACAGTTCTCTTACATTACACAGCGCGCGTCTCTTCCTCTTGGTCACTTTTGATGATGCCACTTTCAGTTTGCAGCAACATCACTTCTGGTTTGATGGTGGTCAACGGGTTCCGGGTGGGGGATAAGGCAGTGGCAGGTCCGGGTCATACAGTGGATCAAAGTGTCTAAATATGTGGGCTGTGGGTCCGAGTTGGGTCCAGGGTCTTAGAAATTGGTTCCGCACAGGACTGTAGGGTAAATGTATATCTGCTAATTCATTCATTATATATAATAATAAGCATATAAAAGTATTAGTACTTCCTAGAAGTGTGTATAAAATCCGGCAATGGGGCAGAAAATTTGGGTTTTATAATGGACTGAACTAAACTGCTTAAGAGCAATGGACTGGATGTGAATGCAATTAAGCAATTTGACAGCTCCTGTATAATGAGCACAATATGGTTGCTATGGTAAGGTGTATGCAGCAATTTAAAAACAGAGGGTACTGGACAAGGGAAACAGGTTATGACGTCACTTCAGGTTCAGCATGAGTGGAGACACAAGGGCCCAAATCCACTAAAGCACGAAACGTCTAACGCTAGTGCTAATTCGCCTGGTCAGACCAGGCGAAGTTCAATACAATAGATAGGAGTTTGAAAAAAAAAATTGGTACATTTTTCTAAGTCCCAAAAAAATGCTGATGTGTTTTACCATTGTAGGGTAATAGTCTGAAGAAGATCGTTTTTTTTGGGGGGGTTACCCTCCTTCCCCCCCTACATTTCCTAACATATGGCAACACAACTATAGAGGGGGCACATGTAGGGCAATATGACAACTTTATTTAATTTATTAAAGGTTTCCTGGGCTTGTGTAGTAGAATGTAGTGGCTGTAACATATACTTCTATTATACGCTTAAAGGGGTTGTTCACCTTTGAGATAACTTTTAGTATGATGTAGAGAACGACATTCTGGGATAATTTGCAATTTGTTTTCATTTTTTATTATTTACGGTTTTTGAGTTATTTCGCTTTTTATTCAGCAGCTCTTCAATTTGCATTTTAAGCAGTCTTGTAACTAGGGCCCAAATTACCCTAGCAACCATGCATTGATTTGAATAAGAGACTGGAATGTGAATAGGAGAGAGTCTGAATAGAAGGATCAGCAATAAAAAGTAGCAATAACAATACATTTGTAGCCTTACAGAGCATTTGTTTTTTTAGAAGGGGACGGCGACGCACATTTGAAAGTTGCAAAGAATCAGATGAAAAGACAAATAACTATAAAACTATAACAAATAAATAATAAAAACCAATTGAAAAGTTGCTTAGAATTGGCCATTCTATAACATAATAAAAGTTACCGTAAAGGTGAACCACCCCTCTTAGCTTCCCACCGTATGCAAATTAGGCATCGCTAGCATAACTGCTAGCAACACTAGTAACACTAACGCAACTACGCTACTGTTCGCCGACCTGAGCATAACTTTGCACTTTAGTGCATTTGCGTAGCACTGGCGAAAATTCGCTGGCGAAGTGCGGCGAACGCTAGCAAAGCCAACGCTAGCGAATTTTTGGATCTTAGTGGATTTGCCCCAAGGAGAAGGAACGCGGCTTCCTATTCTCTGGACTGAACATCAAAACCACTTAAAACTGTAAAATCCTTCTTCGTGTAAATAAACCATTTTCATAATAATATACTTTTTAAGGACCTATGTGGGAAGCAAGTTCATTTACAGATACACATATGAAAAAGTGCAATCTTGTGAGTAAGAAATTCAGCTGCATGACCAAGTGCTATCAGTTTTAGGCAAATAGGATACGGCATGATTGAAGCCCTCATATTATAACGCCATCCTGACCTCTATAAGGATTTAAAGGGAAACTTAACCCAAACATTTCCATGACACACACCATCGATGTGTCACAAAGTGTGAATTGATTGTTTTATAACATACTGTACTATATGCACTATATAAATATTTTGTTGTTTACGCCCCTGTAAGTTGTATGGCACTCATTTTGTTAGACATTTTAGATTGATACATTAAGAAAATTTATCTGGACTGGCTAGGGTTGCCACCTGGCCAGTATATTTGATCCCCATGTTATTAATAGGAAACAAAGATAAAAATATAAGAAGGCCGGTATTTTTTTCAGGAAGAGGTGGCAACCCTAGGACTGCCAGGAGGAGAAAGACCAAAGGTTTAGCAATCTAATAGTTTTTTTTGTTGTGTCCAAAGTGGAAGTTGTGCATAACTAACTTTGTACATGCATTTCAAGTAGGAAGTATATCAAACCATAAAGAGTAAAGGGGAAAAATCCATAGCAATACAAGAACATTTTGATAAGCAGCTCCCTGTTGGTACACAACATTTTCTTTGTGACTATATGTGCCAGTAAGACAGCTAAAAAATTAATACTGAGCACTCCATTAACTCCATACATGCCAGTAAGAACAGCGGATAGATTGAAATCATTACCTTACTTGCATGAGCAGAAGATCAGAGTCAAAGTTTTATTCTGTCTTTGTGCTCCCACAACTGTTTGGTTAACTCTCTCTCTGGCTGTCTGTTCCATAACACCCCAAGATGGCCATGCATTCCACAATGGAAGGCACAGCCCTTTGGGATGAAAATAGGAATGGAAGGGTAAGTAGGGCTTTAGGGACACAGTGGTCCCCCTACACTGATGTGTGGTGGGGTTAAAACCGATTTTTAAAGGAACAGTAACACCAAAAAATGAAAGTGTTTTAAACTAAAGAATATATCATGCAGTGTTGCCCTGCGCTGTTTAAACTGATCTGTTTGCTTCAGAAACACTACTATAGTTCATATAAACAAGCTGCTAAGTACTAATGGTGGAAATTGAAAAACGGCTATATGGCACAGGATAAGCAATGGATAACAGATAACATTATGTTCTACAGAGCTTATCTGCTATCTGCTGTGTAACTTGAATCTTTTCTCCTTTGAATGGCTGCCCCCATTGCTACACAACAGCTTATTTATATAAACAATAGTAGTGCTTCTGAAGCAAACACTGCAGTTTTACCAGTGCAGGGCAACACTGTATTATATTTTTATTACTTTAAAAAACACTTTAATTTTTTGATGTTACTGGTCCTTTAACCCTGATAACAGGGTTAAAATGGTGCTGCCAACATTTATTGATTAGAAGAAATACATGAAAAATATTTAGGAAAGTGGGGCCAAGGTGAAATCAGCTGATGGGACACTAGGAAAAAATCAGTTGGGCCCTGGTCCTTGTGGGTCCTGCAGACCCAGGTCCAGTCCCTGCTACCAACTCCCTAATGCTACCACAAATGAAAAACAGCTGCAAGTAAAAGGAGATGGAGGAGTTTGTGATTGTGGTGAGGGCTCCAGATAACCCAGTCCAATACTAAGGGGCAGATTTATCATTGGTCAAATTTCGAAAAATTTGAATTTCAACCATAGGAATAGTAGGTGAAGTAAAATCCTACGAATTCGAATATTGAATTCAAAGGATTTTACCGCAATTTCATCGATCAAACAGGAAAATTCGATTGCTCGATTAATCGTTCGAATCGATCGATTTGAACGATTTTTTCGATCGATCGAATTAATTTTTTTATTCTATCAAAAATAATTATACCCAATTCGGTAGCTTTGATCTGGCGAACAAGGTGGTCGAATAAAAATTTAAAGAGGAAGTACTTCGACCATCGAATAGTCGAATATTAGAATAAAAATGTATTCGAATTTTTGAATTATTCAAATTCGAATATTCGATGGTCGGATTTGCCTAATTTGCATATTCGAAGATTCGAATTAGAATCTTTTTGAAATGCGATCGAACTTTGAATTCTTCTTGTGAATTTAGTAAATCTGCAGCTTATTTAAGAAATGCAGTACTACTGAGGGCTAAAATACTGTAGTAGTGTCTAAAAATGATCAGTGCAAAAACAGGTTCTATTTCCATATTATAGAGAGGATAATAAACCTAATAATATACCAGTTTAAGTTAAGAGATTTATTACTCAGACGGTTAAATGAACATGAGGAAAAATGAACAATTTTTAGGCTGTCAGAGTTGTGGACCGTGTCATCAAACAATAAGAGAGAATGTCTTTCCCAGCAGGATGCTTGATGCCAATGCAGTTGCTAACATTTATGTTCTAATTATGTTTATGCTCTTTTTTTAAAAAAAGATTTATCACATTTTGCTTTATAAAATATAAAATATTAGTTATGCCAGATTTGTTAGTGTGCAATGTACAGAACCTAATGAGACAAAGGATGGGAGCATATTACAATAGCAGACTTATTATCAGCCAAAATCAGATAATTGTTTATGCAAGGTAAAGTCTGTCATTCTATACTAATTAAAAAAGCCTGTTTTTTTAAGCTTATTTCATGCTTCAGATTTTCCTTCAGTATTGAAAGTGATGTGCCATTATTTGCCATACCGCAGAATGCTGCTGAACCTGCATATACCAGGATCAATAAAGTGTCCCCTGGAAGCAGCAATTTTTATCATATGATAATAAAAAACAAAAAAACACTGCAATCTGTAGGAACTTCTCTATTTCTATAAATGTAGCTTTAATATGAAAGCTACAATCTGTCATGAGACAAGCACTTACTAAGTAATTGAAATTGTAATTGAAATGTCTCACTGGTCACCATTTCCAATTCCCGACGATAGTATTTTGGGGACAAAGTAACATAATAGGTGAGGTTAAAAAAGGACACCTTCATTCAACCTTATTGTCTAAATGAAACCTGCCTAACTGCTAGCTGCTAAGTCATGTATTGATTTGACTAGATTATCACATTGCTAAAAGAAAATCACTGGCAATTGAATAATTGATATGTTGTTAGCCAAACCATACTGCAATAAGTGGCTGGTACTCAGTGCATCCAACACACAGAATGTAGTGCAGATTAAATAATATTTATGAAAGAAAAAATTCTCTAGGGGAGCCTTATGCATTTCATGCCTAGGGGACACTTCATAGAAAACTATGGATAAGTGTGCCCTAGGCACAAAACATGTATTCCTCTAGAGGATTATTTGATAAACATTATTTAATGTGTACTACAAATGTATCCTAACATGTATGTAATCCAATCCCTAACAGCTAATATTATGTAGGAAATCAGAGAGAGACCTCTCAAATTATCAACTCTGCTTTTGTTTAATGATCATTCTCTGTAATGCATGCCAAATCTTCTGTTATATTAACAAAGTAAAATAGTAATGATTTGTCACAGTGCAGATGTATTACAGGTGTATTAATTGTGGTTGATTGCTGTTATGTGGGTGGGTTAACAACATGGATAATCAAATGAATGTTACTAAAATTATTAAAATAGTATATGTCACCAAATGTGAGGTGGAGGAAGTCCAGGTTCTCATGCACCAGAACTTTCAGGTTGCCCGTCACTCAGTGGATTTCACATGTAGAATGTAGTACAAATTAAATAATGTTTATCAAAAAATCCTCTAGAGGAATACATTTTTTGTGCCTAGGGCACAATTATCCATAGTTTTCTAGGAAGTGTCCCCTAGGCACGAAATGCTGGGAATACTTATGACCCTTCTTTTCAGAATCTGGAGCCAAGTTAATAACCACAGAGTCCATAGTAAGCAAGAAAACTGAAATACTTAGAGCAAACTCAGATAAACACACAGCTTGTCAAAGACATTCCAATGCTATTGTAAACCACAACACTGCAACTTATAAAATGTATATTCTGCCCCATAACAAGACCATACTCCCTTTTTCATCAATATGCCTTTCTTTCTTCTCCTTCCTGGGTCCCATAAAGTGCATGACTACTGGTACATTTATTCAAGATACCATACTTAATAGTACATACTTACCTCCCTCTGCTCAGTACATGTGCTGAATGTGGTTTCCTTCTTCAACCAACCCTGCTCCGATACAAGTACATTTTGGCTACTCCAATACAAATGTGTGGTTATGTCTCCCCAGCCAAACTTAAGTACCCATGCTGCTCCTTCCTTTGCCATTAAACACTTTTTCAGAAAGCTCCTTTGTCTGCCCTAACAATGCCCAATAGAACAGGCTATGTGACATGTAGACAGTAAATAGATGTCTGTAAATCCCTCCCAGCTCTACTGCTGATCTTTTCTTCATGCAGGGCTGGCAAGAGAACACTCTGTAAAATTGTCTAATGTTAAAAGTAGCAGTTGTTCAGTAAGTGAATGGTCCATATAGAGTATCAAGTTGATAGATATGGATGCGTATAGCTCTGGTTCTTTGTTAAAATGCTGACAGCACTTAATGCCAAACCGTATCTGCTGGACAGACAGTGCTGTGCATTCTCTATACACAAATTCACTTTTATAAACTGTGGCTGACCAGTGTGGTTTAACCAGGGTGTCAGCTTAGCATGTTGCTGTTAAGCTTTATTGAATAAATAACAGGAAAAATAATTCCCACTCCCCCCTAGCATCTGGCATTTTGGAGAGAGAGAGATAGAAAAGGGCAGCAGAGCTCTCAAAATTAACTTTGCAACTTGATTTCCAGGGCAATTCTGTAGCCTTCTTCATGCGTTGAATATCCACAGCATTGCCATGTTCCATGGATCCTGTTGCCCACCACCTACACATTAATTATCATTAGCCACATCTGAGTTGGGAGTAGGATTGGTTGGGGCTATTGTTAATTCACTTACAGTTAGAAGACGTTAGAAGAGATTAGGAGATGTTGGAATTTGTATTCCAACAATGAGACATAAATAAGTACGCTTATAGATTAGACCATTTACAGCTTTAGACTAACTACAACTCTCGGCTGGATCATATCAGAGGATACCAGGATTTTGACAAGCCTCCCTTTCTTTCTATCCCACTCTATGACTCCTTTTTCATATGTGACTCCCATTACCCTTCCTCCCTCCCAACTTTTTATACTTAAACATACAATATTACTATGTTGCTGTATGTCCCTCATTACTGCATCCACACATACCCATAAACCCCAAATCACAATCCACACCACCCACATGTACACAAACACATCAGCAAATGTTCTGAAACCTCAATAGAAGACAAAACACAAGTGCACACACATATCTTCAACCACCTTGCATGTATATTCACACAATTTACCAATCCACACTCCTATGCTTTTCCACATGCACAGCCATCAATCCATACATGTGCCAACATACACACCCGCTAATCAATGCACATAAATAGTTACACACCCACCAACCCATCAACATACACCAACCTACCAACTCAACCACAGGGTAGCCATCAGGTGAATATAGGCAGTACGGCTGTAGGTGGCCACAGTTTCACTGGGGCCCTGAAATGAGATATTTGCTATTGTTGAACTTTATGGGGCCCTATGAAAAAAGTAAGCTTCTGTTGGCAGATCTGCAATATACTTCCACAAATACTATACATAAGCAAATGCATCTAAATCAACAGATAAACGCAAACACACCTCTTACTGTATACATTTGCAAACCTTGTTCATACCCCCCAACCTATGCGCACATGCACACACCATACCAACCAACTAATACCCAGTGACAACTACATTTGTATAGTAAAAAATTCCACCCAGAATGTTGTCATAATTCTGCATCATTATTCATTTCAGTAAAAGCTTAAAATCCTTAACTAACCAGAAAATATCAAGCCATACATATGATCAACCATGTGACAAAACAGATCGAATCTCACCTCTTATTCGTTCTTTCTTGTGCTGCTCCCTGGAACAATGCAAGATACAATGTAGTATCCCTATGACTGAGAGTGCCAAGCTTCCCTTTCACACATTGCTCACTCCCACTGACTGCTGCTTAAATCTCCGTCTACAAGAACAGAACAGATCCTTTTATGTGGCGCTCTCCTTTGTTTTGATATCGGCATCTACCACTCAGGTAAATGGCATAGGGGTCAGGATTAAGCAATCTTAAATTCAGACACTAGATTTCCTGGAAATCCAACTAATTCTTCTAATTTTGCATTTTCACATAGATGCTCAGCACAGCTAAACAGCACAACCCCTTTTATGCAGTCCCCGCAGACTTAGATCTCCCTACTTTCCTAGAGGTTGGTACAAACCTTGTATATATTCTGCTGGTGAATACAGCTGGTGCACAAAGTCCTGCGCTGGCCAGGGAATTCTAGGGCATGCAGGATATATTAGAACATCCACTTTCAAATAGCCACCTGCCAAAATATTTATTTTTTTTGAACACTGACAGAGAGCTATTCAACTGTAAAACTTCAGTACCTGTAAACATAAAATGTGGTTGTGTATAGTTCAAAATATATTTCGTTTCTGTGACGCTTTTACATTTTATAAATAATTATGTGTGACATTTTTTAGTAAGTATACTCATTCTTGACTACTTGTCAGTAGATTTGCCACAGTGATGCATGTTCTAAACATGTTTTTAATTACAGTCCTCATGACAGTCTAGTAAGTGGATGCTGGAAGTTCCAATTTAATAGCAGCATTAACTCTTCCCACCCCCAATCTCTGCTACTATTAAGCTAAAGATCACTAGGGGACGACAGGAGGAACAATGGGTTGCACATGGCAATGAAGAAGATGGCAAAATATGTGAAAAATATGTTGTGTAATTAGTTTCCACTTCTCAATAACAGCAATGATCCAGGAATTCAAACTTGTCACAGGGGGTCA
>CM044444.1:58990082-59011037 GCA_024363595.1 Xenopus borealis
AAAAAAAAAAACAATTAAACATTCTAAATGGTTTCTGAAATAATCACGTTACTCTTCACTTTCCCACTCCCAGCATCTTTTTCTCTGCACTTTGTCTTCTTGCAAGAGTTGAGAGTCTGATTTTGAATTACAGTTGAATTAAATAAATATTTTAGGGGGCTCCTTTTGACTACAAGATGTATTAGAGCTCATTTTTTATTTTTTTTATTAAAATCACCAGAAATCCTGTTTCTCTACATGCAGAATTTGTGCCAAAACAGTTATTTTGTTATATTATATATATCTTAATATTTTCAGGGTCTGCTACTGAATTTGATTTTCTGATGGAGGTTATCAAATACTGTCCGGTGTGGGTTGTAGTTGGTAGTTTATAACTTTGACTGCTTTTGTTTACTACAGCAGAATGGATCATTACACATGGGGTTACTTGACATCTAAACAATTTTCTATTTGATTTTCTACATTTAATGTTCCAATACTGACCTCTGTATGAGGGGTAGGCAGTATAGGTGACTGCCTAAGGTGCAAAGTGTTGGGGGGGCACAACTGGAATGGAGGCAGTGGGTATGTGGTAGTGCAGAGTTGAAAGTCATCAGTGGGACAGTGGATTTGCGAGTAATAGGCAGAGGTGGAGTTTGCTATCGACCATTGTAGAGGGAAGGGCAGAATGGCTGGGTGGGTGCTGAGTGAGCCTTTAGCACAAATAGATCTTCACCTGGAACTGGGCTGACTACTTCCCAACAATATTCTGCCTGCAAGACTTAGTTGAAGAGTCTCACTTAGAAAAAAAGTTATTGTAAACCTTGTTGTATACAACTTTCTTTCATAGTAATGAGCAGCTTATGTCCCTCACTTTTATTCTTTGGCACATACGGGCAAGCACTTTACTCCTGGTTTTTGCCCTTTAAATCTTACCCCATAAGCATAATAAAGAAACCTTATTGTATCTTAGTTATTTTTGTTTTTCTTTGTTTTTTCTAAGCAAATCAGTAATTTCAAAAATAATTTTAAACATGGTATGGCAATAATACACAGTATTCACAAACCATATAAAACATTACTAGAGAAATGAATTAGCCTTTACTGGGTAATATCATAGCCTCTAAGTATAAGAGCCATTAAATTAACTTAAGTGAGTATTTATGTAAAGATATAAAGTTTTGGTCTTTTCCTATCTTTAAATTACATGGGATTATAAATGAAGTATTTAAATATTAAGAAAGCATCCTTTCTGCATTAGATAAATGTGTTTCAGCATGCTTTAAACTGTGAAGTGTGACACAGTTTTGGAGGAGATTCACAGGTCATTAAGACTCAGTAAAAATCATAATGACTTAGAAATTGATACAATTATTATTAGTAATTGAACAAAGAGTGTTAAGTTCAAAGCTCTGTTGGGAGCCAATTACATAAAGATAAATGATGGTACTGCTAAATATACTATTAAACTAGTAGAATGCTTTCCGTTCAGCAAATAATACATGTTAACAATCCAGAGTGTAAATGCTATAGTAAGCTAAATGAAAGTCTGTGATAATTTAATTATTTGAGTTAAATTGGCAGTATAACTCCTTATTCTACATGAGTTCATTGAATAGGGCTTGTGCTGAACACATTTTTGCCTTTTGTATTAATCACAAATAAACAGTTTTTGCTATTGTTTCTTGAGCTAAACAGGGCAATTGAAGCTAATCCATTTTGTTTCATGTGGGCTACATAAATATATTACTAGTAATCAGCCCTATCCCTTCACCCTTTGATGGGAAGGTTTTCTTAGCAGTAGTCCATTATGCAGGGGGATTACTGTATATGTGCAATGGTAATCTACTGTGTATGGAAAAATCTGCACCCCAGTAAGCTTAAAACCTCCCTCCTGCTATTAAGAATGACACCTGGGCAGACTGATCAATGCCTGAAAGTTAAGATTTGAAAAATATATAATGGGGAAATGTAATAAAAGTCACAAAGACCAAAACAATTTGCACAAATAAGAATGTAAAAGTGTAATGTATACAGGCTGGAGTGACTGGATGTCGAACATAACAGAGCAGACTACTAATTCCTGTTTTGCATCTCTCTATCTCTGAGTTATTCAGCGACTTTAAAGGGGTCATGGGGCGGAGCTATGACAACGCAATCGCCGATTGGCCGATCGCTGCGTCAATCAAGCTAATCCCGCACGGTTTTACTTATTTGGAAAACGGGGCAGGAAGTATTGACCCGGGCAGCCCTTCAAAATACCAGGATGTCCGGGTCAAAACCAGACAGGTGGCAACCCTAACCCTAGAGCCCAACGATCGGATCACAACACAGGGTATACGGGCAGTCGGATTGCGGGACCGCATCAACGAACAGATGCATCCGTGATCTGACGGGATTTTTAATCCTGCCCGATCCATATCTGGTCGATCAGAGCAGCCCAGTGTATGGCCACCTTTAGACAGTGACATAAGAACTGAATGGCTGAAACAGTAGCTTCTAGTGATGGGCGAATTTGTCCTATTTTGCTTCGCCGAAAAATTTCCTGCGAAATTTACAAAACGGCGAAAAAATTCACGAAACGTCGCCGTCATCTAGTTTTTCATGCTGGTGTCTGTTTATTTGGACGCCAGTGCAAATTCATTGGTGAAAATGCACCGGTGTATGATTTTTTTTGACACCGGCAAATTATCACATGCAAATTTTCACAGGTGATTCGCGAATTTATTTCCCGGAGCTGAAACGCTGGAATTTTCTGCAAATTTGCACCTGGCGAATAAATTTGTCCATCACTAGTAGCTTCCTTAAAGAACTTGCATGAAGATGCTGGCTGTTTTTTTCTGAAAGCACAGGATCATACATAATGAACTGAGACAGATTCCCACATACTATTAAAGGGGTTGTTCCCCTTCCAAACACTTTTTTTCAGATTGTTTTCAGATAGTTCAGCAAAAATAAAGACTTTATTTTTCATTTGCTTTCCATCTTTTATTTTTTACAGTTTTTCCAGGATTGAAGTTAAAAATGTAATGTTCCGGTCTCTGGTGTTTCAGTCTGGTGGCTCACTTATCTAGGCACAGCATCTGAACTGTTACAATTTGCACATTTAACTGATACAATTAGTTGATACATTTCTCAGCAGTATCTTTGGAATCTCAAAAGCCAAAAAATGGATCGGCGCCTAAGGCTGCGGGGGAATCAAGGAAAAAGAAGGCACTATATAATGCAGTAAATCAGATATCTGTTGGGGTACCCAGGTGTGCTTGGATTAATAAATGGAGCTAGTGGTTATGTGAAGGGTTCCTTTAAGCAATTGAAGTGGGTCCGAGGGGTTCACTTTACACTCTCAGATTGTATCCACGGGGTCACCCAAAGCGTGTTACAAACAACACGGGCGAACGTAAACAGCGCTGCAGTGGGAACACGGTTCGCAAGGAAGGACGAGGAGAAATATTATTGCCGGCAGAAAGTACCAACCTCCCCACCCCCGGACCAACCCTGGATAAGAGCATGCAAACGCTGATAAGTGATTGTATCACTTTTTAAATGTGAGTGTAATATTTTATTAAAGTTTATCTTTTTAAATACAATTACACTATGGGATGCTTGCTTTTTTCCAATTGAGTCAGATAAAGCGCTGAAGGAAGAGATCAACTAAGTTCTATTATAAGCAACATTCCAAGACTTGGTCTTGTAAGTAGGCATTTCTGCCATATTGTTTGTAACACGCTTTGGGTGACCCCGTGGATACAATCTGAGAGTGTAAAGTGAACCCCTCGCACCCACTTCAATTGCTTAAAGGAACCCTTCACATAACCACTAGCTCCATTTATTAATCCAAGCACACCTGGGTGCCCCAACAGATATCTGATTTACTGCACTATATAGCGCCTTCTTTTTCCTTGATTCCCCCGCAGCCTTAGGCGCCGATCCATTATTTGGCTTGAGATTTTTCGTACCCAGCGAGGAGAATGTGGAAGGATCGGCAGGAGGAAGTTTAACCAAAGGACTCACTAACCTTTCTTTCCATATATACATAATATTTGTATATTATTTTTTAGTATCTTTGGAATATTAGCAACTATTGTATCAGTTCTAACAGCTGCCTTTAATAAATTTCAGGGATTCTGCTCAACAGGGACAAAGATAACAACTGTATAAATTTAGCACAGGCACAACACAACGTCTGTGACCCCTGCCCAAAGCTGTTTTAGAAAGACACAAGAAGGCAAGCTTTACACTTACACAATATTAGAAAATTGTCACTAATAGAAATGATGAAATAAATAAATAAAATGGAAAAGTCTTTATTTCTGGTAAACTATCTGAAACAAACTGAACTGAAAATAAGTGTTTGAAGGTGAACAACCCCTAAGACAAAAAATAAAACATTAGTTAGCTTGAAAACAGCATTTTAAATTGTATAATAATTTGCACACAGTAATCATAACAGTATCCCTACAATACAGGCACAATGCCATACTTCAGGGTTTTAGTAGCTTTTTCACAGAAACGCAAGTAATTGCAGTAAACCTGGCAAAAAAAAAAATGATGCATCTTGGTTCTGGTAACAACTGAGCTTTTAAGAAGTTTAAGATATCAGAAACACTTGAAATGTAAAAACTCCCACCTGATTAATTACAAAAGAAGAAACTCAAATTTGCATTTAACTTGTTAGTGAAGAGAAAAGGAATTAACTTCTAAAGTAAATGTAATCTGCCACCCTCTTAAACTAAAATTGTCATAAATTGCTTTTAGCAGATTGTCAAATTAAAATTCCTAAATGATAAATGAATTCCATGGAGCATTTATGATGTTCGGCAAGACAGCTGTCAGAGGACAGGTGTTTGTATATACTGCAGGTTTATGGATGAGATGAGCTACTGAACACTATCTATAATAATAATCCTCTCCTGTCATTGCACCAAGTGTAACCAGTAGCTTTCTCAAGGGAACATGGAGTTACAGGTTTTCCTTCTATATAAAGATCAAATAAATTTGTGTACAGGGACTTCTGAATTTCATTCAATTGGTAATGTAATACTTCTCCAGAACCACATTCTATCCGATACTAAATAGTCATCTTTACATTATATGGACTCAATGCTTATTGCACTTACATATGTGCATTGACAAAATCCATTTTACATTTTTGATTATTCCATACAAAAAAGAATAAGATGAGGTGGGCTAAAAGGTATCAAAAGTCCTTCAGTAAAAGCATAGAAAGCATGCTAAAGCTTTGATATGACCACACACCTAGGTTTGCTTAAAATCAAATATGTGGGTAGAGACATGACAATTAATCCTTTATGTTCCTGTAGCCTTATATGCACATATTGTTTATTAATACACATTTAACCATAATATAAAGCCAAAAAATTCAAACTTGCAGGCAGCCTAATCAACCCTTGGTAGATCTCATTGGATAAATAGCTTCTAAGAGGTAGGGCATCTCTCCAAAAACTATAATAATGCAAAGCTGGGAGGTCATTATAGTGATAGAATCAACTTAAAAGAAACTATAGGCAAAATACATTTTAGTAGAAGGAATATTTTGAGCTTGTATTTGGCACCTACTTAAGTCTGGTTATAAACAGGCAGAGATATACATACTTTTTTGTAGCAGCAGTATGAAAAAACAAGTCAAATAGACCATAAGATAACACAGGGAAATAGTACAACCTAGAAAACAGTAACATGTATATTACAAAATAATGGTAATGAAAACTGCAAATTAAAAACAGTATAAATTAAAGATAGAGTTGTACAGCTATGAGAAAAAGGAGATAACAGCTTAGTAATTGGTTGAAAGAGAATTGGGTTAAGTTGGTTTAAAATATTAACACTAATGGGAAGCTTCACAGGATTCCAATGGTACCATTTAGTTAACATCCCAGCTGATCCATATTTTATCAGAATAGTCAATTGTGTCAACATGCAAGACTGTCAGTCCATCCATCCACTATAGTGAATTTGTTCCAAAAACGGAACTAGTAGTTCTCTGTGCTGGATTTTTAACCTTTGGAATTTTGTCTCCTAGCAGAAATATTCTAAGGTATTTTAAACAGCAGAAACAAGCACCTTGTTTAACACTATACCCCAAAATTGTGGCTGGAGCTGGGGGGGGTTGGTGGTCCCAGAGGCAGCAGTGCCCCCGTCCGAGGCTGAAAGAATACCATATGGACATCAGGCATGTAACAAAGTGCTGAGATTGAATCTGTATCAGTTAGTTGACCTTGTTGGAAAAGTGATTCACTTGGAAGTATCTGAATCTAGAGAGCTAGATCTTAGTACACGTTTTATTTGTTAGCGGGAGAAACAGACTGTTCAGTTGAAATAAGTTACATAACAGCTGTAAAGGGATGGTGGTGTGGTTTGATCCTGCAGAAAAGTCTTGTTCCCAAACTGGAATCATTGGTGAGAGTTTTGAGGTTGTGTGTGTATTATAGAGATCCCTATTCATAAAAATAAAAAAAAACAAGAGATTTCATTACAGAGCAGGAAAATCTAACCAAGCATTGCCAGAGATTACCAAATAGGATCCCAGTATAATTGGACCAGCATCTGTTGCAATGGAATTGAGAAAAAAAGAAACAAAGAATTCCAAGTCTGGTGCAAATCGAGTTGGGGGTAGCTTTTATAGCCTGGCGGTTTCAAATGTGTATTTTCCTAGGTCAATTTCAAAGAATCCTCTTTTAATTTGAGTCTACTATGATTAAGCTAGAATGAGATGTGGTTAAAAAAGCTTTATATATACTATTCGTTTTTCATAACTTAGCAGAAAAGATGTCGTTTTTTGTAATAATGTTGTTATAATACTTTAATGTCTCAAAAGAGCCAGCAAAACAATTATTTTGCATTATTTGTAACAAATTCCTTCTTTTTATTTCCATTTAAAGGAACAGTAACATCAAATTTAATTAAAAAAAATTGATAGTACACATTAAAAAAAACACGTATATTTTAAAATCACAAAGCCTTTATTAAGAAATAACTCACAGAAACTCTGTCCTGTACAGAAAAGGCGATATGTCGACCATCCATGCTGCTGGGCTCGATTCTCCTCCTGGCTATTCCACTGACACCAGTATCTTGAACGTCCTCACTCCTTCCATCACCAGATTTGGACATTTTCTTCCCTAGGAAACAGACAAGGACTGGTTCGTTTAGGTAGAATAAGGGGGAAGGCGCATCGCGTTATGACAGTGAAATTTGTCTGGCAGAAATTTGCCAGTGTCCAAAAACAGACACCAGTGTGCAAAACGAGACGCCCGGGTCCAAAATTAGATGAGGGCGGCATTTCGCAAATTTCTCAGGATTCACCCATCACTAGATATGTCTCTCCAGAGGATTTTTGTGGCCGTATATACAGTGGTGTGAAAAACTATTTGCCCCCTTCCTGATTTCTTATTCTTTTGCATGTTTGTCACACAAAATGTTTCTGATCATCAAACACATTTAACTATTAGTCAAAGATAACACAAGTAAACACAAGTTTTTATTATTTAGGGAGAAACAAAATCCAAACCTGTGTGAAAAAGTAATTGCCCCCTCAACCTAATAACTTGTTGGGCCACCCTTAGCAGCAATAACTGCAATCAAGCGTTTGCGATAACTTGCAACAAGTCTTTTACAGCGCTCTGGAGGAATTTTGGTCCACTCATCTTTGCAGAATTGTTGTAATTCAGCTTTATTTGAGGGTTTTCTAGCATGAACCGCCTTTTTAAGGTCATGCCACAACATCTCAATAGGATTCAGGTCAGGACTTTGACTAGGCCACTCCAAAGTCTTCATTTTGTTTTTCTTCAGCCATTCAGAGGTGGATTTGCTGGTGTGTTTTGGGTCATTGTCCTGCTGCATCACCCAAGATCGCTTCAACTTGAGTTGACGAACAGATGGCCGGACATTCTCCTTCAGGATTTTTTGGTAGACAGTAGAATTCATGGTTCCATCTATCACAGCAAGCCTTCCAGGTCCTGAAGCAGCAAAACAACCCCAGACCATCACACTACCACCACCATATTTTACTGTTGGTATGATGTTCTTTTTCTGAAATGCTGTGTTACTTTTACGCCAGATGTAATAGGACGTGCACCTTCCAAAAAGTTCAACTTTTGTCTCGTCAGTCCACAAGGTATTTTCCCAAAAGTCTTGGCAATCATTGAGATGTTTTTTAGCAAAATTGAGACGAGCCTTAATGTTCTTTTTGCTTAAAAGTGGTTTGCGCCTTGGAAATCTGCCATGCAGGCCGTTTTTGCCCAGTCTCTTTCTTATGGTGGAGTCGTGAACACTGACCTTAATTGAGGCAAATGAGGCCTGCAGTTCTTTAGATGTTGTCCTGGGGTCTTTTGTGGCCTCTCGGATGAGATGTCTCTGCGCTCTTGGGGTAATTTTGGTCGGCCGGCCACTCCTGGGAAGGTTCACCACTGTTCCATGTTTTTGCCATTTGTGGATAATGGCTCTCACTGTGGTTCGCTGGAGTCCCAAAGCTTTAGAAATGGCTTTATAACCTTTACCAGACTGATAGATCTCAATTACTTTTGTTCTTAGTTATTTTTAACAAGGGGGGCAATCACTTTTTCACACAGGCCCATGTAGATTTGGAGTTTTTTTTCTCCCTTAATAATGTAAACCTTCATTTAAAAACTGCATTTTGTGTTCAATTATGTTATCTTTGACTAATAGTTAACGGTTTTTGATGAGCAGAAACATTTAAGTGTGACAAACATGCAAAAGAATAAGAAATCAGGAAGGGGGCAAATAGTTTTTCACACCACTGTACTTCATTGTATGACTTTATCATTTTAAGACAATCTGGCCCTGAATAAGTTTTACAGCACTGTCATAGGAGGTCCTGCCTGCATTCTAAACCCACTTAACTAGCATTTTATAGCTCATACAACAATCCATAACAGTCATGTTAACAATAAAACAATAGTATGCACAGTCTGCAGTACCATTTGAATAAAAGGCAAAATATACATTTATAAAGTCCAAGTTGAAACTAATGTCCATTTAAGTTTTTAGTCCACCATTAAATGAATTCCAAGATCTGATGTCCACTGAAGGTTCTCTGCTAAACAATGTCTAATATCTTTGTGTTTGCAGTCCATCGTTTTGGATCAATCCATCTCAGGCCCGGACTGGCAATCTGTAGGTTTGGGCAAATGCCTGATGGGCAGCTTAAAGTGTAAATGGGCTGCTAACCTAAAATGCAAATTAGGTCTGTCTTTAATATGTAAATGAGCTAATCACTTTAGAAATGTAAATTAGCTGTCCATAAGGGCTCGTCCAGACGAGAAGATTCGAGGAGATTAGTCACCTGGCCAGGGTCAGTCGTACCAAGTGCAGGGCCCAGTTGGAACAATTTTGGCGGGCCCCCTAGAAAGAACTTTGCTGTCTGTCGCAGGGTCACAGATTTGGGCTAATTGGGTTTGGGCCAGCTGTTTGCATTGGGTTTGGGGGTGGCCTGGGCCAATCAGGTTCAGCTGTGGCCTGGGCCAATCAGGTTTGAGCAGGCTGGGCCAATCTGGATTAGGGGTAGACTTGGCTACTGGGGAATTAAGGGAATAGGAATCAGAGGTTGCACTGGAGCGGGGCCCCCATAAGTGCGGGGCCCAATTGGGCCAAATTGGTCCAATGTGCTTAAGACCGGCACTGCACCTGGCGACAAAACGCCACGTCTTTGAGGCGACTAATCTCCTTGAATGGCTTACTAGTATCTTGCACTAAAGTTTCCTGCGCCTATTCACACGCCGCGATATGTTTTTTAAAGTCGCTCGAAATTGCCAAGAGACTTAGGAAGGTAGATTGTAACTATCCAACTGCCTATAACAAAAAATACCTTACCGGTTCAGCACATTATAAAGTCAACTTTTATTCCTGCAAAGAATATGGAGTAAGCTTTCCTTCTCCTTTAAGAAAATCCGCCTGCGGCTGATTTTTAACCTTGCTGTAACCAGTCTTTTTTAATACCGGCTGCCTAGGAATGGACTCTCCTGTACATTGCTTTAGGAACTTTATGCCTCTTCAACCAGGTCTTAAAATAAATTGGGCTTATGAAACTGTTGTCTGCCTGGTATTATTAGGGATATTTGATGAATAACAATACCAATGTTTACTATATAACAATAAACAATGGCTATGTACCCAGCACGGCACATACAAGGACACTGATCTTCCCTTTTCCTCAGTAGGTTTCTAACAGTGGTACACTTACACTTAGGGCTAGGCCAGACGGGGAGATTCGGGGGCATTTTGTCGCCTGGCGACTTCTCGCCGCGACTTGTAGCCCCCGAACCTCCCCGAATAGCCACTTACCCAAGCGCACCGGCGTTGCTTGAAAACGCCGGCGCGTATCCACACGGAGCGGCGCGCTTTTTGAAATTGCTCCAAATTGCCCGGCGAGGCAATTTGGAGCAATTTCAAAAAGCGTGCCGCTCCGTGTGGATACGCGCCGGCGTTTTCAAGCAACGCCGGTGCGCTTGGGTAAGTGGCTATTCGGGGAGGTTCGGGGGCTACAAGTCGCGGCGAGAAGTCGCCAGGCGACAAAATGCCCCCGAATCTCCCCGTCTGGCCTAGCCCTTATAATCACTGTATATAAGGGACGTTTTTAATAACAAATTATGAACAAGCAATGACCAGTTTAAACAGTCTGTAGCAAGTTACATAATAAAAGTAAATATCTGATTGATTGCTGGGGGTTCCTTCACTAATGTAATATGCTAGTGTAACCCCCTGGGGATTAGAATGGTCCATTTGCATAATTGTTGTTGTTTACATATGATAAGAACATGTTTTTTTTCATGGTATCTTGCTTTTATTTTATAAGGACCAGTATCAGCTTTTAAATTGTTTGCCAATTCTACAATTGACTGCTGCAAACATTTCTGAATTAAAGACAACACATTTATATTCCATAACTCCGAAGAGTGTCTGTATTTTATTTATTACTTTCATAGTGCCATTAATCTTCCAGACATTTTCCGGCAAATTATGATTGGATGGGCCTCAAGAAACAAGTGAAGACTTTGATAAATTCTTTTTCTGCTTTAGGCATTTTAGCAGTGTCGTCACTTATGTTGCCTCTCATTCCATATCAAAAGTAAAAAAGAATCAGACAGGTGCTGTCCTTAAAGGAAAAGGTTAAGGATTGCTTTCATTTTTAAACTTAGTCAACAATTATTGCTGATTTGCTATTGGCAACTGTGTTTGTGCACTTAAGCAACTACTGTACTACTACTACACCTTCAACTGTTTTGTCAGACCCCAGTATGTTTATTGCCTTATACAACTTTGGAAAGCCACATATATGGGTGATTAACAACCAGAAGCCATCCTACAGGTTGCAGTTGATCTGCAAGTGATCTGGAAATTATGATAGGTTCCTGATGTCCACATTACAAACCACAAATGTATAGTCCCCACTTCCTACAACCCACTAACCTTTTGCTTTATTCCTGTGCCAAACTGTTGAACTACAAGTTAGGCCAGATCACTTATGTTTCTAGGTTCCATTCAAGCGATCTGCATATTTGACAAACAAGTCCACCTTCTGTTCAAGTCCTCCAAGCTCTGTGTTTTTTTTAACTATGTAGTAAACTGACTTTCAGACATAAAAAAAAAAGAAATCTGCATCTACCTACAGTATATCAGAATATTAAGGACATTTGCAAAAAAAATCAACTGCAAAACACCATATCATTAAATGAACAAGCATTGGTTGTCCATTAACCAATTTAGCCAACGATCAGTGACATAACTACCAGAGTATCAGGAGGTGCCCGAAAGAGAGAAAATGTGCATCCGGGGGGGGGGGGTTGTCTACGGGTAGTCCTGTACCTGGGCCCAGGAGGTCCTAGTTTCATTACTGCCAACTATGTCCAAATAATCCCTGTTCTGACCAGTTATACACTCATTTTTATTTAATGCATTAAAAATCAAATGCTTCATTTTGCATTTTTATAGTTACATAGTTAAATTGGGTTGAAAAAAGACAAAGTCCATCAAGTTCAACCCCCCATAGCTATACTAACTGTAGAGTTTAGTATCAAAATAGCCTTTGATATTATGTCTGTCCAAAAAAATCATCCAAGCCCCTTTTGAAAGCATCAACAGAATCAGCCATCACAACATCACCCGGTAGTGCATTCCACAACCTCACTGTCCTTACTGTGAAGAACCACCTACGCTGCTTCAAATGAAAGTCCTTTTCTTCTAGTCTCAGGGGTGGCCTCTGGTACGGTGATCCTCTTTATGGGTAAAAATGTCCGCTGACATTTGTCTATAATGTCCTCTAATCGATTTGTAAAGTGTAATCATGTCCCCTCGCAAGCGCCTTTTTTCCAGAGAAAACAACCCCTCATAATTTAAGTCTTCCATTCCTCTAACCAGTTTAGTTGCACGTCTCTGCACTCTCTCCAGTCCAAAACTGCACTGCATATTCCAGATGAGGTCTTACTAGGGATCTATAAAGAGGCATAGTTATGTTTTCATCCCTTAAGTTTATGCCCTTTTTTTTATCCAGGACAGAACCCTATTTGCTTTAGTAGCTACAGAATGACACTGCCCAGAATTAGACAACTTGTTATCTATAAAAACCCCAATATCCTTCTCACTTAAAGAAACTCCCAACACTGCCATTTAGCGTATAACTTGCATTTATATTATTGTTGCCAAAGTGAATAACCTTGCATTTATCAACATTGAACCTCATTTTCCAGTTTGCTGCCCAGTTTCCCAATTTAGACAAATCACTCTGCAAAGTGGCAGCATCCTGCATGGAACCTATAGTTTCTGCATCTGTCACCAGAGTGTGTTCTTGGGCACATGTGTGGACAACACTTAGGGGCATATTTATTATGCTGTGTGAGAAAAAATGATTAGAAGAATGGTGTAAAAAGCTGTGTAAAATAAATGACACAAAGGTGTGTGTGATTTTCTGCCATAAGAACTCCAGATTTGACACCAACTTTTTTTTTTGGAGAAGCATGGTGATGTGTGGTGTCTTACTCAGATTTTTTTTTTTTGACAAATAGTGGTGAAACGGCTGTCGAGGCGGAATGCTGTGCTGGAAACGGGGGCCCCCTCCATGTTGGTAATGTGCGATATGGACTTTGATTGCAACATAGAGATGCGGCTAAATTAAAAACGGCAGAAGTTCCGCATGGAGAAGATTTCAACAAACGGTCATTATCTATTTCATGTAAGCTTGGGTCATACAGTATGCTGGAGTGGCCTGGATGTGGAGTAAGTTTTGGAGTTTGAATGATCACATCGAAGTATGGCTCTGGAGGAGGTTGTGGGTTCCACAATGCTAGCCCAGAGGGGCACAATTGTGCTCTCTGAGCTAGAAGAGCCAAATTTATGGAAACCTACTAGTAGCTGCTGCATTTCTCACCCTAGGCTTTGTAAGATATGGGTGTCTAAAGGGCACAATATCATTTGTATTTCACCAGTATTAGGCTGGTGAAATGTTAAACTCCAGGGAAAACTTTGTTACTAAAGCAAGTAATGCTGCTTGATTCTGAACTGCTCAGTAAAAGCTGGATTAAGGGTCCCTGGAGTGGATGGAAGAGAGCAGGGTGGACTTCCATCCCTTGCTCCATGTAAGGGTTTGCAGCTGCCTAAACTAGGTAGCTAATTAAGGATAGTTAAAATGAGGTGTGGAGCAACACCTCATGGCTGGCTGTGGCTGCTGCTTTTTTCCTCTAGAGACCTCCTGGAGTGGAGGAGAGTGAGGGCCACTGAAGGAGTGCTGGTGAGCACCAGGGAACCAGAGAGTGATCCCCTGAGTTGGAGGGAGATTCAAAGGTCTGGGAGAGGACCAGAGAAACTACTCCCAGAGAAACTACTCCCAGAGAAACTACTCCCAGGAGATCAGAGTGTCTCAAGTGTGTCCAGAGAGGATTCTGGGATTTGTGGTCCAAGTGAAAAGCCAGTGAGGGCCAAACTCAAATGTGAGTAAAGTGAACACCAAGCGAGGGTGTTAGGATCAGGACTGTTTATGTTAAAAACTTATGTGATTCCCATGTGAAGCCAGTGGGCTGAAGAATTGTGTTCAGTTGCAAATAAATGCCAGCAAAGCTGCAATTTAATCATAAAAGGCTGTGTCAGTGTCCATTTCTGTGCTGAAATCTGTGCCGGGGCCTTGGGTTTCGCTACCGGAAGCTCACAGCTTATACTCAAGTCAATAAGCTTTCCCAGTTTTTGTAACTAAAATTAGGTACCTCGGCTTATACTCGAGTATATAGGTACTTGCTTTCAAAGATTTAAGCAAACACTAAACTTGAAATGTCCTGCTTTGTCAATTACCTTCTACTCCTTATCATGGACATCACATTTTTTAGCAGTTTTGAGACTGGGCACTCTTGTCTCCTGCAATCCCAACAGATATCCAGCACTTTCAATAATGGAGTTTTACTTATCTGGGGTGCACGTCCATTGGTGTGTTCACCTCCACATCCTCAAACGAAATCCATAAAGATAAACAGCACTCCCATATGATGATAAAACCGCCTTTATTGCAGCATTATTAGTGGCACATATCATCATATGGGAGTGCTGTTTATCTTTATGGATTTCACTCTTGTCTCCTGGCAGCAGTTTCTCTGGTCCTCTCCCAGACCTTTGGAGCTCTCTCCAACTAAGAGAAATCACTCTCTTGTTCTGTGGCCCTCACCCTCCTCCACTCCAGGAGGTCTCTAGAGGAAAGCAGCAGTAGCACTAAGGTGTTGCTGCACGCCTCCTTTTAACTAACACATACAGTACCTGTAGTTAATTACCTCTAACTATCTTTAGCTTGGCACCTGCATAACCCTTACGTGGAGTAAGGGACGGAAGACCACCCTGCTCTCTACCATCCACTCCTGGGACCCATAATCCATCTTTTACTGTGCTGGTTCACAATTTAAGACAGCTTTACTAGCTGCAGCAATACACATTTCCCTGGTGTTTCTTATTTCACCAGCCTAATCCTGCAGAAATACCCGATATCGTGCACTTTTGACACACATATCTTACAATAAATATATTATATATATATTTTTTATACAAATTAATTGCTATATGACACTCTAATATCTGACTTATTGACCACAAAAATGTCCACCTTCTTATTGGATGTATGTTTGCCTGATTTGAACAGCAGGAGGTGAAGAGGAGCTACAGCTCATCTAAGCACCATGTAGGCAACGCCTATTCCCCCCCTTTAATTTATGTGTTATTCAGGCACACTAGGGGGTAGGATAAAAGATGGCTACATGCCTTTACAAGCCCACCTGTCATGAAGCCACACAGTGCTATACAGTGCCAGTGCAACCTGGTCAGATATGTTGCCTCCTCACTTGCGTGCCTGTGTGCACAAGCATACACATGGCAAAAAAGAGCATGTACTCCCCAACAGTTTCAAAGGATTGGGCTGCCAGGGTGGGGGACTTAACTAGGGGAAGGTGGCAGAAGAAGGTGCCTGGTGCCCCTCCACCTTTACTCCCTAGGCTCCAACCTCTATTTTGAAGAGCAATATATCTGAGCTAAGCGCATAGCAGGGTGCAAAGTGGGAAAAACAATCTGCATCTGTTTTTTCCATCCTTCTTCAAACTACAGCCTTTTGGTGGTCCAGTACAGGTAGGAAGCTTGGGTCCATTTTGCTCCTATTGCTGTTGGCCTGGTACCATTGTACCTCCAAATGGTTGTTTTATCTAAAACCATCACACATAATTAAAATGAACGGAATGTAAGGGCTCTATCAAGCATTTATTTCGAGATTTACAAATGTATACCAAGTATGTAAAAATGCAATATACTGTTTTTGGTTTCTGAACAAGCATAAGAAAATGAAGCATGTTTTTTGTACATTTCAATGTATGCTAAAAAACTAATATAACCCTATAAAAAATGGTAAAAAAAAATGCAAATGCAGCATGTTACATCTACAAAAATGCCATGAAATGTGAATGAAGTTAAACGCTCATGAGTACAACTAGGCAGACTATAATGGAATCATTAAGCAAATGTATTTATATGCTTTTGTGTCCCAAAAGGCCTATGTGTAAGAATCTTAAAATAGGGTGATCATGTTAAAATGGAGCTGTTGTTTTTTAGGTTATGTCATTGGGAGGTCTCCAGAAATGAGCTGCACCTACAAAATAATGAAATAAAGATTATCCCAAATTAGCAAAGCTAGGAACAGAGACTGCACTGGTAAATTTTCTAGATGAAGAAGCTTAGTGCATATAGCCTGCCTCTGTACTGCAGAAGTAAGATTATATGTCCAGCTCCAAGATTCACATTAGATGAACAGTAGATAAAGTATCTTCCATTGTGTGTTTACAGTGTTCTGCAAACATATCTATGTAGCACAAGTAGGTGTTCTATAACTGCTCCTAATGCTTGCTGATTAATAGAAATGGGTTCACTTTCCAGGGTCTGTCCCAAAACCTGACATCATCAGATCACTGTAAAATTAACATTTAGTATTATACAGATGGCACTATGCTAAGTCATTTTTTTTATTCAGTGTCCATTTAAATTTTTTGTAGTTATTATATTATTTGAATTCCCCAAAAAACAGATATTAAGTCTTTTGGTTTATGTGGTTTAGTGACTGCCAACAACATTACAGCAGTTAAAGCTGCATGCTGTAAAGGGGCAAAATATGGAAGGCTAATAAATAAAAAAAACTAAAAATAAGATTGTTAGAGGAGACATAAAAATATGTATTTGAAAAGATGTAAAGTTTGGTGAGTAGTGATGGGAGAACTTATTCGCCTGGTGCAAATTCACGCGATTCGCTGCCAGCAAATAAATTCGCGAAAAGCCTGCAAAAATTCTCCTGGCGAAAATTCGCAAGCATAAAAAAAAAATGGTCGCCGGTGTCCAATAATGAGACGCCAGCGGCGCTTCCCTAATTTTTCAGCGAAGCCTTGCATTTGGCTTGTTGATGTTTGACAATGTCAGCAGTAGATGAGTTTGTAGGAACAGTATTTGGTGGAAGTTTGAGGTGTGCAACATGTAACTTACAACTTAGTGCACATCTGTCTGCCATGTAATAATTCAGCTGGAGATGATTGAGTTGCTATATGGCACGTTGCTCTGTAGTTATATATTTTCTGTGAGACAGCCTCGCTTATATCCTTTGGTAGTATAGAAACAGCTGAACCTGCATCAAGCATCAGGTTAATGGAGTGCCCCTTGTCAGCAGAAGCAGTATTGACATTGACGGTGCATATAAACTTGTCTGGAATAAATGTACCAGCTTTATCCACACTTAACACTGTAACATTTGTAGTAGTGAGTTCTTTTGCAGGACATGTAGCATAATTTAAAAAGAAGAGAAAAGAAACCCCGTTATTTAGGCAATCCTATGTTGGATACAGTTCCAATAACTGGAATTAAATAATGTGTTACAATTGGACTTAAAGTGCAGTGCAGACGTATAAGTTAATATGGTAATAAATATGATGAAGTTACCACTTAATGAAATAGAATTCACCTAAATCAATTGATTAATCAATTCATGAAATTATTTTTCATAGTATTTTTCTTAGTATTTCTTGCCTATAAATTATTCTATAACACTATCAATTTATTTATTTAATTAATTGGTCTGCACTGCACTATATCTTAATTTCACCTGATCTCATTTATGTTATTATTTTATTATTACAAGTTCATAATATCATGTGTTTAATGAATTAATCTACTATGAAAAATAATTTAATGAATTGATTAATCAATTGATTTCAGTGAATTCTCATTCCTTAAGTGGTAACTTCATCTTTTTAACTTATATTTATTACCATATTAAATTATACGTCTGCACTGCACCTTCAGTCCAATTGTAACACGTTATTTAATTCCAATTATTGGAACTGTATCCAACATAGGATCGGCTAAATAACAGTGTTTCTTTTCTCTTCTTTTTAAATTTGTTTACAAAGTACTTCTGACATTGGTCAGATCTCTGTATTAGGCAAGCAGAAGTAACCTTTTTTATTGAATGGCAACAAGGGCACTACTTCTTTCTCTATGTAGCATAATTTGCAATGTGTTGTGTTGAACCACAGCGAAAACAGTATTTTTTATTTGTATTTGCTGCATGGCTTTGCAGTGAATCCCTTTCCTTAGCACTGCATTTTGCCTGTAACTGTGCATTATTAGGACACAGTACTGGATTCACAGTCTGTACATTCCCAGCAGTTCCCTGATAGAGTTTTAGCCTCTGTCATTGCTGTTTCAATTTGGCTAGCAATTTGGCTAGTAATAGCCTTTGCAAGGGTTAAATCCTGCTGTAGGAGCAGTCTCTCCCTAATGCGATGTAAGTTTGTTTTTTCCACTATTTGGTCTCTTAGCATTTCATCTGTTAGAGAAAGCTGCTACAAAATATTCTGTGAATTCGCCATTACGCTGTCCACGTTGGCGGAAATTATATCTTTCAGCAACCACATTTACTCTTGGCATGAAAAAAGTAAAAGCAGTTTCATAAGTCTCATCAGGTAATGGTAATGTATAGAATATAAGCTGTCCCTCTGCTCCCAGGCAGTGAATAAGGAAAGCACGCTTTCTAGCTGCAGAAATCTCCCCTTGGTCAGCAACAATAATGTAATTATCAAACATACGGATCCAAGCAGTAAAAGTTATGGTAGGCTCACTAGGGGTTGGAAGAAAAGGTGCAGGCTGCTGCAGAGGTAGAAAAGACATCCTGTCACCAATCTGTTGTGTTTTGGTAGCCGAGGATGAGCAGATTATAACAGTGCTTTATTAGCAGGTTCATGTAGCCAGTACACAACAGCAGTAACTTGAACTCTATCACTCTAAAGCTGTACAGAAAGCACTGTGTATATGTATATCACAAGCAATGTGCACAAGTGACACCCACAGGCCATTTGTATAATCACCACACACATCTCATATATAAAAACATTTACATGTAAATAAACCATTTTCATAATAATATTTTTTTTTTCAACAGTTGAATACTTACGCGCTGTTTCTGTAAATGTTCTGGAAGCAAATGCAACAGTTTTCTCTGAATGATCAGCATGGATTTGTGTGAGAACTGCACCAACACCATAGTCTGAAGCATCTGTAGTAACCATTGTGGGTAGTGCAGGATCAAATAAAGCTAGTGCTGGACTGTTCACAATTAACTGTTTCACTATTTCAAAGCTATGTTGAACAGTCTCTGACCAAACCAGACTTGCAGTTCCACGTAGTAGTGCTCTAAGTGGTGGATTCGCAGTCTGTACATTCCCTGCAGTTTCCTGAATGAGAGTTTTAGTCTCTGCCACTGCTGTTTCAATTTTCTAGCAACTGTAATAGCCTTTGCAAGAGTTAAATCCTGCTCTAGGAGCAGTCTCTCTCTAATCGGTGCTGCTACTAATTGTTCTGTGGATTCGCCATTATGTTGTCCACGTTGGCAGAATATATATCTTTCAGCAACCACATTTACTCTTGGCACGAAAAAGTTCTTTATAGCAGTAAGTGCAGTTTCATAAGTCTCATCAAGTAATGGTAATGTACAGTATATTCACTGTCCCTCTGCTCCCAGGCACTGAATAAGTAAAGCACGCTTTCTAGCAGCAGAAATCTCCCCTTGGTCAGCAGCAATAAACACACGGATCCAAACAGTAAAAGGTATGGTAGGCTCACCAGGGTTTGGTAGAAAAGCTGCAGGCTGCTGAAGAGATAGAAGAGACATCTTGACAATTTGTTGTGAATTGATAGCCGAGGATGAGCTAAACTCTAGCACCTTAAGCAGTATAGGGGGGAGGCCCTCCCAGAGCTGCTTTAGACCCTCCCAGAGCTGCTTTAGAAGGTGAAAAATGACACTTTACACTTCAATATTAGAAAAACGGTTACAAATAGAAAATAGACAGTAATTGGAAAAAGTCGTGAATTATGGTGATCTATCTTAAAATAACTAGTTGTTTGAAGGTAGACAACCCCTTTAATAAAGTTTGTCATAGAAAAAGCACATAGGTGGGGCCAGCTCCAAAAGGAGAGGAGACTTAGCTGTACATTCAAAGAGCCATGCTTCTTTCATGCATTGTATATTAATAAATACGTTGCAGTTGCAAAATCCAAAATCTCATTGTTAAGGAGTACCAGGGACCCATAAAGAAGCAAAATTATGTTTTCATCCCTTGAGTTAATGGTCTTTTTTTTATACAACATCACGTTATTCAAAAGTAACAGTTATGGCCCATGTGGCCCAGATTGGTTACTGCCTTGTCACCAGGGTAACCAGTCAGTGGAAAACAAGAGAGCTGAAAAGCAGGAAGTATGATTCTGGCTATTATGTTAGACATCCAGTCACCCCAGCCTTTATACATTACATTTTTGCATAATTAACTATAGTTATCTATTTACCCAGTTTTTATTTTATAACCTTTAAGGATATTCTCCAAGATACTACAGCACAATTTAGTATATGTATTAGTTATTACTTAGAATTTAGCAAAATGTATTATCAAAAACAGTGCTTTTGATGCCTACCTCCAGGTCATTTGTTCTATTTGGATATAGATGTATACTTTGACAATACTTATCTGGACCACATCCACGGAGACCCTTACCCCACTGCATATCTGCTCTTGTTTTCTTGGCAGTAAACCTATGGCTGCTGCAAATCAATTCCTCCACAACAGTCCTGGGAGGAGGCAATGCTGGGGTGGTGGGCCCACAGGGTCTGTGCTAAAATGCTTAGCACATATAGTAACCATTCTTTTATTAATTACAGGCTGGCAATGTAATGACAAATATATAGCTGTGATATTGTTACATACATTATTGTTGTAATGTTTCATGCGTGAATATACACTCATGTGCATGCCCAAATAAACTCATGCTTGTATAAATGCTTGCGAACATGTGTAAATTGCTGCGCATCTGCAAAATGATGGGCACAGAACAGAGAGGGGACAGGAATAGGGGTAGCAGGCAGAGAAAGCATGTGCTTGTCCCCCCCCCCCC
>CM044444.1:59024742-59052307 GCA_024363595.1 Xenopus borealis
TTTTCAGGGTATAGTTTTCCTTTAATATCTTTGACTTTAATCCTCAAATTCACTAAATTGCGGATTTTACTGAACATTACCTCGTTCACCAGACTTGCCCTCGCCAGCTCAGACCAGGGGAAGTGTTATGGAGTGAAAACATAAGCAAAAGTCCTAAAAAGTTTTTTGTGTAACTGCTTTCCCCCATACATTTTATATTATTTTACACTGTGCTTGTGTGTAGGACATTACAACAACTCTAGTCTTTATTAAGGATTCTGGACATGTCAACTTAATGTAATGAAAGTGCCCATATTCAATAGAAAATTACCCCCCAAAAAATTTGATGTTCGAATTTAAAACTTTTTTCACTTCGAAATTCGACCATTAGTAAATCTGCCCCATATTGTTCTACAACAGCAGCTACAGCTTTGTTTCCCCTGCAACTCCCTGTAGCTGACCATATACTGTTCCATAACAAGAGCAACAGCTGTTTCCCTGCGACTGCCTGCACTTGATCATGTACAGCTCCACAACTGCTGCAGCAAGACTATCTGTTGGTTAAGTATTCATTCAGAAGGTTAAATTTTCCTTTATTTAACAGGCCCTGTTTGTTGTTTATTAATGGTTTATTAGTTGTTTATTAGACAAGAAAAACAGTCATGAAATATTCAAATGTAATTCTTTATTAAATAAAATATTATTATTAGATAAAACAAAACTAAAGACTGCTTATATAATTACATTTTTGACTCTGTGTAAAAAAGTAACACGTGTCAATTTAAAAATCTGAATATATATATTAGATTACTTTAGTATAAATATGAGGTTTGGAGTATACAGGACTGTATTTTCTACAGTTTTAAAGGGGTGGTTCACCTTTCAGTTTAGTTTTTAGTATGTTATATAATGGATAATTCTAAGCAACTTTTCAGTTGGTCTTCATTTGTTCTTTCATAGTTTTTAATTATTTGCCTTCCTCTACTGACTCTTATCAGCATTAAAATGGGGGTCACTGACCCCATCTAAAAACAGATGCTCTGTAAGGTTACATATTTATTGTTATTGCTACTTTTTATTAGTCATCTTTCTATTCAGCCCTCTCTTATTCATATCTCTTATCATCCAGATTGCCGAGACCGCAAACAGAGCTGCTGAATAAAACCCTAAATAACTAAAAAAAAACACATTGTAAATGGTCTCAATACAACACTCTACGTCATACTAAACATTCATTTAAAGGTGAACAACCCTTTAAGGATGGAAAAACTAATTTTATACAAATAAAAATATTAAAATAACAAATATGCTTAAAAAAACAAATGGCGGGAGGAGTTTAGCGCATTATGGGTTGAATTGTCCTTTAAAGGAGAACCAAACCATAAAGTAAAGTAAAAAAACCTTATCCCCCTACTCTAAAAAGACCCCCCTCCAGCCTAGCTGCTACCCTGGGTAAATGCCCCTAAGTCTCTACTTACCCCTTGGTGCAGATTCAGGGCATAGGAGTTGACGGTTGTAATGGAAATAATCAGCGGTCTCAGAAATTGCTGAAGTGAAGGATGAAGACCCAAAGATTACTGAAGAGCCGGAAGATGGCACCCGTGAACTCCGATGCCTTGTATCTGCACCGATGGGTAAGTAAAGAGTTGGGGCATTTATCAGGGGTAAGAGCTAGGCTGGGGGGGGGGTCTATGTAGGGTAGGGTTTTTTTTTAAATTAAAGGTTGAAGTCTGCTTTAAAAATGTACTTCTACCACTAAATACCATTTATGAATTATATGATTTAGAGATCTTTTACATTCGATTAAAAATATGCTTAATTTGTACCACCATTTCTATCCTTAAAATTTCAGTACAGAACAGTCTATGGTGCTAATAATTGATTGGTTGCTATGGGTAACTGTCCATGGACAAATCTGTCCACTGTTGATGAATGAGCCCATTTGAAAAACAAGCAAAATATGCCTCTCAAAGGTGTTATCTTAGGCTTGTACACAGTACTTATTAACACAGCTATGTGCATTTAACACATCAGTTTTCAGAAACAACTCAAATGGGATATGTATTAAGAGTTAATTAAAATGTTAATAAAAACATTAAAAGGACACTGTCATGGGAAAACATTTTTTTTTCTTCAAAACACATCAGTTAATAGTGCTGCTCCAGTAGACTTTTGCATCAATTTCTCAAAAGAGCAAACAGACTTTTTTTATATTCAGTTTTAAAATCTGACATGGGGCTAGCCATTTTGTCAATTTCCCAGCTGCCCCTGGTCATGTGACTAGTTCCAGCACTTTAGGAGGGAACTTCTTTCTGGCAGGCTGTTGGTTTTTCCTTCTCAATGGAACTGAATGGAATGCAGTGGGACATGGGTTTTAACTATTGAGTGCTGTTTTTAGATCTACCAGACAGCAGTTATCTTGTGTTAGGGAGCGGTTATCTGGTTACCTTCCCATTGTTAGGCTGCTGGAGCAGTAAAGGAGTAAAGAGTGATTGAGGTTTATCAGAGCACAAGTCACATGACTTAGGGCAGCTGAGAAACTGACAATATGCCAAGCCCCACGTCAGATTATTAAATTAAATTAAATATAAAAAAATCTGTTTGCTCTTTTGAGAAATGGATTTCAACGCAGAAATCTGCTGGAGCAGCACTATTTAATGCATTTTGGAAAAAAAAATTCCCATGACAGTATCCCTTTAAAATTTCACACCTACAGACTCTCAAAACTAAGCCCCAACTACTTATAACTAGGCATTTACGTGTTTGTGTGGATCAGGCAGATTCACGGAAATAAACAGGCAGCTTCCAAATAAGGAATGTTGGAAATATACTAAACGCATACAGTGGGATATAGCATTCTCAGCATAGTTCTCAATTTACTTACAAATCCAAAGCATTTCTACAGCAACTGTTAACATACAGTTGGGTCCTGAATAATAGCAGTCCGACATTACTAACCTGATAAAGCACTGTTTTTGGTAGAAATTAAATTTCTACATGGCAAAACATTAACTAGTAGGTATAGTGGCGTAATAGAAAATCAACAGACCCGACAGTCACAACATGCATGCAAGTGTTCAAAATAGCTTGCTCCAAATAATAGCAGCGTGACGTTAGTAAGGTAATTCATTCTGTGAAACAAATGTTGTGCATGCTGGTTATAGTGCATTTCTCTCAGACAATATGAGCAAAATAGGGTGTTCCAGACATTGTTCAGAAGAACAGCGTACTTTGATTGGAGAGGGGAAAACATGTAAGAAGTGCAAAAAATGATAGGCTGCTCAGCTAAAATGATCTCAGATGCTTTAAAATGCAACCAAAACCTGGAAGAAAACGTAACATAAAGAGAAAAACAGGTGCCAGTTAACTCCATGCAACACAGATTTGCAGCAGTTCTCAGAAAGTGATTATACAATTAGATCAGTGATTCAAAGAAAAGAAAAATCACTTTTCAGTTTATACAGTGAATGTTCGAGTTTGTAAAGAAGAATTAGACACTGCTATTTTTTGGAACAGCCTAATATTCCATTTTCTTTCACTTTCTGTAAAGCAAAAACACAAATTTGATACACTGTAGTGTGTTGCCAATGCATCTGCGTGCATGGAAATAAAAGCTAATAAAATGATTTTGAGTTTTATTCACTTTTTTTAAAACTCTGCTATTATTCTGGACTCAATTGTATGGCAGAAAATTTTCTGACTGCCAATAATAGAAAAGTTAATTCCAGTTAGGGAGTTTGTATGGCTTAACCTTCTAAGGTTAGAAGTTACAAGAAAATATTTGCAGACATCAATAATTTTACACAAAAAGTAAAGATAGAAAACAGTGATGACAACCAAAAACTGTGAAATGAGCCTCCCTTATTGAAGAAAAAGCACTTGGAAATAGTTTTTACTCTGTTACCTGTTAGCAGTTCATTATTGCATGTCAAATAGGGCTATAAACACAGCACCTCTGAACAGTTTACTAAATATTTGGTAATGATGACATAACACAAAAAAAAAAAAAATTTGAGGTAACAGGACCACTGTAACCTTTTCATCAGTTTATTATGCTATAATTTACCCTTTTATAAACGCTACCATAAAAAGGTTAAAATATTTTTGTAATATTCACGGAAGAGAGCCAGCTGGGGCTAGAACAATTCCACAGACATAAAAAAGGCCAACAAGGAGATTGAGCTTGGCTGTTCTCTGTGGAATTTTGTTGAAGTTCTGACTTCTGAACTGTCTCTCTAAAGAAAAAGCCAGTGGGACAGTGAGCAGTGGCAAGGCCATGCTTATTGTGTACCTTGTTGCAAGGATGGAAAATATAAGATATGGGAGAAAAACAAGCAAGTTGTAGAGCATATATGAAAACATTGGGCCAATGAGAATTGCAAGGGTTACTATGCCAGCCTGTCGATCAGATTCCATGTCCCGAGTATTGTTACTATGAAGAATAGCTTCTGTGCTGAGGGCAAGGGGCACAGCATACAGTAAGGGTGTTACCGCAAGGTAACCAACTTGCACTGCATGAGCAAACATAACAGCCAATGGACCAAATGTGATAAGGATTACAAGGTCTCCCAGAGCAACATACTTAAATCCTATTCCTGTAAAGATACAGAAAAGTTCAGAATTAACAACAGATTTATAGATTTAAAAACTCTAAGCACTATTTTGCAATTTTAAAGAGAAGTTACAAATGAGGAATACTAAAATGACAACTCAAAATATACTGTATAAAGTACCTAGCAGCCAGCCATATTTCTCATACAGATTTTCAAGCTTCTTGCAGGCAGACTGGTTATCTGGTACATGCTTTTTACACATATCCTGACATTAACTGGAGAACAACTTAATATGGAAATTGTTACATTCACCCAGCATATGGTGCCTCTAAACTTTTGATAAAGCAACAAACCAAAATTTCTATAATGGTATCATGGGGCTGCTGGAGTTTTTAACTTAAAAGTTTTCTGTGCTTCTGACAAATTTGCCTATTTAGCTATTCGGGATAGGATATAAAATCTATATAGGTCTTTCAAAGTCCAGAAATGACACGAAGTACAAAAATACAGAAACTGTTTCCCCATGGAGACCATGCGTGGTTCTAAGTTATACAGATATCACTGCATCACTAAAAAAATATATGGCTACTCCAGTATGGCAGAAAGATGCGATAACCACAGAAACAGTAATATATGGGGGAAAATGGTCTAAGGGAAGTTGCAGCACCATCTTACCTCTCTTTCCTAGTTGCATGCTTATAGACATAACAAAAGTGTAGGACATTATTTGTCATGTGCAAAAACTGCAGCAATGTGTTTAGGCACGTCAAACTTGCACCGCAAACATAAAAAAGATTTATTTATGAACACTGCCAGAAAAAACAAGCAAATCAATAATTTGCTTTGATTGGACAGCTGCAGGAAGATCCATGAAAGTAACGATTTAATTGGTTGTATATATTTATTTATACGGTTATCTGTAGTCATGCATGCTGTTAAATATATTCATACATTTGTATGAAGGTGCATTGAAGCAACTTATATCTATGCAGCTGTCTGTTTTTGACTCTGTTTTCAATATATATTGGTAACTGTCCTTGTTTGCCTGTATCCTTCTGACGGGGTGTTGAATGGGGAATTGCAATAAATGCCTCAATATCTCTATAGCCTCTTATACCTCTGGACATTGCTAGGGTTTATTAATAGCTTTACATATTGTAGTTACATGGGAATTATGTTCATAACTGTGAGCACAGTTGTCTACAGGTATTGTTCTTTGTATGCACACTTTGTTATCTGTATGTATGTTGGTATACATGTATGAATGACCACTATGTAGTTATGTTTCATTATATGTCCAGATGAATAAATATTTTTTTATTTCATTTCTCTAACAATATTTCTGCTCTATGCTAAAGGTTACCCTGTTAATGTAGGCACACCACAATGACACTGGAGTGTGCAGAGATCACATTCACAGTTATGTTCTGCAGAATGGCATTATAAGTAATAATAAGCATGCCTTAAAAATAGTTCTTTTCAAACTATTTTAACTGCTTTTTATGATGGCAATAGCAAGACTTTGGATAGAGGGGTTGCAGTAGATATGATATATTTGCATTTGGCCAAAGCATTTGATACAGTACCTCTTAATCGACAGCTTTCTAAACGAAGGTCTGTTGGCCTTGGTAATGTTGTTTGTACATGAATAGGAAACGGACTTAAGGATTGTGTACAGAGGATGGATGTCAATAACACATTATCTATTTGGAGTAGGGTTGTTAGTGAGGTCCCACAGGGTTCTGTATTGGGCCCACTTTTATGTAATATGTTCATAAAAGACTTGGAGGAGGGTGCTGTAAGTAATGTATCAGTGTTTGCAGATGATGCAGCCCAATTAATTCCATCCAGGATGTGGCATCCTAGCAGCAATTCTATTTTAATCTAAGTTATTGTTACTATGTACAGCATGGAAAAGAAGTATTGAATATTTTTCTCAGTAAATATGTTTCTGCAACAATAAGGTTGCAAAGGTCTAGAGAGTTTTGCTTTTACCCATCATGTGATGATTCTTGTGTCGTACTTGGTAAGGAGAAACCTTTTTATAGGTCATCAATATTGACTAAACCAGAAAATATTAATTTGCAGGATGCTTTCAGACAAATTTCAGCAGGTTTCTTGGTTTTCCATACCTTTTTTGCACCTCCTTTTCTTTATGTGTTCAAAACTTATTTCCCTGGGTCATTACACTTTATTACACATAACTTAATTTAAGTTCTTTGTATGTGTGGATTACGTTGGTTGTTCGCGACATGTGGTGTAAATTGCATGTTAAAATTCCCATCAGAAATATATTTACTGAAAATAATGTTGACAGATATATATATCTTGGACTTATCCTGATGCTCACCATAATGGTTCTTGGATATTCCCTAAGCAGCACTACATTATGCCATTACTATAATCGCTGCATTTGATGCACTGTTTGATGTGTGAACTTATCCATTCCACGGTCTCTTTTGGTTGGACCATGTAATTTGCTGCATGTTGATTTTGTCCTTGGCTATACCACATGATTGTTTTAGACTGACCTGGTTTGGGACACACACAAGAGGCTCCTAATGTTGGTCAAGGCACTCTATGCACTAACCATGATAATGGGGGAATAGGTTGGATCTTTGTAGTTTACAGGTATATGGGCAGTGATTAACACAGACACACCTCTGGTTGTGACCTTATGCCCTAAAACCTCTACCAGTGTGTTGGCCTGTCCTGAACCACACACACACATTTACCCCTTTCCACTGTAGGCACGGCGTGACATTATGGCCATAACACTTGTTATGGTAATTGGCATGTTTGTTAATAATAACTGAAGTTAGTGGCTATAGGTCCATTTTCACTCCCATAGAAAGGGGAGGATTATGTGTGTATTGTCATAATCAGAGGCCCACCAGGGACTCAACCACCTCTACTGTAACAGACATCTGTATGCCATGGTCTATTAACCATTTTGTGACCCCCAGATTGGGAAACTTTGATGCTAGAGTTGGCCTGTTGAAGGGTCACAACATTCAGAGCCCATTGTTAGAACCAGTGTTTTTTATGCTTCACGGTGTGTCATTGCTATGATGTCAGCAATGTGGGTGGGTCTTATGATCACTTCGCCTCACTTTGGCTACAAATTGTGTATTCTATCACTGCACGGTATTTCCTTGAAAAAAGGTCCCAAACATTGGATTAATAAACTTTTTTTATTTTATCCTAAACTTTTGTTCTACAAATCCTGCGAGTGCTATCACTTTTTACGTGTTATAGTGATGATGTCTCTAATTAAATCTACACACATTCTTGATCACAAAAACATTTAATTTGCCTTTAAAGAAAAAGTTATTTCTTTCATTTTGTTTTTGCCATACATACCTCCAGTATAAAGGAATGAACTAGACAGTCCTCCAAAATATATAAGGGCCAGGTGCTCTAGCTTCAGCTTGGATAGGAAGTAGAGGAGGGCAGCACACAAACAACCTAAAGTGTACAAAAAAACACCAAACCGGACAACATCCTGTGGTTCAAGGATATGGTCTACCAAGGTTCGGTCATCACTTTTCTTGTGATCAATCCCTTTGGAGAAGTCATAGTATGTGTTTACTAGATTCCCAGCTCCGTGCACAGCTAGCACTGCCAAAGCACAAACAACTAAAAGCAATAAATCCAGTGAGCCTCCAGAGCGATAGGCAATGGCAGTTCCCAATGCTACAGGAGTAAGGGAGGCACTAAAGCTCCAGGGACGTAGTGCCAGCACGTAAGTGGCACATTTTTGTTTGAAGCTGGCAGCCTTTGGGGGAGCTTTATCTGTGCATAGAGTAGTTGTGCCATTAGACAATAAATGGGCCTCCCCGGTGAGTTTTGTCAGGTCCAAACCATTTAAGTTCTCAGTTTCAATACTAACATTATTCAGGCAGTCATCTGGCTTCATGATAAAGTCCAGTACGTTGCAACTGCAAAAAAAAAAACAACATACATAACATAACACAGGCAACACTTTATAAGATATATATTCACAAAAGCTTTAAGCAACGAGATTTTATGTGACAATTTGTAATGAATGCTTATATGTTTTCAGGCCCTTGAAACTACAGAAAGCTTTTCATTTCATAAATCCTATGAAATGTTGCCCACATAATTGAATGTATGAGAAAATACAACATTCATTTATAAAACATCAGCAGTTATTTAGAATCTGCAATATGTAAGGTGACCATTATGGGATCAAGCAGAGCATAGCAAAATGGTGAATAAGGCATATAAAGACATAAAAGGACAATATTTACGGATATCTATATGACAGTTCAGTAAAATAATTTAATAGGTCACTTATTATGATATTTATTATATTGTATAAAAAGTTTGTACGGAGCACTCACCCAAAGCTGCAAATTAATTCCAACGGAACACCTGTGCTGACACGTAACAAGTCAAGGCCAAATTCTCTTGAACAATTTTCCAAAATACAGAGCACTTGATGTCCAGGATTCATAAAATCTTCATTTATTGGATACTTTTAAAATCAGTATATTAAGCATTATGTGACAGTATACAGACGCCAAGAAACGCGTCAAGTGTGGGGTATACAGTCACATAATGCTTGATATACTGATTTAAAAAGTATTATATTTATTATCAACATATTAATGATAATTTTTCATTGAAAAAGAATTACCAGTCCACTAAGATGGCCTTTTTAGAATGATCTGTTCCTTATCTACATGGCTAATCTACTTCCATAGAAGGAAGAGATGGCTTTGTTTATATAGTAAACTAACCAGGTAGTACTGTGCTATTAAGAATAGGAAGAAGAATTTGACTTTATATGTAATTTGAAAATGTGTCCTGTTAAATTCAAAGATTAACAAAAAATATACTATAATTGAAAGGCAAAAAGTACATTTAAAGGAAAACTATACCCCCAAAATGAATACTTGAGCAACAGATTAGTTTATATCAAATTAAGTGGCATAGTAAAGAATCTTATCAAACTGGTAGATATATTTAAGTAAATATTGCCCTTTTATTTCTCTAGCCTTGAACCACCATTTCATGATGGTATGTGTGCTGCCTCAGAGATCACCTGACCAGAAATATTTCAACTCTTAACTGTAACAGGAAGAAGTGTTGAAGCAAAAGACAGAAAGTTGGCTCATGTGACCTAACTTTATAGTTTGTTTGGTATGTTTGTATGCACCGTTGAATCATACGATTCCAGGAGGCTGTCCTTATTTTTTTTAAATGGCAATTTTCTATCTTTGATTACCCAATGGCACATGCTTTTAAAAAAGTATATTATTATGAAAATTGTTTATTTACATGAAGCAAGGTTTTTCATGAGTTGTTTTATGCAATATCTTTTTATAGAGAACTACATTGTTTGAGGGGGTATAGTTTTCCTTTAATACGTGCCCTATCCATTGCACTAATGTTAAAGAATGGCAACAGCAACCAGCAAAACAAATGCAAATCAAACTACTCACCTCTTTAAAACAGAACACACATGGAATCCACAGCCTGCGTGGCTAATTAGCAATCCATGTAGATGCATAATGCATGGCTGCACATAAATCAGTTCGGTCTACAGCAGCAAGCATGCATGCATGCTAATTGGCCATGCAGGTTGTGTGGATGGATTCAATGTATGTTATTTTTTAAAGAGGTGAAGTGGAAACACTATTTATCATAAAACAAATCTCAGATACCTTCGCTGTAGTAAAGGACACCTTTCAAACGCTAGTCCAGTCCTTTTGCACAGCACACTGCATTAGTGTTCACTGCTCCATAGTGTGACGAAAGTGCAATACTAAAGGATTTTGTTTCAGGACGTTTTACCTCACTTCCTCCTATAAGCGATCTTGCGTTTCAAAGCACCGCGGCTCCACTAAACATGGCCGTGCGTTCCACTTGATATTTCCCGTTCTGTGGGCGAAAAGGGAAATGACTGAGTGTATTGTGTTCGGTCACTTGAACTCACTTTCTCCTTCCAGCGCGTCTGAGTAACGTTTAAATACTAAACTCATTTCTGCAATCTTTTTCCCATTGGGTGGAGCCGAGAGACAGTGCTCGAGTGGAACGCAATTCCTCTGGTAGAAGGAAATGAGGTAAACGCCCTGTGACAAAATAATGTCCTATTTCCCGTTCGGTCCGTGTTGCAGCTGTAGACAGCCCTGATGCTATATGTTGTACTTGTACCAAAGGACGAAACAGCGGCTGAGGAGCATTATCTGTCAGAGAGGCGTTGTAGTGGTAAGAAGAAGGGGCTTTACTTGCTCATTATTTAGCCATAACATCGGTGATTAAACTGTGGCGCTGTTATTTTCTGGCATCTATAAGACTACTTTGTTTGCAGGTGTGATCTCTGACAGTATTAAACATTCACATGGTACAGTTATGTTCATGTCAACTCTTCTTGTGCTGAAGCGATATATTATCTAGATTAAGGCCTTACGTTTTAGATAAAGGCAGAAACATTTATTTTGACCACAGCTGTTCGATGTATTTATTTAGCAATGTCACTTATATGGTCATAGTTAATTTGGCCTGAAAAAGAGAATGATCACTCAGCAGTAGACACAAACGGGTGTGAAGTCTTGAAAACAATGACAATACATTTTTCACTGCATAATGGAGTTCAGGAGTGCTTTTATTTTTGCAATATTTTATGGCTCTGGGGGGCGCAGGTCTAGACGCAGTCCATTCTTTTCAACAATGTTGTACCCACGAGATGCTTTTAAGTGACGAACACAGGATCAGACACAGCATGTTGCATCTGAACCTGCGTTCGGCGCTTACACGCATCTCATGGGTACATCATCATTGAAAAGAATGGACTGTGTCTAAACCTGCGCTTTCCTGCGGGTGAACGCAGCCAATTGGAACGCAGGGGAGCGCAGATAACAAACGCCCGTGTGTAAGGGCCCTAATGCTTCACAGAGCTCAGTAATTCTGGTTTTGGTAAGGAAGTTGTCAGCTGACCTGAAAAGCAGGTTATTTGGCTCTTTATAAAATTGCCTATAGTGTATTTGAATGTGAGTTACCATAAAGGAGAATGAAACACTAAAATTAAGATAGGTAGAAATGCCACATTTTATATCGTGAATATTCGGCGTCAGCCATGTAATGAGAATCTAAATGAATTACCAGTCATCCTTGTATTGTGACATTTATATTTTATACACATTATATTGTGAGTCAAGTCCTAGCCTGACCCAGGGTAACTAGCAGCAGTACAAACCATGTGCAGTGAATCAGCGGAAAAGTAGATGGTGGAACTACTGGGGCATCTTCAGGTGTACAGATCTTTACTGCTAAAAAGCTGTTTTTGTTGGGTCAGACTTGGTGTGCACTGGCCTAGACAAGCTGCCCTGATCTGCCGGCCCCCAACAAATGATGTGTGGCCCCCAATGCTCCATCCGACCCTATATATTTGGCTTACAAAAGTATTTCTGCATTATTTGTTTGTTAAGCATTAGCTCTTCTTTTTAATTGTAGGCACCATTGGGGAAGAAACTGGTGTCAATAATGTGTATTTCCTGTACAGCACTGTGGAATATGTCTTTGCTATATAAATAACAGGTAATAAATAAGCGCACACAAACTCAAAGCAAACTGGTTAACTGTTCGTTATCGTTAAGACCTTAATGGAATCTGCCATACTGCAACGCTTGTCCTTTGTACTTTAGGCAAATAAAGATCTCCCCCATTCTGAGGTACTTAACTAACAACTTTTTCCATTCCACCACTCTTTATCCATTAGTCGTTTTTTTTTTTTGCCAAGTAAAAACTTTATTTAAGACTAATGTTCTGTAATTTAATCAATAAATATCTTTTGTTGTACTGTTTACCAAAATCTAAGTTGGTCACAGGACTGAAACCCCAATGTCTAATTTCATGCTCACCCTTTCATAAAAGACAATTTAATTAGTCTGGCAAGATCTATTAAGCATAAAACATTCTGGCACAAACTTATAATATTTAGTATTTGAAATTATTCTAGTATTTTCTCAATTATACTTTTTAAAAGGTGTTCCTACCACTAGTATCAAGCTAACAGGACTATAGTTGTATGGCTGAGAGGCATATTTACTTTTTAAATATTTGCACCATGGTTGATCTCATTTTTTTACCTGCCCTCTTTAATTCATCCTTGTCCCTTTTGCTGCTCTTATGTTTATGTACCCCATACCCATTGTCACTTATCGATCATTCCCAGTTATTCTTTTCCTGATTTCTCAATCTCTTCCTTGATCTATTTAGCTTTGTCCTTCTGTAAAAAATGTTTCCTCTTCCTCTGCTCTTTTCCACCCCCACTAAACTTTATCCACCTTTGTATGCATTTCTGTTCTACTCTAGTCAATTTATGTGTTCTCCATTCTGCTGTACTCTTTTTAATCTACTTTCTTTAATCTAAATAATGCTTCTCCCCTTACCTCAAGATGGTCTACCCCAAACCTTTTTTGGCAGCTGTGTGTCCACTTTGTTTGCTGTCAGCAAACTACACAAAATTTCAGAGCTCAAAGACTGGATGCTTCTTCCACAAATACAGCTCTGACTGTGTTAGCACTAGGTATGCACCGAACCCAGGATTCAGCCTTTTTCAGCAGGATTTGGATTCGGCCGAATCCTTCTTCCTGGCCATACCAAATCCAAATCCTAATTTGCATATGCAAATTAGGGGTGGGAAATCACATTACTTTTTGTTACAAAAGAAGGAAGTAAAAAAAATGTCCCCTTCCCACGCCTAATTTGCATATTCAAATTAGGGTTCGGTATTCGGCCAAATCTTTTCCAAAGGATTCGGGTGTTCGGCCGAATCCAAAATAGTGGATTCGGTGCATCCCTCTTAGTACTGTATTGATGAGGGGTGGGCAGGGAGGGTAGACAAAGGACATCTAAGGAGAGGGCTTTCTGCACCTCTTTACGCCGTAGTTTGACCTAGAGTACAGATTGAAGTATTCCCTGGGGCAGTAAGGGACATAGTGCTTCCTAGACTTATGCTTTGGGAAAAAGTAAATAACCCATTTTCTGTGGTTAGGAGACCATTTATGGTAAATTTATTGGATTTCCTGGATGCTTTTGGAAGGCCAGATTACAGGACAGTTAGGGGCAGATTTACTAAATCCTCATGAATGATTTCAAATTTGTTCGAATTTTCAAAAAGATTTGAATTTCGAATAACTTTTTTTGGGTACTTCGACCATCGAATTTCAAAAATTCGATCGATTTGAATAAAAATCTATTCGATCATTCGACTATTCGATGGTCGAAGTACCTTTAAAATAAAATTCGATTGCCTAGTTCGCCACGTTTTTCAAAAAAGTTTTTAGATTGAATAAAAAAAAATCGAATGGTTAAAATAGTTCGGATCGAAACAATTTAATCGTTTGATCGAATTTTTTCTATTCAATCGTTCAAATATTTGAATTGCGGTAAAATACTTCGAATTCGAAGGTTTTAAATTCGGCCAAAATTCAATGGTCGGTTTTTAAAACCTCGAATTCGACCCTTGTTAAATCTGCCCCTTTGCTATCATTGTAATCACCGCTCATAAATTACGTTTCCTTAGGCCATTCTGTTTAATTGTGGGAAAATGCGAAAACAAGCATTTTTGATGGACTAAATAGTAGAATATTTAGGGCACGAATATTTCTCATTTAATATGCCTCTAACTTTTTTAAACAATGCTTTTATTATAAAAAATGTTTGGTGACATGGTCGCTAATGTCAAAGAACAGTTACACTGTATGGAAGACAGATAAAATCCCAGATCTTTACGCCTATATTTTTAAAACATTTGCTACAATGTTAGGCAAGAATATCTATACGTTATATTTCTGTCAGTTTTCATGATGGTTTTTATAACTGGACATTTGTTCATTTCCACAGCTCAAACTACAAGGTTGCCAATAAGATGAATTTGTAACCAGATCATTGGATATTCTTTCTGGTAATGATATGATTATTCTACATTATATTGTTGTCTTAATATGTTTATAAAGCATATTGTTAAATGTGTGTTTGTGAAGGTATGATTGTGTGATAGTATGATGAACAGAGTGAGATTCTACAAAAAATTTGCAATTGGTTTTCATTTTTTTGTTTCTGTGTTTTTTAGCTTTTTATTCAGCAGTTCTCCAGTTTGCAATTTCAGCAATGTGGTTGCTATGGTCCAAATTACCCTAGCAATCATTCATTTATTTGAACAAGAAACATATATTAATAGAAGAAAGATTAATAATAAAAAGTAGCAATAACAGTAAATGTGTAGGCTGACGGAACATTTGTTTTTAGAAGGGATCAGTGACCCCAATTTGAAAGCTGGAAAGAGTCAGAAGAAAAAGGAAATAATAATTAAAAAAAAAAACTGTAAAAAAGAAAAAACGAAGACCAATTGAAAGTTTGCTTAGGATTGGACTTCATACTAAAGGGTTCTTTACTACCCTTGATGTTACCCAAATAGCTTTGCTCTGGGCAAATCACCAAAATTTGATAGGGCCAAGTTTTGGGTTCTAGTAAGTGAATTGGGAGTGGGTATTCCACTCTGGTACTTCCAAATTTTATATATTCACTGGTGGCTCAGTCCAGACCCCTCCAATCCTAATTTCCCACTCAAGGCCACTCTAGCAAGTTCTGTGGAATCTCTTAAATACATACCCTTACACAAACTGTTAGATCTCTGCACTGAGCATCTGGTTATACTTGCACCTTACAAGGCCTGGATGGCAGTACTCAAAGTGTGCCAACTAGTGCCACCTCTCATCACTTCACTTAACCCTATCGGGAAACTCCTTTCTCCCACAGCTCTAGGACATTACATATAAAATATGGCCATAATGGGGCCTGTGCACATTAGGGGACCTACTAAAGCATAGAATTATCCTCCCAGAAATAAGAGAAGACACGGTCAAACTCAGGATGCTCTTCCCTGGTTTTTGTACCTTCAACTGAGGCAGGCTGTTCAAACACAATTTAACACAGCAGGCACAACTTGCATAGAGACATCACAGAGGTAGAAGAAGGCAGCTGGGAAATGGTGACCCAGTCTAATACCATATGTATTGTAGTGAAGAAACAGCTACAGGTTAGGAAACCAATAAATGTTTTATTGTTTTTGTTGTGTAACAAAACTGAAAATAAAAATCTTTTTAAAACCCTGGGTAGCAGGAAAGGCCAATATTTTTTGCTAGGGCAACAGTGAGATAAAGGTTTAGCTAAATATTCAGTGGATACATATTCAAGAAAAAAATCCAGTATCCATTTTTATATCTGTGCACAGCAAGGTTTTATTTGTAAGTGGAGTGATTTGTGTAGTCTTTAAAATGTGGACATTTTTACCACCACACCTCACTCATTAAACGGAGATCTACTTTTCCATATAACTCTTCTGAGCACTTGCAATTTACATTATTATTATTACTTTTTTTAATTTCATAATATTAGCCATTTTTACACTGACAATTAGTTAAATGTGAGGTGTTTTTGCAGTTCCCAGTGGCAACATTTGCCTTTCTTCCAGGGACAAACAGCAGAGGCACTCTGGTTACATATTAATGATACTGGTATGTCTTATTTGATTGCCATATATTTCCTTCAGCTACAGCCTGCCACATCCAATTTACTATTTTTGTAAAGACCCTAGGTTTTCAAGCTACAACGTACTTCAGCTATAGATTAAAAAAAATTAAAACTATGTGCCAACATGCTTTCCTAAACTTGTGGTAATTTAAATTGTGTAGCTGTCTTTGTTTTACAGTACAATACATGCTTTTCACATAAACGCCAGAGTCTGGCCATTTTCTTACAGCCTACAGTAATCAATACAATACTGTGGTGTCAGCTTGGTTATTGACTGGACTTATCCAGTTCTAAACTGTCCGTGATATAAAAATACAGGAAATAAATAAAATAAAGCCTGCATTCTCAATGGCAGCTAATTTGAGATGTTAGGACATTTTTAAAAAAAATTATTAAGCATCTGAAACACACACACTTGCTTAAACATTTTTATTTTTAAGAAGTTCTGCAGCCTCTTTAGAATCTGCTAATCCTGTTACCGATGAACCCAGCCAACATGTCTGGTATAATGACAATGCTGCAGCAGTTTGCCAATGGTTTGAGGAGCAAAAATGAAGAAATACGCATCAAAGCAGCCAAGGATCTTCAGCATTATGTCACCACTGAACTTCGAGAAGTGAGTTATTTGGTAGCTAATCTGCTTCTGAAATAATACACAGCTATTCTAGTAATGAGAACAACATGTGTTAATTTATTTGTGGTTTATATGCCTTCAACAGATTTTCAAATGCAGAAGCAGGGTGTGAAATCAATTTAGTTACAGACAGCTTTCCAATTGGTTCTGCCAAGTTTACATTTTTTTTTTTGCTGAGAAATCTTGTTCTCATCCAGAATTAAAATGTGTTCTTATTGGAGTGTGAATTGATTCAAGAAACTTTTTCATGAGGTACATTAATCAAAATCTTTAAGTAATGCCTGAAAAGTAAAATTAGGAATTTATGTATGTTCTAAATTTAAAAAGGTGTTAATTTTCCCACAGAAACCACTGTCATTTTAGTTCACATTTCACCTTTGTCATAGGGCAACACCCAAAACGTTTCCCTGAAATTTCTTCTGTGAAAAAATTTTCTCTAGTTTTTCTGGACACCACACATAGCAGTTTATTTATTAAAGTTTATATTTTAGGAATTTTAGAGGTTTTTGAAACCACGACTAAGCTTACAAGCTGTAAAACCACGATTGTCAATAACCTACTGTAAGTAGTGCTCTTGTTAGCAGAAAACCTGACCAGCGCAGGATACGTCTGTACAAGCTGGCATTTTGCTTAAAATTTGGCTTTTTGGGAGGAAATAAAGACAATTTAATGTGGTTCTGTACTGGGCCAGTTCAGTTTTCAGCTAGCAGGAGCACCAGCCTGGGTATCCAGTAAGTAATTATAATGTGTCTAACATTTAGCACCACCAAGTGATTGTAACTTTCCTTTAAAGTGTTGAAACTTAAAATTCAGTCGCATTTAAGCATATGCAATTATTGAAATGCCTTTATTGCATCACATATCTGTAACATTTTCCCATATAAATATACTTTTAATTAATATTTGTAATAGACATTGTAAGAATATCAGACCCATTTTAAGCTGGTAATGCACTTTCTCCCATTTGCCTGTGTGTAAAGCTGGCCATAGACGCAAAGATTTTTGAAAGATCCAATGGTTGTCGAGAGACCACGATTGTCTCAAAACGATCGTTTAATGTCAGATGTGTCCATCAACTAAAAAGACCATTTCAGGCGATATTGCCAGCAAAACTGAAGGATCGCAGCCTGCTTTGCCCTGCAAACATATGTAGATTGCATGGGGACCGATAAAGATTTTCTAACCTGGCCGATCAATCTTCAGACCAATGTCGGACGAAAAATCGTAAGATGAACGATCGTTTGTATCCCACTAACCGCACGATAATTTGACAGATTGGTCGGACTTCACCAAAATCGGTCGTTCGGGAGCGAAAGATCGTTGCGTCTATGGGGAGCTTTAAGCATCAGTTCTACATGCATTCAAATCCAGTTGCATAGCTAACTTCTAAAACGGATTTTGAAGTTTTAGCTTACCAGTTCATTTGCAGAATCCGTGAGTCCCCACACAATAAAATCAAATCTGATCAAATATGATATAAAATCAAATATGATGAGTATTTACTGAAGATAATATAACAAACCAATAAAAAACCAACATCTTAATCGAATATATACCTTCATATATATATTCGATTTTAAGATGTTGCTGGTCCTTTTAAAAAACTGAAACATAGTATTAGCTGACTAGTATTGATTAAATATTTCTTGGATGTTGCCATAGCTGATACAGGGACCCGTACTTCATAGTTCTCCACTTCTGCTGTTTTTTTTATATTATCTTCAGTAAATACTCATCAGTAAGCTTTTTACCAGGACAGCAACAGTATCACTCTGGAGAACCATCTCAATCAGCAAGTCATCTTTTATTTCAAAATGCACATGTTTCGGATCAAGGATCCTTTATCAGGTGCTTAATTAATTTAAGGTCTGGTGCTGCCTAACTCTGTATGAGGAACCAATTTACAAGGCTAACAGGGGAGACTATCGCCTACATTCTGCTATCTTGTTACTAGGACACATGGCATTCAGTTTTGTGTTTTTCCCTCCAGGTGAGCCAAGAAGAGGCCACTCAGTTTTATGATGAACTAAATCATTTCATCTTTGAGTTTGTCTCCAGCTCAGATGTAAGCGAACGGAAAGGCGGCATCCTTGCTATTGGTATGTTATAACCACAGTTTTTATGGAGTAGGCTCTCATACTGTGTATGCATAATGTCAATGCAGCAATCATTGTTAATGCCCCAAAATGTAATCCTATCACCTTCTTCTAAAACAAAAGTTTAATTCTGCATTTATAACAGTAATTATTGAATTTGTTTATATGTAAGTGGAACGAGAAATATGCTGATTTATTTACCATCAGTATTCTTTTTAGTTTTGTGTACTAGCAAGTGTCATCAAAACATTCATAAAAAAGGGTCACTTAAATTATGCAGTATGCTGCTCTTTTAGTAACATTCCCAATGTTTCTTCTTTTTGTTCCCTAGTGTATTTCATGTGTCAATGTATTTATGACAGGGTGCTTCAAATTCATAATTTGCATCATAACATTTTAGGAAAATCTCAGAAAATATTGCAACATGCTGAAATAGTCCCTTTCAAATGACTAATGCTTCAAAGGTATGCTTTTTATGTTCAGATGTGGTTTAACTGAATACTGCAACAAAACAAACAAACCCTTGCAGGTAGTACCCTGGTTGGTGTTGAACCTTGGAACCCAGAATAATTGGTACTTATTATTTGTTGAGCTTTAGTTCTCCTTATAATATTCATTAGTTGGACATTTCATTTTTGCAGTGCTGTGACATTCTGAAGGGTGTCACACATTTAGGGGCAGATTTACTAAATTTACTAAATTCGTGTGAAGGATTAGAAAATTTGATCGAATTTTCAAAAAGATTTGAATTCGAATTTTCATATAACTTTTTTGGGTACTTCGACCATCGAATTCCAAAAATTCGATCATTCGATGGTTGAAGTACTTGCCCTTCATTCGAATTTGAAGGGTTAAAATTTGACCGAAATTCGATTGGTCGAATTTGAGGGTTAAATTTTAAAGGTTTAGATAAATAAACTCTTAGATTAATGCCATATTGAAAATATTTTTTTCAATTTGAAGACTTTCACAGAAATCCTTTCTGCAAATGTCATTTGAAATGGACTTTAAAGTACATTGTTCTATTTCATTTGTAACATGTCCAGTGATTGAATTTGTGTAATAGGTAGATCTAGTAATTCTAGCTTTCATAATGATGTCAGTCACAAAGAAATGCTTGCAAGCCATAGAAGAAAGTAAATATTATTCCCAGTGATCAGTTTAAAACCTGTGATTTTTCTTGGAATATTATTAAGTGAGAAGCATACATTTCAATTAACTTTTAGTACATTATAGATGACCTATTCTAAGCAACTTTGAGTTCTGACCTATCAGATTTTGTTGAAAAAGTTTATGGTAGTAGACCAGAGGATTTAAAAGTGAGCAGCTATAAATACTTGCAAGAATATTATATTACAATTTTTTATGATTTTAATATAATCATACAACAGTACCTTGTGCTTGATACCAATTGAGATATAATTAGTTTTCGTTGGAGCCAAAACTTCACTGACAGGACTAAAGGTGTTTTGATCCAAATTACAGAAAGATCCCTTATGCGGAAAATCTCAGGTTCTGTGCATGCTGAACAAAAGATGCTGTAGAGTGATCAGCTGTGTGTTTTTGATGGTTCTCACCATGTAGATCAGTGCTGTCCAACTCACGGGCTGCATGCGGCCCGTGACTCCCCCCCTTCTGGGGCCCCATACCTGCTGTGTTTGCTTACCATGTGTAAACTTTAATTGGTATCACTACAGAGAATAACTGGCCTCTGCATTGTTTAATCATCAAATTCAGACACACATATGATCCCCTTGCATTGTTCACACTGTAACACCTCTACTGTTCACACCCCTAAAGACCTGTACTATTCACACCTGAGACTCAGACTTCAACTGCCCATTTTTGTTCCACTGTTCACACTTTATACAAAATGCTAATGGGGCACCAGCACTCCTGCTCTGTTCTGCCTTCCCTATGCTCCTTGTGTGCCCTGCTCTGCCCCTGTGTGTGCGCCCTACTGAGTCTATGGAATGGTCAACACTGGCTTCCCTTATCAGCCATCGACTATGTAGGCCAGAAAAATTTAAGCCCTCGGTAACACAGAAGTTGGACAACACTAATCTAGATGATGTTTCTCTATTTTCATTGTTTGATTCCTTAATGTCTTGTTTCCCCAACAGTAAGTCTGATTGGAGTGGAGGGAGGAAATGCCACCAGAATCAGCAGATTTGCCAATTACTTGCGTAACCTGCTGCCCTCTAGTGATCCTGGAGTCATGGAAATGGCATCCAAAGCTATGGGGCGCCTTGCTATGGCAGGAGATACCTTTACTGCAGAATATGTGGAATTTGAAGTGAAACGTGCCCTGGAGTGGCTGGGAGCAGATAGAAATGAAGGACGCAGACATGCTGCGGTAAGAGCAAATGCTAAATATAAAACTTCTATACAAAGGAGAACACATTTTAACACCTACCAGGGTTTGACAGGATGGAGAAGATGCAAGTAAAAAAAGGATTTGGCTTTTTGCATCTTTAATTTCAAAATACATGTTATGGTGTTTGTGTTAATCTAATTGTTATCTTGGAGGATAACTAGTTTTAATTCATGTGGTTGTGTTTTTTTGCCCATGCCCTTTTATTGGTGAACAACTGCATTAACATAGTAGTTTTTATTATGTGAAACTGTATTTTTGGTACATTTATTAACTATTCGATATCCATTCCTGTGTCCATTTCTAGGTTCTAGTACTGAGGGAGCTGGCTGTCAGTGCACCTACATTTTTTTTCCAGCAAGTGCAGCCTTTCTTCGACAACATTTTTTTTGCTGTGTGGGACCCAAAGCAGGCAATTCGGGAAGGCGCAGTTGCAGCTTTGAGAGCCTGTTTGATCTTAACCACACAACGTGAGCCTAAGGAATTGCAAAAACCCCAGTGGTACAGGGTAAGTATTTACATTTTCTTTTTATGTATAAATAACAAAAAGGTCCAAATAAGGCTACATGAGTAGAGTAGTTAATATTCTCTAAACCCTTGTTTTCCCTTAAAAATTATGATGGTACTAGATCCCGAATTTACTGTTTTTTTTAATTTTATATATACATAGCAAACCTATGAAGAAGCAGAAAGAGGTTTTGATGAGACATTGTCTAAAGAGAAAGGTATGAACAGAGATGATCGTATTCACGGAGCGCTTCTAATAATTAATGAGTTGGTGAGAATCAGCAGTATGGAAGGAGAGGTAAGCTCTGGACTTTTGGAATTTGGTTGCCATAACTTCATTTTTTTTTTTTTTTTGTCATTTTGGTTTTATTTATTTTTTTGACAAACTGACATTGAACAATTAGAAATTACACACCACTATACAGATATGGGACCTGTTATCAAGAATGCTCAGGGCCTGGTATTTACCAGATAACAGATCTTTCTTTAGTTTGGATCTTCATACCTTAAGTCTACTGGAAAATCATGTAAACATTAAATAACCCCAATAGGTAGCTTTTGCTTCAAGTAAGGATGAATTATATCTTAATTCGGATCAAGTACAGGGTACTGTTTTATTATTACAGAGAAAGGGAAATCTGTTCAAAAAATGTGGATTATTTGGATAGAATGACTTTATGGATAACTGGTTTCCAGATAACAGATCCCATACTATATATATCAAAAGGTAAAATCCTTTTTCTAATTAGACATAACTCAGTGGTTAGGTCTAAAAGCCACATGTTCACGTGCACTATGTATTAAGTTTTTTGCTGGTTTTTCCCTTACCGGTTTTCTCATCTTTTGGTTTTCTGCATTTAACAGCGTCTCAGAGAGGAAATGGAAGAGATCACACAGCAACAAATGGTACATGACAAGCACTGCAAAGATCTTATGACCTATGGACTAAAGCCTCGGCATATTACCCCATTTGCAAGTTTCCAGTCAGTACAACCTCAGCCTTCCAATGCTCTGTTGAGCCTCTTAGGGTACACTGGACAGCAAGGCATATTGGGATATGGAGCTGCACCAATGCCTGACAAAACAACCTTGGTAGAAAGTCGTACATGCAGGGAACTTGTGGAGGAAAAATTTGATCAGGTTAGGAAATGTTTTGTTGTCCTTTTTACCCTTGTTGGAATTACAATAAGTACTAGATATCATTTGATATATTTTTCAAACAGATATGTCGTTGGGTCTTAAAATGTCGAAGCAGTAAGAATCCCTTAATCCAGATGACCATTCTGAATGTATTGCCACGTCTTGCTGCATTCAGGCCATCATCATTTACAGGTTCTTACCTAATGTAGTAATATTATTACTACTTTATCTACTAAATCATATTACATTTTTGATATCTGTTAAAATTATTAATGATCAATATTAATTGATTAATCAAAGTCCATGTGCCTTTTTTTAGCTGATCTGTACCTCCCAGATACCATGAGTCACCTTCTGAGTTGTGTGCGTAAAGAAAAAGAACGTACTGTTGCTTTCCAAGCTTTGGGACTTATTTCAGTTGCTGTTAGATCAGAAATTCGTTCATATTTGCCTAAAATTCTTGAACATGTGAAAGTAGCTCTGCCTCCGAAGGACTTTGCTCACAAGTAAGTGCAATTTTTTTCCCTCCTTGTTTTGCTTCTTAAAAGAACAATACAATTTTTTTAGTTCTCAAATGCAAAAAGTGTGGTCTAAATGCCATAATATCTAAATTACATGTATACATATAGCCTGCAGCCAATAAAACACTCGCTTAGGTACTTTTGAGCTTCGGTCACCTCCAGATCTACTATACACATCCATACGTTTCATGGCAAATGATGATCGGTAGATCAGGGTGTTTTGGTCAACACATTTCCACCTTATTGTGGCATGATGCATGTAATCTAGGCTTTAATGGTTAGTATACATATGACCATATGCCAAGTAGCAAATTGATTTTTTTTTATTTTCCTACAGGAGACAAAAGTCAATTCAGGTTGATGCAACTGTGTTTACCTGTATCAGCATGTTGGCCAGATCCATGGGTCCATCTATCCAGCAGGATATCAAGGAGCTTTTAGAACCTATGCTATCTGTTGGCCTTAGGTAAATATGACTATATTATGATTTTTTTGTCATATATTGGTTCTATGGTGTAATTTCTGTTCTTTTCAGCCCTGCCTTGACTGCTGTTCTGTATGATTTAAGTCGTCATATCCCTCAACTGAAAAAAGATATTCAAGATGGATTATTGAAAATGCTTTCTCTGGTTCTTATGCATAAACCTTTGAGACACCCAGGAATGCCAAAAGGCCTAGCCCAGCAGCTGTCCTCTCCCAGCCTCACCAATATTCCAGAAATTAGTGATGTTGGCAGTATCACACTTGCTTTACGGACTCTAGGCACATTTGAGTTTGAAGGTAACTTTTGATAATCTAAAATACATTTTGTATACATCAATTCTAACACTATAGAACTAGCAGAAAATGGTCTGAAGTGTGAGGATAATGTGTGTCTGGGAGTAGTATTTGTGTAGCTGATCCACATACAAACTAGGGAAAGAAAATCCGTTCCAGGAATTTGAATCTCCAGTTTTTCCCTCTTTTAATTTATACTCAACTTCTGACCCTACCACTTCAACTCACAGCAGCTAAACGATTTTTTCTGTAATATTCTGGAAATACAGCATAGTTGCAAAATTGTTCTATGCTTTTTGAAATCACTGTGATCTTGGTAGTATTTTTTGTAATGTCTGAAATCACATCTATTGATATTAAACATATTATCTCCATGTGCATTGCTTATTATGGATATATTTTTTCCAGGACATTCTTTGACCCAGTTTGTTCGGCACTGTGCTGACCATTTCTTGAACAGTGAGCATAAAGAAATCCGCATGGAAGCTGCTCGAACCTGCTCACGTCTGCTTACTCCCTCAATCCAACTTCTTAGTGGTCATGGTCATGTGAGCCAAACTGCAGTTCAAGTTGTGGCTGATGTCTTGGGCAAATTACTAGTTGTTGGGATTACTGACCCAGGTAGATTACTTTTAATGGTTACTAGATAAACCCTGAAATATGTCCATGTTGTATTCAAGCTGTGCACAAGTGTTGGTGTCTTAAGGTGTTTCGTTTTTTTTTTTTTAGACCCTGACATCAGATACTGTGTGCTGGCATCATTAGATGAGCGATTTGATACTCACTTGGCTCAGGCAGAAAACTTGCAGGCTCTTTTTGTTGCCCTGAATGATGAAGTTTTTGAGATACGGGAGTTAGCTATATGCACCATTGGCCGTCTTAGTAGTATGAACCCTGCATTTGTCATGCCATTTTTGCGTAAGATGCTTATTCAGGTTTGTACTACTTTATGTTTGGCTATTCAAATGTAGGTAAGCTCCAGAAAAGGATTCATTGAACAATCAATGAATGCAGAGGTTATGGTAGCACATTGTCCAGGTATCGGTGAATTAATAACTTGTTCGTTTGTTTTTTTGCCTTTTACTGAATTAAGTCTAATATAGAGTTAGGATGTTGCATTTGATGCACAATTCTTTTTCATCATAATCGTTCACTGTGTTTCTTACAATCTTATATTTGTTCATTAGATTTTGACTGAACTTGAACACAGTGGCGTTGGCAGAAATAAGGAACAAAGTGCACGCATGTTGGGACATCTTGTATCAAATGCCCCACGGCTAATTCGCCCCTATATGGAGCCTATCCTTAAGGTAACCGTGCTTGCATTTTTATTAATGGTCTTTTACATGGTAGTGCTGAATTATACTGTCACACAATACAATTTATGGGTTGTATAATAAATATACAGATGTCATTGTTTAAAGGGCAACAAAACCTGAGCAGTGATTTGGACTAAAAGTCATATAGCCATCCAGCCCTGGAGTTCTTAAATTATTCCATATTCCTTTTTGTTCAAGGATATTTTAGAGGATATTGGCTTATTGCAGAAAGGAAGCTACTTCCATACACAACAACATTCTGCAAAAAGGGGTATTTGAGTTATTTAGCTTTTTTTATTCAGCAACTCTACAGTTTCAGTTGTTCATCCATCAGGTTGCTAGGGCTCAAATGACCATAGCAACAATGCATTGATTTGAATGAGGAACTGGAATATGTATAGGAAAGGCCCAAATATAAAAATGAGTAATAAAAAAGCAGGAATTACAATAAATGTGTAGCCTTATAGAGCATTTGAAAAGTTTTGAAAAGTTGCTTAAAATTATCAATTCTATAGCATACTAAAAGTTAGCTTAAAGGTGAACCATTCCTTCAAATGGGGCATAAATTTCAATATAATGCACAAAAGCCGTGAATATCTATGTAAATCTGTTATAAACGGTGAGTAATTTGTGCGCACAACAATTCTTTATGCGCTTGCATAAATGTTTGTGCACGAGTGCACAACTTTGAGGGAACATTGCTTTTAATATTTTCACAATTCTGCATTTGCTTTTGTTGGTGAAAATAAAGTAGTGCTTATCTTCCTTTTGTTTCTCCACAAACAAATAATGAATTCTAAATGGGACAGATTTGTTCATACTGTAGTCTTTTGGATTTGGAGGGAAAAAAAAAAACGATATTTAATTTTAAAGGCAAACTTTTTCCACTTTTTTACTGTGTAGCAGTAGGATTTAGGGTTGAAAAATAGGGATCTTTTAAACTTTACAAGGAATGCCTCTATAAATATGACTAATATAGCTGCTCCTATGCAAATATATTTACACAAACATATTCTTTTCTGTCCAATTAAGTCATGTTAGAGGAAAATAGTTCCTGCTTATAACTAGGGTATCCAGTAAGTAGAGAGCAATGTTTAATATTCATTATTTTTTTATCTTTCAGGCACTGATTCTCAAATTGCGTGACCCAGATCCCAACCCTGGAGTTGTGACTAATGTCTTGGCTACTATTGGGGAGCTGGCCCAGGTTAGAAAACAAAACGTTTAATTGGATTTTTGGAAAGGTCCTGTTTGAGTGTATCTTTTACATGTGAAGAGTCTTGGGTAATTGTCTTGGGTAATTGATCTGGTTACTTCAATGTTACAGTATGGATATCTTGGCTACAGTCAACTTTATTTTTTGTAATGCTGATATTGATTTCTTTTGTTTTGCTGTAGGGGTCAAGCATCAGAACTTGCATATTTGTTTTTTTAATCCCTTGTCCTTTACAGTCACAAATGAGCAATAGTACCAATATAATGAAAACAGTGACAGGTTTATCGCAGTTAGCCAGTGACTACTAATACTTTTCAATACTTTTTCAGATTTCATCAGGTGTCTTTCACTGGGCTTTAAGAACCTATTGAATTAATGTTACCAGCTTACTGAAAGACTGGTATTAAAATAGTCATAAGATACAGTGAACATAAAGGGGTGGTTCACTTTCAGGAACATAGTCTAAATTTGAATAGCACTAGTCAAAAGAAACATTTTTGTAATTATTTTATTATTTTAAATGAATATCTCTGAAGCTACAGATCGTTAAGTTGTGGCTTAAATGTGGCTTTTTCCTCTGCTCTCTGCTGCCTCCCTTCTAGGGATAGGTGACGCAGCTTTCCATTCTGCCCATACAGGCAGGTGATATTGTTCAGTGTGATGTGTTTGCTTGCTTGATTGCCTGCCTGGCTGACTGGCTGGGAAATCCCCTACAGAGAGCCGAGAGCAGAAAAGAGAAAATTTTACAGAAACCCTAAATAGACCCTCCTCCATCTAGCTCCCAACTAGCCTAGCTGCTACCCCGAGCAAATGCCCCTAAGTCTTTACTTACCCCTTGGTGCATATTCTGTTCAGCTGAGTTCACGGCAGCGATTTTCTTCTCT
>CM044444.1:59052435-59062853 GCA_024363595.1 Xenopus borealis
TTTAGTGTCTTCCGACTCCGACGCTGACCCTATCTAAAAATCTGTAAGGCTTCAAATGTACTGTTATTGCTACTTTGTATTACTCATCTTTCTATTCAGCCCCTATCCTATTCATATTCCAGTCGCTTATTCAAATCAATGCATGGTTGCTAGGGGAATTTGCACCTTAGCAACAAGTGTTTAAATGCAAATTGAATTGAGTTGCTGAATAAAAAGCTAAATAACTCAAAGCTTAAATAATAAAAAAAATAAAAACCAATTATAAAATGTTTCAGAATATCACTCTCTATCTCATACTAAAGGTTATCTTAAAGGTGAACAACCGGTTTGAATGGTAAATTCAAATTTTAATTCACTAACTCGAATTTGAATGTGAGATTTATTACAGCTCAGCCTTGGAAACAGTTCTAATTCTAATATTCAACACCTGTCTCGTTCATTTACAAGTTGAATATGTTGATTGCCTTCCTGACATTGGAGTTTTTTATTGGAGTATTTTTTTTCAGAAGAAAACTTGATTCAAATTCGATTCAAATTGAATTTTTGGGTTGTTCATGTTTGATCTAATATTAGTTTGGTAATATTCTTTAATAGGCCACTTAATATATTTATATCTGTTAAAATTATTCATTCTGGGGGTATAGTTTTCCTTTAATAACTTTTCACAGCATGTGGTGGATGTTTCCATACTGGTGTTTGGGTGAAATGTGCCATGTAATCCCTATAGAACCATATATATATACTCTGCTCAATGCAGATACTTCTGATAAGAAGCTCAACCTTGCTTTCTTTACACTCCATCTTTAAACGGTTTCACCTTTGAGTTGACTTTTATTCTGATGTAGAACAGGGGGGTCGAACCTGCGGCCCAGGATGAATGTAAATGCGGCCCAGCTTGAAACACTCGGTTTCCAAGGAAATGTCATGTCGCAAAGTATACAGGCGTAGGAGGGAATTTGCTTATTGCCCAGTTAATAATAATAAAATAATAAGTCTATGTAATATCCAGGTTTCACAGTGTATAGCTCCATCTGGTTATCCAACTTGTATTGTCGTTCTTTTCTGTGTATTTTCTTTACTTTTACAAATCAAGTGTTTGTGTATTTCATGTGTGACCCCAGACAATTTTTCTTTTTCCAATGTGGCCCAGGGAAGCCAAAAGTTTCGACCCCCCCCTGATGTAGAGCATGATATTCTGAGACAAATTGCAATTGGTTTTAATTTTCTATTATATGTGTTTTTTTAATTATTTCACTTTTTATTCAGCTGCTCTCCAGTTTTTAATTTCAGCAGTCTGGTTACTAGGGTCCAAAATACAACCATGCATTCATTTGAATGAGGGACTGGCATATGAATAGGAGAGGGCCTGAATAGAAATATGAGTAAAGTAGCAATAACAGTACATATGTAGCCTTAGAGCATTTGTTTTTAGAAGCAGATTTGAAAGATTGAAAGAATCAGAACAAAAAGGCAAATCATTCTAAAGATATAAAAAATAAAGAAGACAAATTGAAAAGTTGCTTATAATTGACCATTCTGTAGCATACTAAAAGTTAATTCAAAGGTGAACCATCCCTTTAAAGTTTTTTTCTGATAAGGAATGCCTTACTGTCAGTGATTGGTTAAGCTGTGTAAGATAATCAACTATCCTACAGACATTTAAGTAGGCCATAGATGTTCTTTGTTTCATACAATATTTGGTGCTTGTGTGGTGGGAGACAAGCCAATATCTGCAAAAGACTTTTGTCAGATCAGTAAATTTTGACCAGGTACATTTGATAATGTTTGATACTTTTTCTACCTGTATATCTGAGGATTTAGCTCTAAGGGCAGATTTATCAAAATGTGAGTTTAGATTTGAGTAAATAAAAGCTCACCCACATTCTATTCATTCCTTTGGGATTTTCAGATGAATATTTATCGGTGAATGAAAATTGGAACTCGCTTTGGGTCCTACGGGAGAAAAGCGCTTTACAAATGTTGTTTGTTGTTGTTTGATAAATAAGTTTGCAAAAATCCCATAGGAATGTGGATGAGTTTTTATTTATTCAAATCTAAACTCACATTTTGATAGAATCTGCCACTAACGGCCTGTACTGAAAACTAAACAATGCTCACAGGAAAGATCAATTGTTATGTCTATGGCCATTTTTAACCTCAACTTGAAATCTCAAGTCTGGTCTAAGAACATTCTAAAACCATCTACAGACCTATGGGGTTATGTAATAAAAGGCACTCAGTTTCTTCAGGGGCAGTAACCTATCACAACCAATCTGCAGTTTTTACTAGAATTTACTAGTCACTAGTTTAAATGCAAGCATCTTGTTGGTTGTCATGGGTCACTGCTCTTGGGCAAATTTGGTGCCTTATGTTACATACAGGGATTAAAGTTCTCTGTACAAGTCCTTATGTAGAGTGTGTCGGAGCTCTGCACATTGAATCCTGGCTGGTGTTGCACTAAATCAGGCTGTCCTAAGCAATTTGCAGTCTTTCTTTACAGCTTATACCTTAACTAGAATGTAAATGGCCCATCACTTTTTTTTAGCTCTGGAATTTAAATTAAGTTACTACAACACAAGTTACAGTATTACATCCACCAGGGGATTGCATCTACTGTGAAGATAGCAGGGCTTTCAAGCCTGATATTGTTACACAAATTTAATTAAGAGGACAATACCATTGCTGTAGGTGATCTAACCTAATGGAAACAGGCCTATTAATTCTCTGCTTTGTCTGATTATTGGACATCTTTAAATACCCTTCCAGTTAATTATTTTATTTCCCTACTCTTTGTTCTGGTCTTTGCCATTGTTCTTTTTTATGTTGTTTTCTTTGCCACTCTTATTGGCATGGTGAAAAAATGTCTGCTTGCAAAAAACACCCTTTGTTTCTTTTAGGTCAGTGGTTTGGAGATGAGAAAATGGATGGATGAACTCTTCCCCATAATTATGGATATGTTGCAAGATTCCTCTCTACTTGCAAAAAGACAGGTTAGTCTAGTTATGTACGGGTGATTCATTTGTCTTTTACTGAAATATGTAAAATTCTTATTATGCATGATTATTTATGGTTTTAGGTAGCTCTGTGGACACTAGGACAACTTGTAGCAAGCACAGGTTATGTTGTGGAACCATATCGAAAGTATCCATCTCTGCTTGAGGTGTTGCTTAATTTTCTTAAGACAGAACAAAATCAGGGCATACGCCGTGAGGTGAGTTTTGCAGATGTATGGTCAGCAGGCTAGTGAAAATAATTTGTGGCATGAAGTTAGAAAATAAAGCATTTGTTTTTTGCTCTGTCTTTGCAACTAGGCAATCAGGGTATTGGGGCTTTTAGGTGCACTAGATCCATATAAGCACAAGGTGAATATTGGCATGATTGACCAATCAAGAGATGCCTCAGCTCTAAGCCTTTCTGAATCTAAAGCCAACCAAGATTCAGGTGAGAAACTTGTAAAATTAAACAATTCTAAAAATATATTGCAGTGGTATTTTCTTTACTAACTGTTGTTTTGCTTGCTTCTTTAGCGGACTACAGCACTAGTGAAATGCTTGTAAATATGGGAAACCTGCCTCTGGATGAGTTTTACCCAGCAGTTTCGGTGGTCACATTAATGAGAATACTGCGGGACCAGTCTCTGTCCAACCACCATACCATGGTGGTTCAGGCTATCACTTTCATTTTCAAATCTCTAGGATTAAAATGTGTGCAATTTCTGCCACAGGTTATGCCAACTTTCCTGAGTGCTATTCGTCTGTGTGATAGCAATATGCGAGAGGTACATTTTCCTTCAAGACATATTTTAAGTCATGTTAATAAGTGCTTTACATTATGCAGTGTAGTCTACATGTTTATACATTAATTGAGGAATAACTTATGGAACACTGAGACTTCAGGCAAAACTTATGAGTTTTGCTCAAGAGTAAATTAAAGGGGATTTAATTTAAAAAATAATTGTCTAGTGAAAAAACAGTCTGAGACAATTTATCAAAAGTGACAGTTGATACTGTGACTTTGCACAACATAGCTCAGATGCTAAAAGTTGTAGTTACTATTCAATGATTTTGCATGAAACAAAATATGTGTAATCACCCCAACTGAATTCTGTCAAGATGCCATAGAAGTCAGTCACAGCTGTTCTGAAAAACTGCTGGAAAATGCAGTGAAAACTACATTCCTTTCCCAAGACTTTTCACAGTCATGATTAACTCATTTGTCTTTTTTTTTTTTCAAAAATATTCTTTAACAGGGGAATTTTATTGTGATTATGTATTTTTACTGTCATCAGAGGGGGACACAGGCTGTGGAGGGTTAACCACCTTTTGGAAGAATAAGACACTAAAAGAAAGGAGCGTCGACAGCCCTTCCAGGGGGTCAGCCCATCTATCCAGAACAGGCTACACCCCTTCATAGAGACTGTTCCTCCCTGGTTCTTTTAGTGTTCTCGTAGGAGGTGGTCACAGCTGCCCTAGAGCTTTTACACTTCATGTATTATTAATGTATTATTTATTTATTATTCTCTCAAGTTTTAACAGGTTCACTGGGCAGGAATTCCTGCTCAGTCCCGGGTAGCACACGACAACTGTTGGGGACAGGAGCTTCAACTCAGTCACCTTTGCTGTGGCAAGATGATTGAGAGGGCCTCTGCTACCTCCATCGCAGCCAGGCAATTTCTTTGGCTCAAGCATTGGTCACCACATTTAACATCCAAGAAATCAATGTTTTCCATCCCCTTTTCAGGGAAGGTTCTCTTTGGCATGGAGCTTGATAGGATCATCCACCAAGCTACCAAGGCAATAGCACGCTGCTTCCACAGAACAAGCCAAAGAACCAGACCTCAAATCTCTGGTTTTCTCTGTTTCATTCCCTTCGTTCCAGACAAGAGAAGATTTTGTACACAGCGAAGACACCTTCCTTTAGAGGAAAAGGAATTTGACCCACCTGGTCCTCTAGAAGGCAAGCTCAAAAGCCCTCCAGTGAAAACTTCCTGAAGTTTTCCCCTCCCCCCAAATTGAGAGGGTGGGCAGGCATTTCCTTTCATGAGGTATGGTTTCGCTTATTCATAGATGCCTGGGTTCAAGCAGTTCTCCTTCATGGTTACTCCATCGACTTCCGATACCCTCCTCTTTTCCATCATTTTCTGTATCTCAAAGAAGGACGCTGGAGTTTGTCCCATCCTGGATCTCATGAAACTTAATCGTTGTCTCAATATGTTTTCCTTCCGATGAAGTCCATTCTCTGTCGATATCAAGATATCCCCATCCACAAAACGCATCACTATCTTTGCTTTTTCACCCTGGGATGGCACTCCCAGTTTGTTGCCCTTCCCTTTGGTCTAACAGCTTCCTGGTCTTCGCCAAGATCCTGGCCCCCGTAATGGCCTTCCTCTGCTCCCAAGGAGTATTGATTACCCCCTACCTAGAGAACCTATTGATCAATGCTCCTTCTCCTCAGAGGGACCTTTCCAACCTCTCCTTAATGATCCAGACTCTGCAGCAGCATAGTTGGATCATCAAATTCAAAAGTCATCTCTGATTACCGCCCAGAGAATTACTTTTCTCGGGGCCCTATTCGACACCCATCTTTGCTGCTCCCTTCTTCCACCGGGCAAAGTCCAGAGCTGGCTGGTCCATATACTGTCCTTAGTCACTCGTCTGTGCACCCCCTTAGAACCTACATGAAAGTGTTGGTCTCGATGGACTCCATTCCCTTTGCTCAGCTCCATACACACACCCTTCAGCAGGCCATCCTGAGACATTAAAAACCGGAAAAATCTACCTACCCAGACAAGGAGATAACTGCTGTGATGGTTACAACCAGACCACCTCAGCCAGGGCAATCCCTTCACATTACACCACTGGACCATCCTTACCATGGATGCTGGGCACTCCTTCACTGTATGGCTTTCCTTAAGGGCAGGATTTCAATGTCCAGAGCGACAGTGCCACTGCAGTGGCATGTATCAATCACCAGAGAGGTATCAGCAGCAAGGGTGCCATGCAGGAAACCTGCAATCTCTGCAGTCCACATCCCAGTGGTGGACAATTGGACAGTGGACTTCCTCAGCAGGGAAACCCTCCACCAGGAGGAATGGGCCCTTCACCCAGCAGTCTTCCAGCATGCTGAATGTCAACTTAATGGCCTTTTGGCCCGAAGGAGGTTACTCTCCATTCCCTGGACATGATTAGGGCACCCCACAGAACATTTTGGAAGTGCGATGCCCTCCTTGTCATCCCTGCAGGCCTCTGCAAGGGTGACCAAGAACAACATTGCCAGATTTATCAGAGCCATGATCTCCAGAACCTACCACATTGCAGGCAAGCCCTCTATCATCAGGGTCATGGCCCACTCAACTCGATCAGTGGCAGCTTCTTGGGCAGCAAAGAGTTTCACTTCAAAGTAGCACATCTGCCACCTGGTCATCCATCCATACCGTCATCCATTTTTTACAGGCATACCTTCCTACTGTTACATAAAGTCTGGCAAGGGAATGGCCTCCTGAGCAGTTTTCTGCACAGAACAACTCTTAACAGATCACATTTTGGGACTCCTTCTGCCCCTGTTCCCTTAGGGGTCCTAACCTCTTGGCACAGCTGGGAGCACTTCTTACCTTGTTCTAGTTGTTAGGCTATAATTAGGCACTCCTGTTAATGTTCTGGGGAGCAAAAGCCTCCTGGAGGGGGTATAGCCTGCTGGGGATAGATGGACTGACCCCTGGGTGGGCTGTCGAATGTTTCTTTTAGTGTCCTATCCTCCCAGAAGGTGATGTTAATCCTCCAGTGCCTGTGTCCCCTTTCAATGAGAAGAGAGAAGGATTTTAAAATCCTATTTTTGTGTATGCCTGTAATTTTATACATATGTGCTCCTAATAAGCAACTTTCTATTCAAGTTTTTTTTAAATTATCTAAATAACTAAAGAGCTGCAGCTGAACTGGCTGTGATAGAGATGCAAACTAAATCTGAATGCAGAGAGAAAGGTTGTTATTTATGGAGGACTTTAAAATAGACTTTCTTGCCCTTTAATGCAAGAATTAACATATTTTTTATTTAACACAATAGGCTAAAAGTATGTTGACCACATGTCCTACTTATTGCATGATTGAGAAAAGTGGGTTTAGTTGCCCTTTAACTATTTTCACTGTTTTCAATGTTGTTTGTAAATGTGTTTGCTATTGAAAGCAGTATCTGCCCCACTACCCTGGTGGCTTTGAATTCTAAAAAAATGTAACAGCATCCAAATTATTATTAACAGGTATGTCTTCACTGTAGAGCGGACTTCTGCAGCATTTATAATAGGTCAGAAAGTGACATATTTATAACTAATCAGACACACTGCACAATGTTGTACAAATGGTTATGAAGATGAATTGGGTGATAATCTGGATTACTGACATGTGGTTTTGGGATCAGTTCTTATGGTGCTATATCTTTAACAGCTATCCATATTCCAATACCAAGATGCCACGTCCGTAAATGTCATACTCACCCTCTGCATATTTATGATGCTAACGCAATCTAATACACCCACTCCGACATACTTTAATTTTAATATAGATCTCTGTGGACTGATTATACTAATTTTTATGGGGTTTTTTTTGTCACATTTTTCTGCAGTCACACCAACCTTCTCCTCAAGTGAGTACTTAAGAAACATTGATGTTTTGTAGATTTGTTAAATGTTGTAGCGTAGGATGCAGGGGGAGCTGGGAATTGGTTTTTAATAAACAATACAAAAGGAAAGACTTTAATCCTTTTAGTGATACCTGCTTTGGAATATGCAGTGCTACCAAATACAGTAGAACCCCCATTTTACATCCCCTGATTTTAAGTTTTCCCTCGTTTTACATTGTTGTTTTGTGGTCCCACCTATATATTATATATAATACATTTTCCTGGATTTTACATTTTCCTGGATTTTACATTTTCCTGGATTCTACACCATTTTTTTCTGGTCCCCTGAAAAACGTAAAATTGGGGTTCTACAGTAAGTATCTTTGCAGACACAAAATAGGGGGTATGTGGAAGCACTCTAAAGGCAAAGTTATAGTGTATTTAAGTATAATGGAAGTGCTAGTTTTAATGCACATTCCCTGTGCCCCTGTCTCCAGAGTAAGTCTGCAAAACGGGTTATTTTGTATTTGTACATCTTTGCAGACACAGTTGGTTTTGTTTTCCTTCATTCTATACTGCCCTGTTTGTTGTAGCAGGCACTCACAGATACCACAGACAGGCAAATTAAAAGAATCAGGCTGTTATATCTTATAGTATGTGTTATACATTGTCTGTAAGACATCTTGCTAGATTTATGTAGTGGCATAAGATTAGAATGAGAATACCCTTTATAGTTAAATAGCTACTGTAAAGATCCTTTATATTATGCTGATATGTTTCTTTTTCATCTTTTGCGTGCTTTCTCCTGTATAACTTTGGCCTAGAAGAGGACAGGTCTGATTTCCCCACAGGTTGGTCATTTAAAATATTTTTTTCCCCCAACTAAATTAACAGCTTTCTCATGCATAGGAACAGGAATAATTTAAACATAAAACATACTTTATAGTGTTGATGCCAGCAAAGGATGTGTCTGTGCACATTATATCTTAGGGAGTGGATATCCACCAGAACTTAAGAAAACTAAGCAGGCATGCTGAAATACATTTATAGAAAATGTATTAGGAAAATTACATCTAATGTTAAAACCATCCTTACCCTGTTTTGTGTCTAAAAGCAGATACTTAAGACTAGGCTAGTTACTTCAGAAAAGTATTGGAATGTGTAAGAAAAACAGACCAATCGATATTATTAATTTATGTGAGGGTATGAAAGGGTTTGTGTAGGTGTGTGTACTGTATGAATGGATGCTGGGTTTCGTGTGGAGGGGTTGAATTTGATGGACTGTGGTCTTTTTTGTCAACCTGATTTAAGTATGTAAGATTGAATGAATGATTTAAAGAATTTTAGGTATTTTCACAATACTTTCACCAAACTTCTAAGTGCTAAAAGCTTTAAAAGCAAGTGCAAATTAAACCGAGTCAGTGTGACATATTTTGTTCATATAATCAAAACCTAGATCACTTGATCACATTGAAAATGTACATTCAATTACAGTTAAAAACTATTTTTCATTTATCATTGTATTGACTGTGTATGGGATCTGTCAACTACCAAAATCATAAGGAATGCTTGGAACTACTTATTTAATCAGCAGTGTCTCGGTCTCCTTTTGAATGGCACCTTTACTCTTCAAATGAATCCGCTAAGAAGGAGGTAATAGCATTCAGAAACTAGTTAATGCTGAACCATTTCTTTTTTGTATGCAGTTCATGTTCCAGCAACTGGGAATGTTGGTTGGCTTTGTGAGAAGCCATATCCGTCCTTATATGGATGAAATCTTTGCTCTTATTAAGGTAAGTATGGCTACTTAGTAAGATCTAAATATGAAAATGCAGTTCATATGAAGGGGTTGATACCAGTTGATATAAGTTTTTTTGGTTATTGCATGCGAAGATATTCTTTTAAAGATAGTTCAACTTGACTGAAAGCTAGCATTAAGATTTAAATCTAAAATTATAAAAATAAGTGTTTTTCATGTGAATGTTATGTCCCCATCTTTAGTCCTTAAACAATCATGGTGGTTATGTAATAAAAGGCACTACGTTTGCCCAAGAGCAGTAGCCCATAGCAACTATCAGCAGCTGGACTTTACTGGTCACCTTTTCTGCTACTGGGCAAACTTGCCATTTATTGCATATGGGGTTGTGTTGCTAAGGTTTGCTGTGACTGCTGTTAATGTTTCAGTGTGACTTTGAGTGCTTAGTTGGGGAAGACCTCTTTACACATACATATTTACAGATCAGACCTTAGCAAAAAATTTGTCTAAGATGGTTAACCATAATATTCAATTGAATTAGATCATGCTAACCCCTTTTTTCAGTTTGAATTAATTTAAATAAATGTGAAATGGTGTTATCTGTATATGTTAGAAAAGCTGATTCACAAAAAATGTTTAAAAAAAAAAAAAACGTTTGGGCAATGTGTACAATGTAAATAAAAGATAAAGATCTAACAAAACACAGTGAAGTGTTTTGCAAATCATTTAAACCCTCTAATTAGTTGCACATAATACAAAGACATCAAATGTTGAACCTGCAATGTTTTATTGTTTCTGAAAAATAAATGTCCATTTTGAATTTCATGCTAGCTAACATTTAAAAAAAATGGGAGAGGGCATGTTTACCACAGTGTTGCATCACCTCTAATATAAAAAAAACACTCCGTAAACGAACTGAGGAATTGCTGTAGTTTTGAAATGTCCCATTCCTGCCTTATATGGGATTTAAGCTGCTAAAAATATTTAGGTCTCCTTTATCCTTTTTTTCTTTTTAGGGCTCTTCCAGACAAAGAGATTGCAGGGAGATTTG
>CM044444.1:59064044-59091422 GCA_024363595.1 Xenopus borealis
ATGAACATGAAAAAATGGTCTGGACTGGTATATCCAAGGGTTTATTACATGAATGTAAAATGTGTTTTCCAATTCATCTTAACTTTTTTAACCAGCTACTGTTAGAAGAGTTGGGTTCTAATGAGTGTTGGGCAGCCACTGTATAAGGCAGCATTTAAACATATGGCCAACTCAGTGGATTCATGTATTAATGAAGTTTGAAGGGAATGTTCACCTTCTGGCATGTATCCAAATTTAACATGAAATAAGTGCAGGCATTAAGGTATACTGCCCCTGGCCCTTCTTCAAGCTTATTTACATCATATATCTGAATGTCTGATATGATTTAGCTAGCCAGATCACTGATAATTCTGTCCCGCGCTGCCCTTGGTCAGTTGTGCTGTTGCAGCCAGTGTGAATGTCCACCTGAAAAACAGGAGTATTTGGAATCTAAAGAAGATGTTTAAAAATTCAAACTATTTAAAAAAACAAGGATATTCACTGTCAGTGTTTGGGACAATTTTGTGACTGTGTTCCATATTTGTGCATTCTGCATTATGATGTCCTCTACACCGAGTAAGAAGGTCATAGTTTGAAATCTTCTGTGGCCAGAAGATGAGGTATGGAAGGCTGACTGCTTGACTAAGTCATTTTCTGTCACCCACCACTTTCTGTCACATGCATAGACTTTATTGTTCATAGCACCCATGATGTTTGTAGCTTTGCTGAGCCTGCTTGAGATATCCTCTTAAGCGCCTCGAGCTTTTTGTACAATATTGCCAAGTTACATGAATGATGGCAGTTCTTCACTATAAGAACTAACAAGTTCAGTTTTCTTTTGACTGATCTTCATTATTATGCATTAAATAGGGGTTGTTCACCTTCAAGTTAACTTTTAGTATACTGTAGAGCGCGATATTCTGAGACAATTTGCAATTGGTTTTAATTTTTTATTGTTTGTGGTTTTTGGGTTATTTAGCTTTTTATTCAGCAGCTCTCTACTTTGCAGTGTCAGCAATTTGGTTTCTAGGGAACAAATTAACCTAGCAACCCTGCATTGATTTGAATAAGAGACTGGAATATGAATAGGATATGGACTGAATAGAATAAGTAATAAAAAGTGCCAATAACAATGCATTTGTAGCCTTACAGAGCATTTGTTTTTAGATGGGGTCAGAAGAAACAGAAGAAAATTACAAATCATTAAAAAAGATGAAAAATAAATAATAAAGACCAATTGAAAAGTTTCTTAGAATTGGCCCTTCTACAATATACTAAAAGTTAACTTGAAGGTGAACCACCCCTTTAATTTTATTCAGTATTACAGAGGGTAGAATGGAGCCTTTCAATTTATATTTGCATTTATGCAAATGAGGGGGGTGTGCCATATTGATTTCCTTGTTGCAGGTATCCTCCATTTCTTAAAATGCAACTTCATTCCCCTATATATGGGATCTGTTCTCTGGAAATACAGAACGCTCCAAATTACGGAAAGGCCGTCTTCCATTGATTCCATTTTATCCAAATAATCAAAATTTTTTATAGTTTCCTTTTTCTCTGTAGTAATAAAACAGTACCCTGTACATGATCCAAACGAAGATCTAGTTCATCGTTACTGGAGGCAAAACCTGCCTATTTGGTTTAATATATTAATACACTGTATGTATTTACATGATTTTCTAGTAGACTTAAGATATCCCCAGGTCCCAAGTATTCTGGATAACCGGTTCCATACCTGTATTATCCTTATGTTATTTTGTACGTATTTTTAAATCTCTTCTTAAACACTATATCCACTCCAACTTGATTTATTAAAGTGAATAAGGATTTAGAAAGTAAGTGATTGGTTTTTAATCGCAGTACTACAGGTTAGAAAAACAGTGAACTTGGTACATCATAAGGTGCTATAATTCCACTGGTTTAATTTTCTTGAATTCTTGTTACTCAGTGATGCAAAATGTGAATTAAATCTGAACTTTTAACTTTGTTTTATTTCATATGCTTTTATTATGCTCCATGTGAGTTTATTATTTTGTTCCTTTCTTTCCTGGCAATGAAGTTTCTATTCCATTGGCTAGTATATGTTGATATAAGGGCATTGCAATGGCATTTGGTAGGCTGAGCTCTTTCTGCTAAACTTTATTTGTATAACCTTTAAAAAGCCTATTATTGAGGGAACCTTTCCCAAATTGCACCAGGTATTGTTAAATCCTCACCAGTTGCCATAAAGGATTTCTCATTTTATCACCTGATTTTTGGATGAAATGGTAATGGTAGGCTGAGCGCTTTCTGTTTTTACATTTTCTTTTTATAGCTTTTAAAAAGTTGGCAACTGTTTATTACTAGTATTAAGAATATGTATGGGACAACACAGTGCAGTGTGTCTATAGTGGTAAAGAGTCCTTTAAGGAAGGCAGTAAGTATTTAAAAGTAAAATGATCTTACAAGAAATGTGTATAGGAGTACTAAATAACTACGGCAAATATAAAAGTTTTGCAGCTGCACATAACTTTTTTGGCTCAGTGGTATTTGGAACAGTAAATGGACTATGGATGATGACCAAGATTATTCCCAAAGATCACAAGACTCCAGAAACTTGTGCTGAAAGACACAAGTCATTTGATTGCTTAAAAGCATTTTTGGGAGTACTTTATACTAAGAAGTGCAGTAAGAAATAGACCAGAACTGCGATCAAGAATCATGAGGCCCCATTCTAAAAAGTTAGAAATGCTTCTAAGCGAAGGGCCCATTATTACCCCAATCATACCCCATTATGCTGAAATCCCACCCACAATCCACACAAGCCCCTAACTGCAATAACCTTTTAATGGTGGCCCTACATGAAACCGTATAAGGTTTTAATAATGTGTCAATTGCCCCATGTGTGGATTTGACCAAATACTAACTTTACAAAAATTTAAAAAAAAAAAAAAAAAAAAAAAACTGCATTAAAATGTAGCTTACAGTAATTGAGAGCTGCAATGTCATATGATATTAAGGCTTTCAGATTCAATTTCATCTTAACTAAACATTTGGCTGAATCCTGCAAAAACTACTAGGATTCAACTACTAGTATTTGCTATACGGAAAAATGTATATCTATCCTACCACACAGCAATACATGTCCCTTTATTCTGCTGTTAGCCTCCAATGTGAACAGATTAAAAAGATAACGCCTGGATTTTTCTCTGCTTCTGTGGATACAGACCTTCAGGGCAGAATGAATTCAGCAAACACGAGTTCCTGCACTGTGGAATGTGTATATAAATATGTCAGACCAATTATTAAACACCCTTGGGTACATGTAACCAATAAGAAGCACAAAACTTCTCACAAGGATTCAAACTTACTCCATAATTGTTATCATTATAATCATTCTTTTTTTATATGACACCAAAATATTTCACAGTACTTCATAGAGATTGAATAGTAATTACATGAAATAATGATTTAATTGTCTGAAACCACACTCTGTCAACGATAATGTAAAGTTGGAAGTTCGAAGCTTGGAAGAATGTCTTATAAATTTTGGATAAAGCTCAGATTTCTTTTAACTTTTTGTCATTACAGTTACTAAATGCTATTCAAATGTTCGGGGCTAATTTGGATGATTACCTGCATCTCTTGTTACCACCTATTGTGAAGCTTTTTGATGCTCCAGATTCTCCTATGTCAGCTCGGAAGTAAGGACTAATTGGGTTCAAATTGGGTTTAATTGTCGTAGATTTACAATGGAATATATAGAGTAATGTTTCTATAGCTCCCTGTTCTTATTTTGTTATCTGGAAACCCGTTATCCAGAAAGTCCATAGACTCCATTTTATCCAAATAATCAAAATTTAAAAAAAATTATTCCCTTTTCTCTGTAATAATATAACCGTACCTTGTACTTTATCCTAACTAATGTTGATGTAATTAGTCCTTACTGGAAGCAAAACCAGCCTTTTGGGTTTATTTAGTGTTTACCTGATTTTCTAGTAACCGTAAGCTATGAAAATCCATTTTCTGGAAAAACCCAGGTCCCAAGCATTCTGGGTAACGGGTCCCATACCTATACTGATCATTTTGGTTTCTGTACTTAGCAACACTTTAGATGGGGAAGGTTATCCAAGAAACACTAAAAACTTAACCTGCTTGTGTGTAATTATCACTTCAGAAAATTCTAAAGTGTATTCAAAATGGAATTCCTATAAGTCTGCATATATGCTATAGCTTATACTGTATATTTAGTAGTGTTGTGTGGGCCGGCCTGATACCTGCAGGTTTACCCTCGGGTTCGGGATGACCTTGCACCCCTATTGGTGGTACAAACTTGAGCTCTTCTTCCTGCTGTCCCCGCCCAACACCTTACACTGCCGGCTTCTGACTTCCAACTTCTTCTTTTCTACACTCGCGTCTGCTTGCCCTGCCCCTTTTATGATGTGTTCGGCAGGGCGGCGGGGGTCTATAAAACGAAGGCGGTTGGTGGGAGGCAGGGTGCCTTTAAAAGCCAACCTGTACATCACTTTTCATTTATCATGCACTGTTTCTTTAAACACTTTGACTAAAACACTTTGCCATGTTAAACCTGACAAATTGCTGTTTTATTCTATGGGAGAACTCTTATAACTTATATAACCTATTTTGGTGGACTTTGAGAAGTCAGTTTTTTGGGGCAAATCCTTCAAATCAAATTTGATCGATTGTGCTAATCGAATGATTTGGATTCGATCGAAAATACCTATTCATCCCAAAAATTAGGTTGCTCGAATTTCGAAGTTCTGGCTTGATAAATATGCCCCTAAGTGTGATGATTAAAGTTACATTTGGACAACCAAAAATATACAGTGAACACCATTTTCTTCTTGTCCCCTGAACTTAAAATGGGGGGATCTTCTATAGTGTAACACAAGTATTTGTTGCTTGACACCTTATTGTAGCCCTGTTGCTGAACAGATTAAATATGTCATGTTCCATGGTAACTATCACTTTGTGATTGCTAACAATTTTTCAGTTTAAATACAAGTAAAGAGTTTATCTCTAAAGTTATTGACCCTACATTCTGTAGTAGTAGTATGCTAGTTTTAAAAGTAGTAGTGCCCTAAAAGGAACACCCGTGTATTATAAAATATCACATTTTTGGATTTGAAATACTGGAGTAATTATGTTGAACTGATGTGGAAGTCTGTACCAAAGGTACAAATATAGGGAAATCTTTATACTGTACCTAGCAATTCTTTGTTTTTCTGTTCTTTTAATAAACTGCTGTTTTTCCTTAGAGTGGCTCTGGAGACAGTGGATCGACTGACAGAATCATTAGATTTCACTGACTATGCATCACGTATAATCCATCCTATTGTTCGCAGTTTAGATATGAGTCCAGAGTTGCGACAAACCGCAATGGATACGCTTTCATCATTGGTCTTCCAGCTTGGAAAGAAGGTAGCAATCCATTCATAATATATTGAAAGATTTGAGTTTTCTTGATTTCATTAGAAAAGGCTCATAAATATCTATTATCTAACTGCAAGGAGTTTGTATGTTTGCCCCATGTTTGCATGAGTTTCTTCCAGGTACTCCACCTTCTCCCACACCAGAAACACACAGGCAGGGTAAATGACTACTAATACAACTTTCCGTAGTGTATGTGTTGGCATCTATATATTATATATGTATATATAATTAAATGCTATGAAGGAAATAAAGTTTGTCAAAATATTGGGAAACTTGATCAGAATTTTAAAAGATGATACACGTATGGTAAGGTTGTAAAATTGTTCCTGCTTTCAGTATGGCCTTTATTATATGTGCATTAATGAGCATGCCCCTTTGAATACCTAAACTTACTCCAATGTCCATATGGATTAACTGGATAGTAAATACTAATAACTTGGGAGAAATGCTAAACTTCATGGGTGAGCATTTTCTGACATTCATCTATTTAGAAATTTGTCTTTGTTTTTCACTCCAAAGAGGGGTTTGCATTCATACTTAAGCTGCCTACAGATGATTTATATCATAAGAGCTTAGAAATATGATTAGCTAATAAGTGATTGATTATTTTATGCTTTGCTATTGTTTTGAAACTTTTATTTTATTTAGTTATTTTCTCCTTTTTAGTATTTCTGAAGGACCTACATTTCTCAAAAAATGTTAGCTATTAAATTGATAGTTTAAGTAAAGCTAATGTATATTTTTACATATATGGGATCCTATTTATGGAAAACATGGGTTCATTTTAAGCAAAATATTTAGTTTTTAAAAAAGGAGTGTTAATTTATCTCTGTAAAAAAATAAACAAACACAGTATACTTGATGGTTATTGTACTTAATGGTTATTAAGCTGCATTAACCCATGTTGGTGGCAAAACAATTCTACTGTTTTTTTTTTCAAAGTATACTCAATATATGGTGATCTAAATAACAGAAAATACCCATATCTGGAAAACCATAGATCCCATGTATTTCAGATAATAGATCCCAGTACTGTAGTTATGTAAATATTTTTAATATTGTATATAGGATTTTAGTAGCAATCATGCATGTCCATTTACTTTATAGTACCAGATATTCATTCCAATGGTGAATAAAGTGTTGCAGAGACATAGAATTCTGCATCAGCGCTATGAAATATTAACCTGTAGAATTCTGAAGGTAAGAAAGGCTATAATTTTTTTTTTAACCAGACTGACAATATAATAATAAATTGTATCTGTACTGTGCTTTTGCATTGTTTTTATGTTGCTGTGCAAACTATTCGTTTAGACTAGCATTGCAATTGTTTGGATGATCAGATCATAAACAGAAGTATATACTAAGCTTTTCTGTTGATGCCCATCACTGTAAATAAAGGGTTTTTTTTAATTTAGCTTTTTTATACCTTAAAGTCCTAGGGGCAAGATATGCTTATTAAAAAAAACTTCTTTGTATAAGTGAAATCCTATAAAACAGTGCATCCAACTTGTGCGATACAGAGTGCCAGAATTTTTCTGTGATGGACGGCAAAGATAGGCAGGGTTGACCACTGCCTGTTTTTAAGCCACACCCATTTTGCCTCAATAACTTCTAAGATCCTATCATGGCTACTCTGAGATGACTGGTTCATAGTATGCTACATACATTGACACAATGCTTTCATGTGGGGGCGACACAAGGGGGGTTGCAGCTGCCAGTTGGACAGTTAAAGATAACTTTAAAATCTAAATTTCCAGCAGGTCAGGAGCAGCCCTAGGTGCAGGCACATGTAGCGGCTTTTGGTGCCGAAATGAGAACGTTTTACAAGAATTTAATGACCCACAGCCCCTTTTTTTCAAGATACTGTGGCATCAGCAATTCACGACACTGTCCAGCACTTACAGTAGCCAATACATGTGCCCCGTTGCAATATATAAAACCCAGCAGATATATCCCAATCCAAACTTTTTTGAGCTGACACTTATGCCAGCACCACAAGTTACCTGTCAGGAAATAAACTTCCTGTTCTGCATATAGTTATTGTAGGAAGAGAAGGAAGTTGTTTGTCTTACCTGAACCACAGTGCTGGCTTGCTTTCCTTCATGACTGAGAACATGTTTTTTTTAAAGGGATCCTGTCATGGAAAAATTTTTATTTTTCAAAATGTATCAGTTAATAGTGCTGTTCCAGAAGAATTCTGCATTGAAATCCATTTCTCAAAAGAGCAAACAGATTTTTTTTATATTTCATTTTGAAATCTGACATGGGACTAGACATATTGTCAATTTCCCAGCTGCCCCAAGTCATGTGACTTGTGCTCTGATAAACTTCAATCACTCTTTACTGCTGTACTGCAAGTTGGAGTGATATTACCCCATCCCTTTCCCCCACACAGCAGCCTAACAAAAGAACAATGAGAAGGTAACAGCTCCCTAACACAAAATAACAGCTGCCTGGTAGATCTAAGAACAGCACTCAATAGTAAAACCCATGTCTCACTGCGTACTATTCATTTACATTAAGAAGGAAAAACAACAGCTTGCCAAAAAGCAGTTCCCTCCTAAAGTGCTGGCACAAGTCACATGACCGGGGCAGCTGGGAAATTGACAAAATGGCTAGCCCCATGTCAGATTTCAAAACTAAATATAAAAAAATGTGTTTGCTCTTTTGAGAAATGGATTTCAGTGCAGAAGTCTACTGGAGCAGCACTATTAACTGATGCGTTTAAAAAAAAAAAAACATGTTTTCCCATGACAGTTTCCCTTTAAGTGATGCAGAGCTGCCATCATCCTTTGATAGTGCCATTGTGCTGCCTTTAAAAGCTTCAAAATAAAATCAGATTGTATTCTTTGGACTGGGGTGGTATTTGCACATAAATAATTTTAGAACATTTTTATTACATTCAGTACCAACAAACAGTTGAAATACCTAAATCTAAACCTACTTATCTATCTTAAATTCTATAGGTAGTGGCAACTATGGGGCATATTTAATAAAATAAATAGTGAATTAAATTATTGAATGCACTTTGGTCATTATTTTTGTAACTATCAGATTATTCATTGTGAAATGTGATAAAATGTGTTAAAATTGCATCAATTTTTTTAAAACACACTTTTTTTCTGAAACATAGTTAACACTAGAGAGTAGTATCCGTGCTTTTGGCCTAGCATTGTTTCAGAAACTCATACCACTTCATACCATTTTCTGTTGCAGTGTAGAATCTTCATGAACATATTAATGGGATTAGCAGCCTTTTGTCAATAGCAGTTTTTTTTTTCAATATCAGCCTTTTAAATAACGTTAGATGAAAAAAAATCATCCTTAAAATTTCTTATGACGTCTGCATTATTTTGGTGACGATAAACCAGTTCTAGGAGATATCTCATAAATAATTCTCTGACTGGAGGCAATACATCAATGCAGTACAGCATTGATGAATTGAGTGAAGATATTAATAACTTACTTGGGTGATAACATATCGGTCATTTTCAGTCTTTCAGTGAAATTGCATTTATCAGGGAGGTTTATTTTTAATAGCTTTATATTTGGCAATATTTGACATCCGAGACAACCACAAAGGATATTTTTGCATTTTGTTTTACCCTATGGTTAGGACAGCTCAAAATATAAATCTGCTGCTGTATAAAACTATTTTTAACTATTCACTTGTATTCTGGAAGTAGGCTTACGCAAAAAAGTATATACTGTTTTGTCACTTTAAAAACATTCATTATCACATATTCAAGAGAGCGTGCATTTTTAGATTTAGACTTTGGGTTGGATGGATGAACAAATAAAAACACTCTTGAAAATATGAAACACTACTATTCAGATATCACTGCAACCTAATGCCAGCAAGATTCACTAAGCACTAAAAGTATGTAAGTCATAACTAAAATTATATATACCTATACCCTGAGGTCACAGTTTTCTTATTTTTGCAGACAAGTTGTTCAAAGTTTGAAAATTAAACGATGTACATTTAATTCACTATAGTAATTGTATATAAAATTAGCAGTGTTAGAATGTAAAATGATAAACAAAGAAAAGTGTGGTCATTTCAAAATGTTATAACTACCAGGGATACACTCTTGCTGATGAGGAAGAGGATCCTTTGATTTACCAACATAGAGCACAAAGAGGGAATCTTAGTGAGACATTTGCCAGTGCCCCCTTGGATGCTGGACCAATGAAAAAGCTGCATGTCAGCACTACCAACTTGCAGAAGGTAAGAAACCCAAATATTTATTGATTTTTATAGTACAAACGTACGTACGTACGTACGTACGTACATACATACAGATATGCTTCCTAAGAAAATAGTTTACTTAACAGGCTTGGGGAGCAACTCGAAGAGTCTCTAAGGATGACTGGCTGGAATGGCTGAGACGGCTTAGTGTGGAGTTGCTAAAGGATTCCTCTTCACCTGCATTGCGGTCCTGTTGGTCCTTAGCACAAGCCTACAATCCTTTGGCTAGGTGAGTCTCAAAAGTTTTAACAAAGAATGCTCAGTGGTCACCATTAATGTTCTTGGTTTGTTGGGTATTAGAAATGTGATTGTGTTTTTTCTGTTTTTAGAGACCTTTTTAATGCAGCTTTTCTGTCATGCTGGTCTGAGTTGAACGAGGATCAGCAGGATGAACTGATCCGCAGTATCGAGTTAGCTTTAACTTCCCAGGATATTGCTGAAGTCACACAGACACTGCTGAATTTAGCAGAGTTTATGGAGCATAGTGACAAGGTATTCTCTTATAAAGTGTATAAAAGAGAGCAATTGTCTACACCATCTGTCAGAGTCCCTCAGTAACTTACCAAATTTTACTGTGTTAAAACTTCTGGTTTACTGTTATCATGATGTAAGGCGTGACATTCTGAGACAATTTGCAATTGGTTTTCATTTTGTATTATTTGGTGTTTTTGAGTTATTTAGCTTTTTTCAGCAGCTCTCCGGTTTGCAATTTCAGAAATCTAGTTGCTAGTGTCCAAATTACTCTACCAGTCATGCCCCGATTTTAACTAGAGACTGGAATATGAATAAGAGAGAGCCTGCATAGAAAGATGAATAATAAAAAGTAGCAATAACATTACATTTGTAGACTTGCAGAGCATTCATTTTTAGATTGGGTCAGAAAAGTTTCTTAGAATTAGCCATTCTATAACATGCAAAAAGTCAACTTAAAAGTAAATTACTCTTTTAAAAAGGAACAGTTCTAAAGAAATCGAATGATGATTATGGAAAATATTATTATATTAATAGCATCCCTAACCAATGAACTAGTAGAATTTACCCCAACACACAGACTATTTCATTATTCATTTTTAGCAAACAAAAACCCATGTTCTCTCATGTGTAATGCCCTATACACACATGCAGTTGAGAATTGGCTGTACAGTGTGGACTCTTGTTTTTATATTCTTCTTTTCCTAAGTTAATCGTGTATTGTTTCTTGTCTTATCCTGATTTTGTTCCATGTTGCAGGGACCTTTGCCACTAAGAGATGACAATGGTGTGGTACTGCTTGGAGAAAGGGCATCTAAGTGCAGGGCATATGCTAAAGCACTTCATTATAAAGAATTAGAATTCCAAAAAGGACCTAGCCCTGCAATTCTGGAATCGCTCATCAGGTAGGGTTTCTGTGCATTTATAGTTAAATGAAATCTCTAGTAACAGTCAAATGTATGCTTGTTTGTGTGCCTACGTGATCAGTACTGTGACCCCTTTGACCTTCCAGAAGTAGTTCTTGCTCAAATGACTCTTATTCACAAGGTCACCCTACATTCTACACCTTACTATTTGTGGCACTTCTGAATGTTTTCAGCTGCCACATTTTATGTACATTGTATGTCACATGTTACTTCCATTAAACTGAAGCCATAGTGCTCTGTCTTAAGAAATTCAGTTTATATCTCTTTCTAGTTATATTTCCTCTTTCTCTATAATTAGCATGTACAGTTAATGCATACGTGTGGAGCGAGTCTGTTTGTTTTTTAAAGACTTTTCTCATGCCTAGTGAACAGATTATAGTATTGAAGGGAAGGAGAGGAAAGCAGAAATAGGATAAGAATACTATAAAAGGGGGGAGGATGATTAGGTGCGTTGGCATATGGTCATCTATTTGAGAAGCAAGTCAGGGAAAATTTCTAGGGAATAAAGTAGAAGAAAAGGTAAAAATTACCAAAGTGTGCCAAATTGTCAGACACACCCCATCATTGTAGTTGAGCCTTATACTGCCAACCTCCTCTGTTCTTCTAGGGGCACCCTTTTGAATTTTGACAGGAGCATTAAAAATCTTTTTAAGAGATTTCTGTACTTTGCATGTGCGCTTCAAGAACTAAAGCAGGGTACACCAAGCAGAACTAAAAGAAAAATGTATTTGTGCACTTTGTGTAGCTGGTAAATAACTAGGATAATGGGAGTGGGGGATGTCTAACAACTTGCCACCCTCCCAATGGATTTACCACTCACTCTAATTTATGAAAATGTTTTAAGTAGGGTCCAAAAATTTTAATCCACTACCAAGAACTGTTTTTTTTTTATTTTGATGAAAACTAATGCAAATCATTCAAGTGCATTATCTGTAAATTAGGATATCAAATATTTTAGTGCTTTGAAACATTTTTGAGTGCACCAGATAATTATAGTAATATTTTCTCATATAAGAATAATATTTGATTTGTAGACAATAGAAATTAGAGAGAAGATGCCATTCTAACTGTCCTGAGATTTAATACAGGCTCTATCTGCACAAGGTTAAAACATAGTATTTACAAGCATGAGTATGATAGTCTCAACCTTTTAACAGCGAATATCTTCGTGCTTCTTCCCCTGGGCCCAGAAGCATTGTTTTTAAATTGTTGTTTTCTGGGTTTTATGTGAACATTGTCACATAGGTACATAAAGCACATTTTTCTTTTGAAAGGTCATATTTACCCTCTGTGAATATGACAGTAGCTACTGCTACATTTTCAGTTCATTATAGAGGTACTGTATGCAACGGTTCATACACCATCTGGCTGTAATCATTAAGTCTAATGATGGTTTCTCTGCTGGAATCTTTCAAAAAGCAGAAAAGTAAAAAAAGTTCTATTTGTGAAGATGTTTTCAAAGCAACCTGTTTCTGCTTTGTTTTTGAAGCAAGGTCAATGTATTTAGACCGTAACATATAATAAAAGCTTAGTATTGCTTATTGGTGTTAGCAATATGTAATATATTTCTATTTAAATATCAGCATAAATCTTCTAAGTACATTACATTTGTTTTATCAATTAAAGAGAACCATGACTGAAGTGGAGGAGGATATAGACCTGCAAAAGTAGGGGGTCGATTTGTCTCCGTAAAGCAGTGGATCAATTGTCATTCTGCCTGCTGTTTAAAACAGCTTTCCAGGAGGTGTGAATTAGTGCACAGCCTCAGAATAAGTGGAGACTACCTGTTTCCATTATTTTGCCCTTCCAAGATCCTTCCCTTCCTTATTCCCGTCTTAACGAGTTTAGCATTACTTAATTATTTTTCACGTATCCCTTGAATTGTGTTTGTTGATCTCTTGAGGAGACTAGAAAGTAGTAATATTAGCTGTAACTTCATCTAAATTATACTTTTCCAATATGGATAAGTGTTTATTGTTTTTTGGTGTAAATTTGAGCCCACCTTAGGAGGCTGTAACTGGGATATGTACTCTAAAATGGAATTTCTCTGCTTTGGTATCTTATTTTAATATCTTCTGTTTACTGTAATGGGCCATTTTATTAGATTCAAAGGTCAGGTTCATGATTTTTCTGTTTCTTGTTATTGTACTAAAGCCATTAAATAAAGGCAAACAACAGTATGGATATACAGTATAATAGCTTGATAATACATGGACATATTTTATTTGTATATCAACACCTGACATTAAGAGGCAAATTTACTAAGGGTCGAAGTGAATATTTGAATAAAATTCTAATTTAAAAATTTGAGTTTTGAAGTAATTTTAGGCCACAATTTGATTAGAATAGAAAAAAGTAGAATTTTCAAAGTACTGGCCCTTTAAAATCCTTGGAATTTGCCACTTTGCCACCTTAAAGCTGCCGAATTGCCATTTTAGCCTGTGGGGGACCTCCTAGAACCTGTCCTGAAAATGTTTCTAAGTCCTAAGAATTCTAAGGGTTTTGCGCAAAAGCCTTGGAATCGTTCTATTCGAACAATGTGATTGAACAATTCAAATGATTTTTATTCGATTGAAAATGGGCCTATTCAAACGAAATAGGTCCATTTTCGATTGAAAACCCCCTTTAAAAAAAGTTAGATGGTAGAATTTCTAAATGTTTTCACTTCGAAATTTGACCCTAAATCCGATGTAATATAATTTAGTTGCGCTCTTTCCCCCTGTCTGTATTATTAAATGTACTTGAAGAAATAGGCAACCATGTACACACAAGTAGTGTAATTTAAATAATATACCAATTTAAGGAACCAAAAGCAATCAATCAGTTTTCTGGTCTGCTGTTTGAAAGCAAATCTGAGTGGCCTCTCCAGATTCCTAGACCAATTACATTTTACTAGTATATTTTACTGCTGTAGATGCTTTATTCTCTATGACCATCTTATTAAACCATACCTACTTATCTATATCTGTCTTTTTTGTTTTTTCAGTATGAAAGAATAACTGAACACAATCATAAAGATTTACCAAATATTTAAACAGAATATTGCCTATGTGTTGACAGTAACTTGTCTTTGTCTAATGAATCATTTTTTGATTCCCTGCCACTTTTCCATATAATTGTTTATTCAGTTTTGTGCTGTTAATTTGAAAACATGACTGTGTATATTTTGTCCTCATATGTGCTGAAACTTCACTTAAGAAACTGAGATATGTTACAAAAAATGTATTCATTCCAGTTACATTCAAGCAAATAAAAATAGACTTTACATTATTCTAAAGCAATCACAAGTAGCATTCTATATACAGATCCGATGCAGGACCTTCTGGATGACATATTTTTCTTCATTAATAATTTAGCTTAATTTTTCAGATATTTGCCCGCTTGTCCAGAAGAATATTTTCTTCCGTTCTATAAATCTCATCTGTGGGACAGTTATCAGAACATAGAGTGCTTCTCAATATTTAGTATGTTGGTAATTTTTGTAGAACTGCAATTTTATGGTAGAGATGCTAGATCAAATATCCACTTTCCATACAGTGAAGTTACCATGCAGACATTGTGATTTTAACTTGTTTAGCCACACTGCATTCAGAAGGCTTATTCTGCCTCTTATCCAGTCCCCATCAGGCTATCACATTAAATACACAGTGCAGAGAAGATCTACAAGAAGAAAAAAAGTAGATGTGCCTGGGAGAGGCACTGTTATGGTGAGGTCATCTGCTGCTCTGCTAATAAAATGGCCACAATTCCCTTTAGAGTTGGAAATCTTGAGGTCTGATTTTCATTTCAACTCTTTTGAGTGAATAGGAAGTCCCATGCCAGCCATACCAGCTAATGCCATCTGAATGTTTGTTGTGCTCTCCATTACGATAATAAATACCATTGAGGTTAGAATCTGTGCAGCAGTTGTACCAGTATCCACCTGCAAATGAAAAGAAAGCTTTTGTTATTCTGCTATGGTACATTTAGGGGCAGATTTACTATTCGTCGAATTCGTGGGTTAAAAAAACCTTAAATTCGACCATCGAGTTTTGGTCAAATTGAAATCCTTCGAATATCTATTTAGAAAAATTTTACCGCAATTCGACTAGTCGAATGATTTTTTTTTTTAAAGGGTGAGTACTTCGACAATCGAATGGTCAATTGATCGAATAGATTTGTCGAAGTACTCAGTTATTCAAAATTTGAATCTTTTTGAAAATTCGATCGAATAGAATCATTCATGTGAATTGGATAAATCTGCCCCTTAATCCTTCATAAAGAAAAATGACCCTAGCATACACATTTATTTTTTGTGTTTTTCGTCTGATTATTAGCTGTACTTCATGTGCAGTAAATCTTTTACAGGTTTTTTTTTTTTTTAACAAAAATACTGTCCGTGAAACTGACAGGCATTTCTTGCCTGTTTTACATAAAATCACAACATGCATAAACCAGTATGTAAATCAGATTTTCTAGGAATAGTTATGACTACGGAAATATCAATTGCTCTGATCAATCATACAGGCCTATGATTGGTTTAAAAAGTTATAGCAAACTTTGTATTTTAATTAGTTTAATTTTACCTTTGCGAAGCCCTGCACAATCATCTAGGCATTTGTCATTGTCCTTGTCCTTGGTACTGAAGGCAGTATTGTTGTGATAGCGAAGGGAGTCTCTGCCAGCATTCCCACTGTAGTTTCCCAAAAAGAGACGGTAGCTATTTTGCTCATTACTGAGAGAAAATTGAGAATATTCAGAATACCGGATACCTCCTTCCCAGTCCTTAGAAGAAAATAAATATAATGAAAATCTTTCTTTCCTAATTTCTTTTTACCATTGTAAACATTCAGTGTTTTAGATGACTCAGCATTGTAATATTCATTGCAGAACATTTGAAATTAGGTTATCGACCCACTTGTTTATACAGAACACATGTAGTTTGTGCCCCTGTAACTATTCTTGCCACTTTTTAACTGGATACGAGTTTAAATTATACCTCTAATTCTACTCTGAGTACAGTTGGTCTTCGAGTTAAACGATAGATGTGCTCATTTCCCAGCCAGAAATCTCCACGAATGTTTCCAAAGCCCTCGCGGTACTGCTTCCACTCCCGGTTAAAGGAGGTGAGGCCAACCTTACGTCTTTGGATTACAGTCCAGCCACCTCCTTGTGTCTCCATGTCACAGAAAACCTTAAAGTAATTTAAGAGTCAGTTATTCAAATGGAAGATAATAGTCAGAAGACACGAAATAATTTAATACTATGATAATATTGCTTACCTCAAGTTCTGAACTTCCAAGAAAATCATCTGCAGGTAGTTTATAAACACCCGAAATCTTGTAATTCTTCTGGAAGAGTGAGGAGCAGTCGTATACTGCATCTGTTACAATTATAACATAGACTTTAGAGGAAGACCAAATTACCGTTAAAGGGACATTTAAAAAAAAAAAGAAAACTGATTATAAGCCATTGCTTATTTTTATTTTGCAGTTCTAGTAAACTTGTTTCTGAAAATATATGTAGGAAAACGTGTAAATAAAACTAATGTAAAAAAATGCTAAGCAGCTTTAATTTAGTATTTTTAGCAATTTTGTCCATATGCATTTTTAAAACTGTTTTCCTCCTTTTTTCCTGAAAGAATTTAAACTACCTCTAATTAAATTTGCAGGACATTCATGCTTTATTTGAGACATATAGAAAACATATTTTTATAGATTAATTTGGATTTTTTTTTTACTAAACAATTTGTGCATGAATCTAATGCAACTATATTTGGATATAGAAAACCCCATGAAACCTTTTAGTAAACCAATTTTTCTTCATGGGGTACATAGCTGGACCTAAACCAGTTTCTGAGTCATGAAAATTGATATTTTTTTGCACGTCACCCATCATACCTGAAAGTTATACACTTTCTCCACTTTTTTTCCAACTGTTTTTAAATTTAAACTAGTTTATTTCCATGAAAGGACTATGGACATATTGGTAGATTACTCATGCAACCATTTTAAATTTAGATTTATTTATAAAGAATTGAAAGAATACAACTATGTAACATTTTGCTTTTGCACCTGTTCACAGAGGTGCTAATTCAGATATGGACCATTTGTTTACCACTCTTCTTTCTGTAATATGTAGTTAGTACTTGTAGCTGGTAAAAGAGGGACTAAAAGACAGTTTTGAAATACAGTTTATCTTACCTGCTGAGGTCTGAGTTAATGTCTGTGCTGCCTGTAGCTGCATGATATCCATCTGGTTGTTCATCTCGGAGTACTTTCCTTCAACATCTGTTACACGTGTTTCCATTTGCTTGTAGCTACCCTCCAATTTCATTACCTGCATTACAACATTCACCCAGTCAGTCTCCTGCTTCTTGCTTAGCTCTCCTAGGAGGCTGCTTAGGTTTGATATTTGTGCTTTCAAGTCTTTTAGCTCTTCACAGCAAGCTGGAACTTTAAGAAGTCCATTAGCACCTGGTTTTCTTTTGGGAACCTTCTGCAGTGTAGCAGGGGAGGCTACTAAAGCGAATATTAAAACAGCAATACAGATAAAATATCTAAAGTTCATCTTGCTCTCCAAATGTGTCTGCGGGGTGAAGGAAAAAAATTGCAGTTAGAACATAACAAATAGTTGACAAAAAAATGTGCAACTGCTTTCTTATATTGCTGCCCAGTAGAAGGTCTTTGTTAGCTTTTTCTGAAGCTTGGGTATTTTCTTCTGAATGAAAACTCTCTGCAGCATCTTAAATATCTGAATTTAGAAGCCTTCCTTTTTTCCCCCTCCCACCATTCCACCTCCTTCTCCCCCTTCCTTACCAGGTGCCAGCTTGTATGCAATAAGACTCCAGCTCATTCTTGGATAAGGGAGGAGCTTCAACAGTAGCCCAACCAACCCAGTATACAGTCTGTTTAAACCATTGTAGTTAGCAGTATATTTAGGAATGTTGACCAGCTGTGGGGAAAGTCTGGAGTGTAAATGATTAAGCTTCTGAGGAAGAATCAGTCCTCTCTTTCAGGTGACATCATCCAAACTCAGTCAGTCTAAAAGGCAGCTAGAGCTCTTTGTTTTTAACATCTGAAAGTCTTTGATGTTTGTCTTACTGGGCAAAGAGTAAAGTCATGACGGGAATCTATTTTCTTAACATTTCTGTGCTAAAATTTTTCATTAGATTTTTTCTGTATATTTTACAACTTACAGAACTGGTTAACTTTTGTTTTTAAAGATGTTGGGAAGTTAGGGTGTGTAGGTGCATGTATTTATGCAGACATAAGATAAAAGCAGAAGGTAATACGAAAGTAAGATTTCCAAAGCCTCCCTTTTTTGCGCCATCTGGCTCAATCACTTTGTTTTGTGGTGTTGGCAGTAGTGCCACAACAATCCGACCTGTATACCCCACCCAACAGGAACACGAGTCCCCAGAGCCTTCTTGCTGACACCAAATGAAAAACAGTCCTCTCATCTCTTAAGAATGCAAGCATGAAGATGAGGAAATGTTCCTACACAGTTGTTAGGCTGTATAGGAGGATGAATTGAAATAAAATCCCGCATACGCCACTAATTATTCAGTTACAATTTTTTTAAAGACTGAACAAATGTATAGATTAGATTTAAACAATTTCCTTCAAAAAAGCTCACTGGTCCAGTGTGTGCTGTAAACGGATTGTAAAGTTGTATAAAGATTGTTTTTAAAGGGCACCTATGGCCCAAAATAATTGGCCCCAACCGAAGGTGCGGGCTGATAGAGCCCGCATTCTGGTTTGGGGTTCCAGTATCTTTTTTTTTTTTTTTTAAAAACTGCATAATCGCTACTGGCAATGGGCATACTAATGAATATATATACATATGAATGAGTTTATATAGATTAGTGTTTATTACCAGATTGTAATGTATTATTAAAAATACTTATGGCCAATTAAGTACTATTAGAAATTGATTATTTTTCCATTGTATTAATTTTTAATACATTTCGTAAAATTGCATTTCTTTTCCTAGTGCAATCACTAATTTCTGCTGCTTGTATTCCAAAAATTGACTATACTATACTTGCTGCTTATATTCCAAAAATTGACTATACTATAATTTGCCTTCTTTTCACATAACACCATTCTCTGGGTGGCGATAAAAATTGGCGACATTTTTGTCTATATTTAGAGACAATTCTAGTCTATTGTAAACCATGCAAGACAACTTACATAGTTCAAATGCAATAGGCTTTATTATATGTTTGCCATAAGATTCACAATTCTAGAAGTGCTCGGACTTTAGTAAACTTGCTCTTGCGGATTTTCTGACATTTTTCTGCTACAAGCTATTATCTCTGCTCAGGGCCGGAACGAGGGGTAGGCAGAAGAGGCACTTGCTCAGGGCTGCCTACCCCTGGTCCATGTTTGCAGTTCCCTCCAGCACTTTACTTACTTACCCTCTATCCCTCTCCCCTCTGGTGCTTTACCCTCCCCTCCGGCGCTTTTCCCTCCCTCTCCCCTCTGGCGCTTTCTCTCACTGCTTGTGCGAGCCTACGGTGCCCAGTTGGCTAGGTCTCCGGTTATCGCACCTTAGTAAACCAATACCTGTGTCAGTGGTAGAACACAATTGATCGGTAGCTGCTCTGGACAGCCTTAAAGGCATGGATCATTTAAGCCAGTTGTTTGGGCTAGTACAGTAAATACATAAAACACAATTTCTATTTTTTAAAGGTTTTAGTTCTCCTTTAAAGAAAATGCATAATAAGAATTAAATATAAAATAAAACAAAAATACTCTAGCTCATTGAGTGATTATTTTCACTGTTGTAATGTATGGTATTAATGTGCAAGGACATACATGTAAAAATGTACATTGATGTATATCAACATAGATACTGTTTTTGTGGCTTAACATACAATATTTAACTCGTGTATATACAGTAATGTCTTAACAAGAGGGTTGCCTTTTTGGTCAGATGCTGGGGAAGAGACAGAAGCAGCTACTTTGTGACTATGTACTTGTAGTGAAGGATTTTGAATCTGAGTCATATCCAAATATCAGAATCTGGTGGATTCTGTTAAAAAGTATTTCTGGAAATTACACGATGGAAGTAATCACAACTAAATGCTTCCATTATGTAAGTATTTACACAGGAGACTTCAATTTCTGCATAATGAAAGAAAAATGTAATCCTAATGTAATCCCAAGCAGCCCTCCAATGTCCATTAATCAAAGTTTTTCAGGGTTTTGTAAATTATAGTTTGTAAATTATAATTTAAAGCAGAATATATTTATATTTTTATGTTCTCTGGTTCAGCCTACTGAAAGTGTATTGTATTGCAGAAGTCGGTTCTCTTTCATGTCTGTTGATTAGCTGGCTTCAGCTACATGTTTCAGGAGTCAGAACCAGCAGTGCAACAGTAGAAGGGGACAGATGTACCACTATCGATCAACTTTATATTTGGAAACCACTTTAAAAATTAAACATTTAAAGGGTCTCTATAAACATTTATTTAAAAAAAAAAACCTCACATGTGAAACCTTGCTTCATTTAAATAATAAAATTTTGTAAAAAAATATTGTTTGGCATTACAGGTATGGGACCTGTCATTCATAATGCTCAGGACCTTTAGCTTTCTGGATAAGGGATCTTTCTATAATTTGGATCTTCATGCCCTAAGTCTACTAGAAAATCATGTAAACATTAAATAAACCCAATATGTTGGTTTTGCCTCCAAAAGGATTAATTATATCTTGATCAAGTACAAGGTACTGTTATGTTATTACAGAATAAAAGGAAATCACTTTTAAAAACTGGATTATTTAGATAAAATGGAGTCTGTGGGAGACAACCTTTACATAATTTGAAGCTTTGCCTGTATATATAATTGAATAATTCTAAATTAATAAACTGTCATTTTAAGTACTAATGGCCACCCTCTGGTTCATATGATTTCTTACATGTCCTAGTTGATGTCGTCCGTGAATGGATAGAGCTCTTTCAGTAGCCTTTTACTTCCACAGTTCTCCCTGTTGCAGTTAGCGCTGCATAATTTCCTTTCAGGTGACCGTAAAGTAAGTATTCATTCTGAAGGTATAGTTCTCCTTTAATGGGTATTGGGGGGAAAAAGGATTGGATTATGGGTTTCAGTGTAAAACATCTCATTCCTGTATCAGTATACTACAATAAAATGCTGGCAATTTTGCCAGGTGGGGTTAACTTACCTTGTTTTGAGCATAAAAAGTGTTATGAAACATTTATTCAATTCCATACTTCAGAATAATGTACATTTTTTTAACCTCAAAATAACTTCCTGTCTTGTGGTTCTAGAATTTTTTCTACCCTCAAAAAGTACAAGGTGTGGGACACAGAAGGCTGAAATTGGAATGTTATAATAAAAGTCATATTGCTTGCATCCTTAGAAGCAATGCACCATAAAGACAGTTTTGTCATGGGAATCAAAGCAAGAATATTCTAAGCACATTTTTACAACTTTAACAGCTACTGTATGTTACCATATATCCTACTAACGCCTTCCTTCACTTGCACAGTAGTTGCTAAAAAAAATCTCCTCTTGGCCTTGTGTATGAGTTGCCATCACTGCTGGGTTGCATCCTGACACAGATCATTGTAATTTTTATTATGCAAGAAATGCATGCCAGACATTTTATACTGTATTTCAGTGATACCCAACCAGTGGCTTGTGAGCAAAATGTTGCTCACCAACCCCTTGATCGCTGCTTCCAGTGGCCTCAAAGCAGGTGCTTGTTTTTTATTTCCTGACTTGGAGGCAAGTTTAGGTTGCATAAAAACCAAGTATACTTTGATTGCATTTCGTATGGAGATATACGACTATGCCTTAGAGCCAGGCAATTTGGAGCAATTTCAAAAAGCGCGCTGCTCCGTGTGGATACGCGCCGGCGTTTTCAAGCAACGCCGATGCGCTTGGGTACGTGGCTATTCGGGGAGGTTCGGGGGCTACAAGTCGCTGCGAGAAGTCGCCAGGCGACAAAATGCCCCCGAATCTCCCCGTCTGGCCTTAGCCTAACACGTCTGTGTGTACGATTTTTCCTTTGAGTGCCTGCTCTACTACAATACAGCTTGTTATTGCAAACGGACATTCCTGTAAGCTGCCAGTCCACATAGGGGCTACCGAATTGCCAATCACAGCCCTTATTTGGCAACCCTGGGAACATTTTTCATTCTTGCGTTGCTCCCCAACTCCTTTTACATCTTGATATAAAAGAATAAATATAATAAAAAGTCACTAAGTCAAAAGGCAGATTGTAAAAGACCTAGTTAGATGAAGTTAATTACATTTATCTTGATCCCAAATAAAGATTTTAACAATGGATCCTAGTCATGAGCTTCCACAGTCACGACGACTTGTTAATCAGTTTTGTGCCAAATACAGAAAATCTTTTAATCTCAGCTCAGTGTAACATTTTCCAATTCCAAAGTTGTATTTTGTTGCAAAGAAATCATATATAACAATGTTATCTCAGTGGATCATACTATGATCATTATAGAGCTTCCATCTGCCACTGTGATATATGTGACAGTTCTTTTTAGGAGTAGACTTTTACCTACCACATGGCTTTACAGTGTAACCTTTGACCTCCAAGAATTATCTGCATTATTTAATTCTCTTGAAGTGTCTTTGAAGTGCCCACTAAATACCCATTGCAGCTAATTGAGTTATGTAATGTTCACATGTGGTAGTGATTAAATTATGTGGATTTTCTTTCTTTTTACTGTATTTTGACACTTTTATGTTTCTTTGAGCTCTTCCAACACTACTACAGCTGTTACCACACAAACTGTGTTTTGTACTGGGAGCTAGGTACTGTACTATCAAATATCATGGATACAGACACCGCAAACCTTGATGAGAGTACATTTATGCATTACTGACACACAGAAAGATAGGGTTGGGGATATCTGGATGCCCATAGACCCTTCCTTATGTGGCAAGCATCCGTCACCCTTTCTTGCAACCTGTATAGCTCTTAGAAAGTTGGAATTGAGTTTTGTGAGTGACTGCTTCCTCCAGATATGTTAAACAGTTGAGCATTAGTGAATATTTTAAGCGTGCGTCTTAACTTCTATGAGAATTAACTTTGGTATTTAAGACTAAAATTGTATGTTAACAGCATAGGTGTTATGTATATAGAGGTAGGAAAAGAACTTAAGATAAAGTACTGTCCCATTGTTTGAAATTTCTTTTAAAGTGTAATTTTGTTTAAACAGACTCAAGTAATCTTAGGGGTTTTTTTTTTAAGTGTTTTTATTTGTGACGTTTTGACAAATAAACAGTTGTACAAAGCTGGCAAAAGTGGAAACATAATGGCTTGTACTTTACAGAGGTGATATGGTACAACATTAAGATTCATGAATCGAACATTTGCAAGATTTCAGCGATAACGGAGATATAATATATGCCCAGTACTTTGTAAACAGTTCCATATCTGGAGAGACCTTAGGCATCGGAAGGAATGCTACTAGAACTTTGCCTAACCCAAATCAACAACATCATTGTAGGCACAATAGAAAATGGTGCAGATGAAATACATGGGGACAAAATTAGGTCAAACACATGTGGTGGTGGACCATTGTCCTGTTTCAGGGGAGGGTATCTCATTTTGGAGGGCTAGGGGTTTTCAGCTATCCTGGGGTTAGAAGGGAGGATACTATTATGTCTATATCCTAGCCAAGGGTGCCAGTTTTCGGTGGTTAGCCCAGTGGTTCTCAACCTGGGGGTCGGGACCCCTTTGGGGGTCGAACGACCCTTTCACAGGAGTCACTTAAGGGGTTCCAGGAGCAGGTTAATCTCTCTCCCAACTAGCCCTGGGGCAAGGTTGTAGCTCTTCGGGTGTTGGTGCTGGGAGTTGTAGTTCAGTAACCTGTGTAGGGAAGTGCCAGTTGCACTATAACTTTCTATATCCCCTTAGTAGGGACTGCCATACAGCTCTCCCTGCCATTTAACATGGTAATTGGGGTGTCATGGAAAACCAACCGTTATGCAGCCATGCTGTCTCCTGTACTTTCCTAACAATCCGCTCTGGGCTGGCAAAGAAAATATTTTAATATTTCATGGTTGGGGGGGGGGGGTCACCGCAACATGAGGAACTGTATTAAAGGGTCTCAGCATAGGAAGGTTGAGAACCACTGGGTTAGCCTTTCATATATGAAGATCCAGTCTAATTTGTTTTTAAATACCACAAAGTTGATGGTAGGGGATTTCCAAGCTTTTGCGATCGTTTGCTTGGCGACTAGAAATATGTGGTTAAGCAATTTTAGCTTTGGTTTCTGGATTACCTTAGGGGGTACCCCTAGTAGAGCTTCCTGGGGGGGTCTTTACTAGATTGAGGTATAGAGCGGAGAATATGAGGTTATATACTCGTACCCAGAATTGGGCTACTCTCGGGCATGTCCACCAAATGTGGGTCATTGTCCCTGGTGATGAGCAGCCTCAAAAACATTGATAGTTGGTGCTATGATGTATTTTGGCTAGTCTGACTGGAGTCAGGTACCACCTGAGTAGAACTTTATATCCTGCTTCCTTATTGATTACATTGAGTGAGCTATGACTGAGGTTGTCCCAGGCTCTCAACCAATCATCCTCCGACAGTGTGATCCTTAACTCCCTATGCCATGTTTTAATGTATGCTCGGTCCAACATATTGTTTGGGGAAACCATGTTTCGGTATAGTAACGAGATAGTTTTAGGGGTTATTGTGTTGTTGGTGCACCAACGTTCAAAGAAAGTTTGGCTAGCAGATTACATGATTTCTTTACCCAATGTAGCAGTTGGGACACTCTGAAGAGTTCAGAGTCGGGGAGACCATCATTTTTTTTCAGGTGGGAGATTGTTAAAGGGCCCCTGACTGTCAACAGGTCCCCTAGTCTGGATAGTTTTTTGGAGGTCCACCAGGAGAAGGAGTTAGGTTGAATCCCTGGAAGAAACGATGGGTGGCCTGTGATGGGGGCGACTGGAGAGTGAGGCGAAGTTAATTTGTACATTCTGGCATTCTGGTCCCATAAGGATAGTGTGAATCTTAAGCTAGGGCTGAGGACTTGTGGTCGGTCTACCGGGGATGACCATGGTAGGCATTCGGCTGTGAGAGAGTTTTTTCGAGCTAGGCCCAGAGAGGAGGGAGATTGTGGAGGTGAAGTAATGGTATTTGCACTAGCTGTGCGGCTATAAAGTACTTTCTCAAGTTTGGGAGTCCCAGTCCTCCTTCCTGGGGTCTCCTTTCTAAAGTGGCCCTGTTTACCCTTGGCGGTTTGGTCTGCCATATGAAAGATATGACTTGCCTATTGAATGCTTCTAGGTCATTCCTGTTGATGTCAGTCTGGAGAACCCGGAACAAGTAGAGAAGTTTCGGGAGGAGGGTCATTTTTACTGCTGTTATCCGGCCTAACCATGAAATGTGGTATTTGCCCCAGTCTTCCAACATTTTCCGAAGTTTCCTGTGTATATATAGGGGTAGTTTGTTTTGTAAAGATTGTGATAGAAGATAGTGAATCGTATTCCCAGAACAGTCATGTGTGATTTGCACCGTTGTATTTCAAAGTTAATCGTTAGTAGTTTCAGTATCTCCTGGGGTAGGTTGATGTTAAGTGCTTCAGTTTTGGCTAGGTTGGTGACCAAACCTGAGATATTCCCAAACTCCTGTAAGATTCTAAATGTGTGGGGAAGAGAAGTTAGGGGCTTGGTAATAAACATGGTGACATCGTCTGCGAACAGGTGAAGGATGTGTTCCTGCGTACCAATTTGTAGAGCGTTTTTTTTTTTTTTTTTAATGAAATACGTTAACTGTGAACTCAGCAGCCAAAGCACAGGATGTGTAGGTTAAAGGCAAAGTCAACCCCAAAATAAAAATGTGCCTAATCAAGCAAAGCATACATCTAAGCACACTAACCACAATCAAAAATAAACAATTGAGGATTAAAATACAATTTCATAGACAACAATTATACATAACTGCTTAATTGCATAAGATTACGTGTTAGGCATTCTTTTATGTCATTCCCTTAAAGCTAGCATTTGCATAGAACATAGGCTGCTTTCTGTTTTCTAGAATGTCTGTGTGAACCAACTCAGACATTCAACTTTACTTTCTTTTATACAAATATAAGATCCCCCAATTAGAGGTCATGTTCAGACTTTACAGTTTTACAGAAGTTCATGGGGGATGTATCTTATTGTTCAAGCAGTAGTTCATCCTTCCTCATTTATAACAATGCTATGCTCTATTTTTCTGCCAGGTTAGAGGGACATATTTTTCCTGTAAATAACATGCCTGAAATTTTGATAGTGTTTCAATTTATTGGGGGGTTGTTTGCATAAATATTTGCATTGTAAAAATGATTCCTTTGCAGAAACTATTTTTCTCTTGAGTTGAATACAATTTTGAAACTCCATCCACTATTGGAAGGAAGAATGCCGATATTATAGATTAACCGGTACCCAACATATTTAATAAAACTTACTGAAAAAGTGGTTAAAATTCTTAAAGTCTTAAAATTTGTTGTGTGCAATTACATTTTACACTGTAATTTCTTTCTAATGACAAACATAAATATATTGCAAATTCTTTGTTCTTAGGCATATGCTTTTTTCTGCTATGATTTTATTGCATTTCCACCTTTGTAATGTTCAATTATTATAAAATGGAGAGCACCTTACAACATTTGGTTGTGTTGAGGTCTTACAAGTATTTGCAATGAATACAGAAGCAAAGCAAGTTATCTGAGTAGCTATTCTTCCTCATGTAGCATTCTGACAGAATAAAATCAGTGTAAACAATGGAACATTTATAAGGCTTCAGTGTATTTCTTAAATGTAATTTAATAGCATGCATCATGATTACAGAAATAGTCTCTAAGCTAACCACATATTTATATATTAATAATAATAAAAATATATATTTTTTTGTTTCAAAATGATTTAATTATTTTGACCACTCTTGACCTGGTACAACCCCTCAGTGGGATACATTCTCAAACTTTATCATCTCTTTTACACACTGCTGTAATGGCACCCTATGTGTGCATTTGCCTAATATATCTAAATGAAAACAGAATCATTCTCTACTTTGCAGTATTGTATTTATGTCTTCCATGGGCTACGATTAAGGAATGGGTTTCTTTTTACATTGTGTGATTTTGTCTTGTCTTTTAAAATTGAAATATTTTTTCACCACCAACAGGAAATGTGTGGCCACCTGGAGCCCCTGTGTTACATGTAGCCCATGGATGACATTAAGGAATGTTTGTTATTCCTTTGCTTCTGTCACAATCTCACCATTCTGGAAAACAAATCCTATGTTTTTTATTATTTGTATCCTGTGCGTGCAGACATTTTTT
>CM044444.1:59096578-59112161 GCA_024363595.1 Xenopus borealis
TGAGAAGGGTGGGAGGTATGTGTGAAATGTGGCAACAAACTATTTTGTTATGACTGAAATTAGTGGTAGGAAATATGTAGCAAGTTTTCTAGCTTTTATTTTGGAAATGTGTTATACCAATTTTCCTGGCTATTTTTGTGTTTTTCTTGCTTCTCGTGATTGACTTTTTTCATAGTTTTTATTTATAGCATTGACAGTGTCGGTAGATCTAGGAAAGCAGTTCCCTCTAAAATATAGGGATGAGTATTCTGGACATTCTACATTGTATTCTCTCTGTACAGCCTGTTAATAGGTTGCTGGAGTCAGGCTCAGCCAGTATGTTAATTAACTGATTGAGCCTGACTTTTTTTGCTATCTTAACTTATCTTTCTTTTATTACACAATAGCATAGATAAGCCATGTTCAGAGTAGAACTTCCTGCTTGTGTGTAGTCTCACCACAGGTCACTGACAGGGCTCTCAATATATTTTGCAAACCTGGCAACTCTGAGTCTTAAATGTCTGTCTGTCTGTCGCTCTGTGTGCTTTAATGGACGCATAAATGCTGTGTTATGTAATAAAAGACATTACATTTGCCCAGGTGCAGTAAACCACAGCAACCAATCAACAGAAAGCAATTGCTGGTCACCTATTGAAAAGCAAATATTTTATTGGCTGCTATGGATTACTGCACCGGGGCAAATTTAGTCATTTCATTTAGTCCTTTTATTACAAAAAAAAAAGAAATATGCTATAGTTTGAACACTCTGACACTGTGTGTAATATAATTAAAAATAGAAAAACACTTAATTCTTAGGGTAAACGTTTAAAAGTTTTGCATAGGTTCAAAACTAAACTGACTTTTCAGTTAAGAACAATTATACAGTGAACCACAGCTTTTAAAAAGATTTTGCATGCATGCGTGAATTTACCCTGACGAATATTCGAATAATTCGATTCGATCGAATTTCCAAAATTCAATGGTCGAAGTGGCCTTCAAAAGAATTCGAAAATCCGATCAAATTTCAAATCATTCATATGAATTTAGTAAATCTGCCCACTTGTCTTTGTGCAGGTTTCTGAACTGAGTTGTAAAAATTGTTTGGTACCCATGCATGTGCTGTACACCAACCATACCAAACTCTAGTTGTGCCTCTTTTTTTCACTTTTCTTTACCCCTTATCTTCTAATCCCTGGATGTAGTTACATAGTTAAATTGGGTTGAAAAAAGACAAAGTCCATCAAGTTCAACCCCTTCAAATAAAAACCCAGCATCCATAGTGGTGGATTCTTTCAGTCAGGCATACTCCCAGGAAGGAGCTAAATAGTACTTGCCAAAAGAGTAAAATATAATGGCTTAAGAGGATCGGAATAAAAGCTATGGTACACTGGGTGGAGAGAAGAGCCTATAGGTGAAGCTGGATAGAATGGCTAATAGGAAGAGGCTATTCTGAAGAGCATGACAAATGTAGAGCAGGTGACATTTCTGGAGGACAAAATGGAAAAGGAGAGAGAATTTTACATCGAAATGGAAAAAATGGTAAAAATATGCCACATGAAGAGATAATGTACAATGGCATGCAGCTCGTAGAAAGGGAATGGTGTAGATGGAGGAAGGAATGGAGGAGATAACTTTGGTACTAGCAAAGTTAGTTCCCAGTGGCGTAACTACCAGGGGAGTAGGGGGTGCAATTGCACCAGGGCCTGCTCCCTCTTGGGCCCCGACAGAGAGGCTAGGAGAACTCCAATGTGCAATTCATAGGGGGAGAGCCTGATAGGGGGGCCCAGGTGCCAATCCTGCACCAGGGCCCACCAGTGAGTAGTTATGCCACTGTTAGTTCCCATAAGCAATCATGGATTTTTTTTTTAATATAAAATAAATGCTCCATATGCATATATGATTGCCCAGTGGGCACACTGCTAAAGCAAGTTGCCTTTACAAAGTTATGCATATATGATTGCCCAGTGGGCACACTGCTAAAGCAAGTTGCTTTTTCAAAGTTATCATATATGATTGCCCAGTGGGCAAGTTGCTTTTTCAAAGTTGAAAATATTAAGACATTTGGAGAAGGAAGTGTGTGTTCCAAAAGTTTACCTCAACAGATTTTTTAAGGCAATAGTTGTTTTACTACAAGCGCTACTTCAGATTATTTTCAATTATTTTACAGTCTCTATCACCGAGCATTTGTACACCCTTAAAGGAGAACTAAACCCTAAGAACGAATATGGCAAAAAATGCCATATTTTATATACTGAACTTATTGCACCAGCCTAAAGTTTCAGCTTCTTAATAGTAGCAATTATCCGGGACTTCAAAATTGTCACAGGGGGGACACCATCTTGAAAAGCTGTGGATTCCTTGTATGGATACAGAATTCGATAACATAATGTACATCTCCTCTAACCTACCTCTTTAGATAAGCTTTAGCTAGGCTTTAGTTCTCCATTTAAAGGATGTTTCATTTTATTTATTACAGTATTATGTCAGTATTGACATATTGGCTCTTATCCAATCCACTAAGGACTATATAAGATGAGGCGCTTCTGCTGGGGGAAATGCAGATCCACTTCCTTTCCCCTGGCATCAGTGTGCAGTGACACAACATTGTCCTGTGCATAACGAGCTGGTATGTGCTAAATGTGTTATCACATTAATTTGTATTATTAAGCCTACATGGATCATATATGTCTAAAAAAGATTTAGGAGTGACTCTCTCCTAGGGGGCATTTGTTTATTTTGGACTTTTAGACTAAAACTGACTATTGGCATGTTTGGTCTTGCATACACATACCTGAAGCATCTATCCCTCATTTTACTGACTTTATAAAGTCCTAACCACATCACCTTTAAATTAATAGTTTAAATATGACAAGATTGAGAGCTAATGGTTTTCTAAAGCCATTGACACACAGGACATCTTGCCTGTCCATACATTACCTGCCACCTCTCTTAATACAATTAACTGTTAAGGGCCAGAATAGATCCATAAGTCTATAAATCAAGTGGTAATCCATTGTAAAGTTTATTACTATTATTATTTCTGCACGTTACAAGATGGGACTTCAGAGCAGCATGTAATGCAGTGCACTCTGCTTAGATTTGTGTTAATTACTTGTTTTACTTTTGATGACAAGTTTTACCTATAGCCTTAGTTGCATAAGCAGCATATTATTGCTGTAGTCTAACTGTTGTTGTTAACCTGCTTCAGTTTGTTTTTTTTTTTGTTTTTTTTGAAGAGACTATTGTATTTGGTGGTCATTTGTTAAAGGGGTCCTGTCAGTTAATAGTGCTGTTCCAGAAGAATTCTGCATTGAAATCCATTTCTCAAAAGAGCATATTTTTTTATATTTCATTTTGAAATCTGACATGGGGCTAGACATATTGTCAATTTCCCAGCTGCCCCAAGTCATGTGACTTGTGCTCTGATAAACTTCAATCACTCTTTACTGCTTTTGGAGTGATATCACCCCCTCCCTTACTCCCCCCACCCAGCAGCCTAACAAAAGAACAATGAGAAGGTAACCAGATAGCAGCTCCCTAATACAAGATAACAGCTGCCTGGTAGATCTAAGAACAGCACTCAATATGAAAAACCCATGTCCCACTGCGCACTATTCAGTTACATTGAGAAGGAAAAACAACAGCTTGCCAGAAAGCAGTTCCCTCCTAAAGTGCTAGCACAAGTCACATGACTGGGGCAGCTGGGAAATCGACAAAATGGCTAGCCCCATGTCAGATTTCAAAAATGAAATATTAAAAAATGTGTTTGCTCTTTTCAGAAATGGATTTCAGTGCAGAAGTCTACTGGAGCAGCACTATTAACTGATGTGTTTTTAAAAAAACATGTTTTCCCATGACCGTTTCCCTTTAAACTGTACATTGAATTTGTTATATTGATTGTCTGCTGATTCTTTGGGACAGATTTCAGAAATTGAAACAAGGTTGAAAAGTAATCTTACAGAACCAGTACAACTAACATATGATAATGCTTTATAAAAATGTTTATATAATGCACTGTTACCAGGCCCTGGTAAAAAAAACAAAAAAACATGTTTGCTTTAGAAACACTTCTACACTTAATTTCAATAAATTTATTTAAATAGGCTGCTGTGTGCCAATGGGGCAGCTATTAAAATTAAAAATACAATCCCAGACACAGGCAGTGTTCTGGATCGTAACAAGCACCAAGCCACTGTTTGCAGATAATTGAGAATAGTTGCCTAAGAGAAAAAAAATGTTTCCACAATTATTTTCTGAGCACTTGCACATTTAGGGAGTTAGATTTTAATTGGTTGATGAATTAAATGACTGATTTGTAGTATGAATTGTGGTAATGAATTGTCTTAAGTTTTACAGTGTTACTCCAAAAACAGTTGTCTATCTTTCTTCCAATTATTCATGTTGAATTTTGGATAAAGGCATATGTTTGAAATGCAGATAGTAGAAAAGCTCAAATGTAGGAATGAAATATTCTCTCACATAAAATACATTTGTTTCTAATGAAAAGTATTGTTTTTTGTAGGTGCTAAATAAACTTGCAGTGTAAACAAAAAAAAAAGGATTTTTACTTTTTGGCAGTACTGGTCCTTCAGTGTGAATGATTTCATATTTCTTGGAATCTGAAATCAATAAAGCACAAGAAATATAAACACAACTATCATAATATAAAGTAGCCATGAATGTGTTATTGCATTGATCTAGATTACATTCACAACCTAATGATAAAGTTCTTAAGAATAAGATAAAATCGCTTTATGCTAGAAGCATTATAATTTAGGCTAAAAGTCAAAGCATACATCTATAGGGAATGTACCAAAAGGACTTGTAGTGCTCTTCATGTAAACTGTGCTACTCTTCTTTCTAAACTTTAGCTTTTCTATACCAGTGTTCTCCACGCTTTTTTGTGTCGTGGACCAGTTTGCCCCTTTCTCACTTGTTTCACAACCATATTTAAAAAAAAATATGTTTGAAAATCACACCAAAGCTTGCATTTTCAGCTTTTTTGCATGCAAAGTTAATGGCTTATATTTCAACTACTGCAAAAACAGTTTGCCTGGTATGTCGGTAGAGATTTCAAAATAGTGTATATGCATTTTTGTGATCCTTTGGCTGATGCAAAATAAACACCCTACATGCATTGTATGTTTCATAAGACCTGTAACAGTAAGAAGACCATATACAGTTGTGCTCATAAGTTTACACACCCTGGTAGAATTTATGATTACTTAACCATTTTTCAGAGAGTATGGATGAATGATGCCATTTATTCTCAAACAACTGTGTTCATTCTTTAAATCATAATCACTACACAAACTACCCAAATGACCTTGATCAAAAGTTTACATACCCTGGTGATTTGGCCTGATAACATGCAATCTAACTTGACTTAAAAGGATTAGAATGGCTATCAAAGGTAACCATCTTCACCTGTGATCTCTTTGCTTGTAATTAGTGGGTGTGTATAAAAGGTCAATGACTTTCTGTACTCCTGACAGTGACAGACCCTTGCGTCTTTCATCCAGTGCTGCACTGAGGTTTTTTGGATTCTGAGTCATGGGGAAAGCAAAAGAATTGTCAAAGGATCTGCAGGAAAAGGTAGTTGAACTCTATAAAACAGGAAAGGTATATAAAAAAATAATCAAAGGAATTGAACCTGCCAATCAGCAGTGTTTAATTAAGAAGTGGAAAATTAGGGGTTTTGTTGAAACCAAATCAAATAAAACTAAAATTTCAGCCACAACTCCAGAAAAATTGTTCAGATGCAAGGAAAACCCCACAAATAACTTCAAATGAAATACAGGAATATCTGCTGCATGGTCCAGTTCCCAGAAGAAAGCAATTTCTACGCAAATGTATGTATACCACTTACAATATGCCAAACAGTACAGAGACAAGCCTCAAACCTTCAGGCACAAAGTCATTTGGAGTGATGAGACTAAAATTGAACTTTTTGGCCACAACCATAAACACTACATTTGGAGAGGAGTCGACAAGACCTACGATGAAAGGTGCACCTTTCCTACTGTGAAACATAGTGGTTGATTGCTGATGTTTTGGGGATGTGTGAGCTACAAAGGCACAGGAAATTTGGTCAGAATTGATGGCAAGATTTATGCAGTAAGTTATCAAAAAATACTGGAGGAAAATTTGCACACATCAGCCCAGAAGCTGCGCATGGGACGTACTTGGACATTCCACCATGACAATGATCCAAAACACAAGGCCAAGTTGACCTTTTATTGGCTGCAGCAAAATAAAATGAAGGTTCTGGAGTGGCCAACTCAGTCTCCTGACCTCAATATCATTGAGCCACTCTGGGGAGACCTCACACATGCAGTTCATACAAGACAGCCCAAGAATTTACAGAAACTGGAGGCTTTTTGCCAGGACGAATGGGCAGTTTTACTGTCTGAGAAGAGAGACTCATCTACAACTGCAACAAAAGACTTAAAGTTGTCATTGATGTTAAAGGGGGCAATACATGGTATTAAGAACTGGGGTAGATAAACTACCCAAATGACCCTGATCAAAAGTTTGTGTAGTGATTATGATTTAAAAAGAGTAAACACAGTTGTTTGACAATAAATGGCTTCAGCCAACCACTAACCATGAGTGAAAGAAAAGTTTTTGTGTTCATTCATATTCTCTGAAAAATGTTTAAGAAATCCTAAATTCTGCCAGGGTGTATAAACTTATGAGCGCAACTGTATTTTTGCAAAATATAAATTCCATTACTAATCCAAAATGGGTAAATATGTTGTTCTACGCCAAATTATGAAACTTTAAAGTGTTTTTTCCCCATTAAATTTCTTAATATGATCTCAAGCAATTCATTATACAGCATTATATTCAGAGGATTGATCAATGAGTTTTTAGTCTTAAGGTTTGATCATCATATTATGTAATGGTAAAGTCCCATAAGTTGTACTTCTTTAGTTATATTTTGCTTTAGGGTGGTGACACATGCTAAGATTCAGGGAGATCGATTTAGTCGCCTCGTGACAAATTGCCTCTTCTTCAGCCGACTTATCTCCCCAAAAAGCCTTCCCGCTGGCTAGAATCTAAATCGCAGGCAGGTTGGCACTCGGAGCACTTCTTTTCAACAAGGAAACTTCGGAAAATATAGTGCTCTGATTACCATCCTACCGTTGATTTATATTCTAGCCGGCGGGAAGGCTTTTGAAGGAGATTAGTTGCCCAAAGAAGATCCGATTTATTGCCAGGCGACTAAATCTCTGAGAATCTTAGAATGTGTCACAACCCTTAGGGGTAGATTTACTAGTGGTCAAATTTTGAATAGAAAAAAACTCGAATTTTTTTGCTGGTTTTCGATCAAAAACGGATTGTTTTTGATCGAATAGGTCCGTTTTCAGGTAAGCTTCCAGGAAGTCCCCCATAGGCTACAATGGCAATTCGGCAGGTTTAAAGTGGTGAATAGTCGAATTCAATTTTTTTTTAAAGAGACTGTACCTCAAAAAAAGCAAAATTTTTTAATTCAAATCGAATGTATGTCTATTCAATAGTCAAAGTAGCCCAAAATTACTTTGAAATTCGAATTTTAAAAATTAAGATTTTATTCAAAAATTCACTTCAACCATTTGTAAATGTGCTCCCCAAAACCCCCTTTGAGTAGGCTTACATTGCAAAATACAGTGTCTTAAAGGGGTGGTTCACCTTCAAGTTAACTTTTAGTATATTGTACAAGGGTCAATTCTAAGAAACTTTTCAATTGGTCTTCATTATTTATTTTTCATAGTTTAATGACTTGCAATTTTCTTTGCAGTTTTCTTCTGTTTCTTTGCAGCTTTCAAATGGGGGTCATTGACACTATCTAAAAACAAATGCTATGTAAGGCTAGAAATGTATTGTTATTGCCACTTTTTATTACTTATCATTCTATTCAGCCCATCTCCTATTCATATTCCAGTCTCTTATTCAAATCAGTGCAGGGTTGCTAGGGTAATTTGTACCCTAGAAACCAAATTGCTGACACTGCAAACTAGAGAGCTGCTGAATAAAAAGCTAAATAACTATAAAACCACAAACAATAAAAAATGAAAACCAACTGCACATTGTCTCAGAATATCACTCTCTGCATTATACTAAAAGTTAACTGAAAGGTGAACAACCCCTTTAAAGGGGATGTTCACCTTTAACTTAGCTTTTTGTTTGATGTAGAGAGTGATTTATTCTAAGACAATTTGCAATTGATTTTAATTTTTTATTTGTGGCTTTTGAGTTGTTTAGCTTTTTATTCAGCAGCTCTACAATTTGCAAATTAAGCTATCTGGTTGCTAGGCCCAAGGCCTGAATAGAAATATGAGTCATAAAAAGTTGCAATAACAATACATTTGTAGCCTTACAGAGCGTTTATTTAGATGGGGTCAGTGGACCCCCCATTTAAAAGTTGGAAAGAGTCAGAAGAAGGCAGCGAATAATTTAAAAACTTTAAACCTTTAATAATGAAGGCCAATTGAAACATTTCTTATAATTGACCCCTTTAATGAATGTCAGGGCTCTTTTGAACACTTTCATGCCCATTAGGTCTACCAATTATGTGCTATGTAGAGACCCCCAAAATTAAAATGGCTTCTACAATTTTTTGTGGCTGAGACTTTGGCTGCTGCCTACATGCAAACTATGTGTCTTAATACACAACTAATAGTAAACAAAACGGAAAACCAAAAGTGAAAAATCAGTTGTCCGCATTTCTGAGGTGGTATTAGAAACGCCATAGGATCTAGGTGCGAGGTGACAAGGAGATTTTGGCAGGCTGCCAATTTGAAACCTAAAACTGCAATGTGAGCCAGTAATACTTTTATGCCTGAAAAAAATTGAAAGTATATTTTCATTTCATCTTATTAGGTTAGCCTAAAGGAGATATTAACAGTGACAAATGGAGGCATACTGTCCATGTAAGCTAAATGTAATTAATATATTGTATACTGTGGTCCTTTATGAGTTTGAATGAAAACAATTGAGACTTGTGTTAGACAAAAGTAAAACAAATGATTTCCCAATCTCTGTCAAGTTTCAGCATTTAAAATGTCTGCTCTTATAAGCCTGATCATTTGTATGAATATACATCTACAAATTGAAAAAAGACATAGCCTGTTTTTTATAACTAGTAACAACTATTGGTTGCAGTTGTCACCAGTTTCCATCCAGCATAATTACAGTATACAGAATGCTTCGGCAGCCTAAGCTGGAATTTTGACTTTAGGTCTTGCAGAAAATTTTGGTGATACTTTTTATTGGCTAACTGAATAAGTAAATTGCAAGCTTTCGGAGCACACAAGCCCCCTTACCAGGGTAACCAGTCAGTGTAAACCTAGAGAACTGAAAAGCAAGAAGTAGTGTTCTGTTAGGTTAGACTTGCTACTTTACTCCAGCCTTTATACATTACATTTTTGGCTAACTAACTATATTGAAAACATTTTTTTTTTAATCTATTTACCTAGTTTTTACTTTTATACTGAACAATTTCTTTAATTCAGTTTAAAATCTAAGTGCAGGGAAGCATTTTAATGTACATCCTTTTCTCTTTATAGCCTGTTGCAAAATCTGTGCTGTTACACCACAAAAGTCATTCTAAGGTCTCAAGCATTCTGAAATTCTTGCAGTTATATTGGACATTTCTAGCATTCTCGTTTCCCTTCCATGTCCATTCAGATCCCCATATGTTTGCCACCTGTCATGCTTTGTCCTGATAGACAGCTTTTAGATGCCCATGGTTATTTTTCTGGTGATGGGGAAAAGCAGATTGCCTTAGTAATTCACATTCTTCATTATTATACTGAAACAATTTAATTTGCTGGTATCACCTCCTCCCTTTTTATTAAAGAGCTTAAATCGTTTTTTTTTCCCAAAGGCTTTCCTGCAGTTGCTATGAGTAACTTTAATTCCTTTAAGATAACTTTTGTGTGTAACATGACAAACATTAGGGATATTGCTATCTAGAGGTTGGTTCATTTACAAGTAGTTTTTTTTTTTTATTTTGTATGTTTTCAGTAGCTACAGTAGAATCAACTTTACAGGTTTACTTTGCTTCTTTATGTGTGGTCACTTTAAGTTTCTAGTTTTCTACTGAGGTGCATTTTTACATGTTTTCTTTGCACCTGTTGTATATTTTGTTACAGGAACCATCACAGCCAAAACAAGCAAAATTGCCTTCTCCACCCCTATTCACACAAGCACTTTCTCACACACTGTCATGTTTTATCTCTGTCAATAAACAGTAAGCACCTGTTTGCAAAACATCTGTTCTCTGTGAATTGTTTGTGATAAACAAAATGTATTAAAACATCTTATTTTTGCTAGTCTTTCACATAATTTGTAATTCTTTCTTTTTAGGGGACAGCTTCATCAGCAGTGCTGTGAAAACTGGACCAATGTTAATGAGGATGCTCGAGCTAAAATGGCACGAATGGCAGCAGCAGCTGCATGGGGATTAGGTAAATTTGTTGACAATATTAATACAGGTATGGGATATATTATCCAGAATGCTCAGGACCTGGGTTTTTACAGATAAGGGGGGTCTTTCTGTAATTTGGATCTCAATACCTTAAAAAAAAGAAAACATGAATTAAAGCAATAGATTGGTTTGCCTTTAATAATAATTAATTAAATCTTAGTTGGGATTAAGTACAAGGTACTGTCTTATTATTACCGAGCAAAGGAAATTATTTTTAAATATTTCATTTTTTTAATATGGAGTCCATGGGAGATGGCCTTACCATAATTCAGAGCTTTCTGGATAATGGGTCCCATAACTGTACCATGAAGTTTAAGTCTCTTCTTACTTTGAAAAGGCAGGTGGCTAGGTGTATTTTGTTGACTAATATGCACTACATAGCCCTCAAGAAGTGCTCATTGCATTGTACAGCATTGTACATCATTGTACAATTTATTACTAAGGGACATGAAGCATGAGAACTACACCCTAAAAATGAATATAGCTAGAAATGCTGTATTTTTTATGTTGAGCTTATTGCTCCAGCCTAAAGGTTAAGCATCTTATAACAGTAATGATCCATATAATTTGTCACAAGCTCATCATCTTGGTTTGTGGTAGGAGTGTCATTGGTGCTAGATATGCTCTGGGGTCATCATAAATCATCAAGTAGAAAATGAGGTTGTCAAGTTGAAGCTGATTCTACTATTAAATTCTAATTCTCATTGCACTGCTTCCTGCTCTGTTCCCGCTTGCTGTCATGATATTTATATCTTATACATACAGTATAGTACCTTAGAACAGATTTTCACTGCTAAAGGGCTGTAGTTGCATTGGGCTGATACAGAACCCCAAAACATAGCATTTGTACCTTATTTCAGTTTCAGTTCTTCTTTAAATGCTGTATAATTGAATATGCATAGAAGCAGCTAAAATCACAAGTGCTTTTGTTATTATGTTATATAACACAACCATTAAATCATTCTCAGCAGTCCATGAATTGTGCAATTATAATCTTACTACAGACCTTAAACTGCGCCTACACTAGATCAATTTCAGCAAAAGCTAGTTAACCGTTACCCAGTAACCAGAGAACCTGGAGGAAACCCACACAAACATGAAGAGAATATGTTAAACAAGCAGCAATCCCTGGTTCAGTCGATGTGTTTTCTTTTTTTCTTAATATAGCCATTGTTTCATTCTTTTTTATTTGTCTAGTTTAATTAGTATGTAATTCTATGATGTCCTTTTGTTTCCTCCCTAAAATATAGTTCTTGTATATCTTTTTGGGAATCTGGCTCTCTGATAGGCTGGCTTAAATATTCATATATTATTAAAGCATACTAAGTATTTTAGAGACTGGACACTAAAGATCACATTTGATGATCCTACTCATTATCTATATACTATGGATATTGTTGATTCATTATTTCGGCACTCCTGAAAATCAACTGCCATGAAAACTGATGAAAACAATTCTGTTATCAGAAAATAAAATTGGGCAGCAAATAAGTGTACACATTTATTATTCTTTACTTGAAGTTCATACTCCCCTTCCTGGATTAAAAGAATAAACGTTTTTCCCCAAATATGACCCAATCGGACTTCATGCTGCTTCCCACAATAATTTTTTGTGTCACCCTGGTTTGAGAACCGCTGTTCTAGAGCCATGAATTATTGACCTCTCATTAAATATTGGAAAACATATTTTATTTTAAATATCTAGTACAAGTAAATCTACAGCTACTGGACTGAACTTGCGTAATCATTGAAGACGTTTCACTACTAATTCAAGCAGCATCTTCAGTTCACCTGAATGGTACAGGAAATCTTCGGCATATAAACTCTTCTAATAATCCAATCACAGTGGTGCAGTGTAACTATCCAAACAACTGAAGCTCACAGGTTGTGAATGCTATGAGGTTACTGTGTACTGTAGGCAAACTGGGCCCACCTGTGGCATTGTGTAATATATATGTTTTGTGTAATGGTTGAGTACTGGCACACAGCTTTAAAGTAGTGTTTTAGTTTTATAAATCAATTTATCACGAGGAACAGAAGGGAAACCAGACATTTCTGAATTATTGTTTAATTCTTAACCATAATGCATAGTTTGTTTAATTACTAATTATTCAGATTAGGTTTTCTTGGTTGTGTTCTTTTTCAGAGCAGTGGGACAGCATGGAGGAATATACCTGCTTAATTCCAAGAGATACTCATGATGGTGCATTTTACAGAGCAGTGCTAGCTCTCCACCAGGATCTCTTCTCACTGGCCCAACAAGTAAATGGATTTATTTTATTTATAATCTCTGCATGTTCACAAATCCGCTTCTGTTTAGAGTTGGAAAACATATTGTAAATACCTTTTTGGTTTTTAGTGTATCGATAAAGCCAGAGACATGTTGGATGCAGAGCTGACTGCAATGGCTGGAGAAAGCTATAGCCGGGCCTATGGAGTAAGTGCCTTTTTTTAAAAACACTTATTAAATATTCAGTCATATAATAAGCCAGTGCCTTTTGCCAGTCTACCATTCATGTATTTCACTTTCTTTAAGAAACTAAGTTGAGAAATGTATACTTTTAATTTGCAGGCTATGGTCACCTGCCAGATGCTATCTGAGCTGGAGGAGGTTATCCAATATAAATTGGTACCTGAGCGCCGTGAAATTTTACGTCAGACCTGGTGGGATAGGCTGCAGGTGAGTAATGATGATATAATCTTATTATTATGTCCTCTCTTGTTTTGTTTTTTCTTAAGAAAAACATTATTAGCAAATTTTATTCAAAGACAGTCACATTTCCTACAGTGTATACAGTGTAGTGTCTGGACAGAAATTTATTAGGTGTTGGGACGGAAGGAAAACCGGTATTTCTCACCTTTAGCAGCCAGATTGTCTATTCTAAGTTTGTTTTTCTGGCTCAGAATAGAGGACACACTGGCGCACCATCATACCCATGACACAAATTGGCAGATTTGGGTACAGGATGACACATTCTCTGTGCAGACAGTTTGGACTTGGTTTCTTGTTGGCCAGAAGCTCAGATCCTGGCCAAACTTCCCAAGATATTCACATCTGAGGAATGCAGAACCCATAAAGCCAAAGGAAAATCATTTACTGATGTGTGTCTGCAATTCATGATATATCCTGGACTGTGTGTGCCTGGAAATCAAATTGTTGCCATTATATTTCCTAACAAAATGCCAAGATGTTTGCTTTAGAACAGTAAAATGCCAAATAAAGCACCACCCAATTGCAGCATTCATTCCATAGTTCCTGTCATTGTGAAATACTTCAAGAATGCAGTGATGTATATAAAAATATAACTGTATTCTTAGGTAAATTGTATCTATATAGTTTTTTCAGTAGTGATTTTAAGTTAGCTGAAAATTTATGCAAAATGCCAACATCAACATCCAATCCACATCAGTATAAAAACTCTGAAAACTACCTAATATTTGATTTATGTATCATAATGGATTTGACTACTGAACTACTGAATTTTATATATTCTATTTTAAATCATTTTGGTTTTGTAGTTTTTAATATTTTTTAATATTTGTTTCTTTAAATCTGAAGGGATGTCAGCGTATCGTTGAAGACTGGCAGAAGATTTTGATGGTTCAGTCTCTTGTGGTGAGCCCACATGAGGATATGAGAACTTGGCTGAAATATGCAAGCTTATGTAGCAAGAGTGGACGTTTGGTGAGATAAATTTTTAAGCTTCAATTATTTCACCATGTATGCCCAATGTTTTAGTATTCTATAATGTTCTATAAGGCAGACTGCATATACAGAAACAAGAGAAACGTTAAACACACATGTGTATGTATGTATGTGTGTATATATATATAGAGAGAGAGAGAGATGTATATTTATAGATGTATATTTATAGATGTATAGAGAGAGAGAGAGTTCCTTGATAGAAGCTCACACTCACAGGATCTATAAAGAAAAATAAAGTTTTTTTTATTTCTCAAAAACACTAACATTTCGGCTACAACACTACTAGCCTTTATCAAAGTGACAAAATAACATAACTGCAACCATGTTTAAAACCCTAGTGGCGGGAAGGGAGAGCCAATGACGCCATTGAGCGTCCTTGGCATAAGGATTTCCTTTTTTCATCCATATTCTTGCCCCTAGCCTCCTCCACCCTCTTCCACCCAGCATCATTTCGGCACTCCTCGCTACGTGTTTTCACTGTACATTGCTATGTACCAGCACCATAGCAACACACATATGTGGCCCCATGCACACCCTACTGGTTAGTCCTGAACAGTTTGAGAACATTATCACCAAGTCTTGTTTACCGATCACAAACAGGATGTGTCTCGGCACGTAAGATTACACATCAGCTTTACCCCTGCATCGGTCTGTTTCTCTCTCCTTTACAGCTCTGCCCAGCGCTGTATCACCTCTATGGGTATGTACGCTTTTGTATGGCTTAGAACTGTGTTTTGATTTCCAGTAATATTCACGTTTTGCTCTTATGAAAAGCCGCACGGTGGACAAGCATATTTTACAACACAAAGTTTATTCCTCTAAGGTCTTTGATCTTCTTCTGCTCTAACTTCCCAGTTATATAATGAGAGACGTTTTCTCCACTTTCTAGTCACCATACATATTCTAATATTTTTGGATTTGTAGCCATAGCACTTAATAGACTATTATGTCTCAAACAGCCGATAGATACATATGTTACAACATGGTTCACATTATAATCCTTGATTGAGACTCTGACTATGTATTACTTTGTTTCACATTTCATTTCCTGTATATATACATTTTGTTCTGCACATTTGTTGCTTTCACTTGACGTAGTCCATGCTGATATATGTTGTAGTGTGTATCCCTATACTAATGACGCTGAATGACGTCATTGGCTCTCCCTTCCCGCCACTAGGGTTTTAAAAACGGTTGCAGTTGTGTTGTTTGTCACTTTGATTGTTGTAGCTGAAACGTAAGTGTTTTTGAGCAATAAAAAACTAAATTTTTCTTTATAAGTCCTGTGAGTGCTAGCTTCTGTCAAGGATCTTCACAATTTGCCTAGCTTTGCTCCCAGGCACCTTACACCTTTTAGACATGTTGTGCCGGCATTTCTGGGTTCTTCGATTTATATATATATATATATATATATATATATATAT
>CM044444.1:59116031-59126283 GCA_024363595.1 Xenopus borealis
GTAAGGATTTTGTTGTGTAGTAACAGTAATATTATGCTTCTTTTTGGGGTAGTTTGTAATCTGAGCTAATTTTTATGATAATGTAATTTAGTGAGAACAGAATATAGCTGCCATTATTTTTCTGTAGCTGACTTCTTAAATAAGCAACTCATCATGAAATAATGCAATTTTTGTGGTTCTCAGTCAGTTTTAGAAAATGCAGTCATTCACTAAATATTCCTTCACATGCTATTCGACAGAGGATTGTATAAGTCAGACTCAGATCTGAAGGGCCCTTAAACAGTCAAATTGAAGTCTGCTTTGACAAGAAAAAGTGAAATTTCTCTTACCATTATCTGCTGTAAACCTCTGGGTTAGGAAAATTATCAATAAGATATTTTCTGTAAATGAATCATTACAGACATTTAAACTATTGACTGGTATTTTACAAATTAAAATTGTTTATACAATTATGAATTTGCCATATCTCTCCTGATTCTTTATTGCAGGCTTTGTCCCATAAGACATTGGTGATGTTATTAGGAGTAGATCCAGCTCTTGAGAGCGACCAGCCCTTACCAACTGCGCATCCACAGGTCACATACGCCTACATGAAGTACATGTGGAAGAGCACTCGAAAGGTACTTACCAGATATATCATTGTTTGGCAGTGCTCACAGCTTTTGCTGAAAGGTCCACAAGCTGTGAACTAGAATCACTGAGCACGCAAAGTGATTCAAGAGTTCTCGAAACTTCTGTTTATTTTAGCTTTCTCGGATCAGTGATACCACGTAGCCAGCTAAGAGCTCACAGCTTGCAATGAGAAAAGCAGATACTTAAGGCAGCAAGAAAGTTTAGCTGGTGGAAGTGAAAAAGACTTTGGGTTCCTAAATTCCGTTTTATTTTTCACAAAGGATTTCTTTGATATCTTAAAGAAGCTCAGAAGCTCTACTTATGAATAATTGGAACATTGCCGAGAGACACTTATTTTTGGAAAACAAACAAAGCCTAATAATCAACCAACTTTTTTGTGTTTTTTTATTTTATTTTTTTATCATATTTCAGTTTTATTTTTATGACTCTTAAAGGGATACTGACAAATCTTACCAGGCCCCAGGATACGTCATCCTGAATATAACACCCCCCCCCTCATTCCAAAAGAGTGCATTTAAGACGGCCTGAGTTACTAAACTAGGTTTAGAATCTAGTTCTATTATATAAGCTCACAGCAGCTACACACCCTGAACTTCCTAAGTTGAGTATTGCATGGAAGGCTGCATTACCTTGAAGCCATTTTTAATCCATCATCAGGTTATTGGGTCCTAGGCTAGACATGGCTATAATGTGTCCGTTTTCTTTTAACTTAAGCCTTTATCTCATTTTCTATAGCAGTGTACTCATCTGTCTAATTTTCCACTTACATCCATATTCTTTCTTCATTTTCTATTTAAATCTCTCTGATTGGCTCAACATGTTCCTATTACAATACAGATTGAGGCATTCCAGCATATGCAGAAGTTTGTGAATAATATGCAACTTCAGGCACAGCATGTGGCAGATGACCCTCAACACAAACAGGAGCTGCAGAAACTCATGGCCAGGTTAGGTTCTTCCAGAATTCATATTAAACAAAATTATTAAAGAAAAAGTATTTAGACGATTTCCTAAAAAAATGCCTGAACTTTGGTTGACATTACACACTCATATAAAGTAATTAAATATGAGTATGTTTGAGGTTTTTCAGACCTACACATACCTTGTCTTTATATTTATTCAAATGTATTTTTACTATTGATGTTACAGGGATTTCCTCCTTCTCTAAAAGCAATTTCATTATCCTCTAGTGAATAGAGCCTACTGAATGAATAGCATTGTAAGCAAAGCTGTATTTGTATTGCAGGTTTGTGTGTTTATATAAAGTTCAATGTCAATGAGAGACTTCCCTAAGGCACTTAAATAAAGAAGCAAGTCCAAAAGATTTTAGTGTGTCCATAATAAGCAAGGCACAGGGAAAATGTTCTTTAAAATCCATCTCTCACAATAGTTAATTGGTAAACAGGCAATTACAATGAGGTACTAGAATTTTACATGCTGTACATCACCATTTCAGTCCCATCCAGTGTGACCATTTTGCAGCACCTGCTTGCTCCCAGAGTTAGCTGGTTGACAAACTTCAAATTTCCCTCAAGCTGTTGCATATTTCCAGTCATGGAGTGCCATACTTGTTTTTCTTATTATCTAGATGTTTTCTGAAACTTGGTGAATGGCAATTGAATCTTCAAGGCATTAATGAATGTACTATCCCATGTGTTCTGGAGTATTACAATGCAGCTACTGAGCATGATCACAACTGGTACAAGGTAATTTGGAAAATGTAACCAGCTTGTAACAATTTTGTGGATTCAAAACAAACATAAGTGTATGGTGTGCTACAGGAAAAATGATTGCTGACAGGCAGCGAAATGAAATCCCAATGCTTCTGAAAATATACAATTATGTTTTCATAAAATAAACCCTGAGTAAGCTAAGACAAAGAAAAGGAGCTTCAAATTTATGTGCAGATTGAGATGGTTTTTATTATTTACTGTTATATCAGTAAATATGGTAAACTTCTGTCTATAACAAAATAAACTGCAAGTACAGTCACAATAAAAAATATTTTGAAGGCAACCTTTTTTGTACTTTCTATTACTTTTTTGGATTTTTGATTGAGGCTTGATTTAATTAAATTTGATAGGCATGTCTTTGTTTTGACTCAACAACTTTGTTACTATTTATTTGAGAAAAGATCTTGTATGCTTATTTCATATTGGGTGATCCATGTTATCATTTTTTTTTTACAAAGTAAGCATCTCTAATAGTGGCGTGCTTTAAAGGAGAACTGTCATGAACTATAAACCATACCATTTTTCTCACTTATATATAACCTTAATTAGTACAATAAAATCTATACCCAACTACATAAAATTTGTGTTATAAACACATTTATCACTCATTTCTAACTTCTCTCCAGACCAAGCATTTTCAGAATATAAAATTAGGAGTGTCCATTCAGTTCAGCAACATTCACTTAGCCCCGCCTATGTTCCCTGAGTCATTTTTCCCCACCCTCTAGTTACATCATATCTGTGTGCAACACAACTCTGTCTGCAGACAGGCAAGCAGTATTAAAGAGCTGCATTTATGCCCCTGGTTTGGTTGACAAAGAACCTTTCAAACTGATTGTAGAGGATCATGTCAGCAGTGCTGCTCCTTGTTACAGACATAAAATACTATGTTCCCTGTGTGTTTGCCAAACTCTGCCTGTCCTATACTGCCTGTGTACCCTACTTTATGCTATATGATTCAAATTCTAGATAAGTTTATAGCACATTATTTCAAATTGGTAAAGCTCCACTCTGACACCCATTAAAAGAAGCATCCCTAGCCTGTTTTATGGCTGAGATTATAGCTATTGGTGTATTTCCTCTCTGATCCCCATGAATTTCCTCTTTGATCCCCATGAATGAATAAATGTCACATTTAAACTAAAATCCCCATAATTCATGGCAACTGGCAGGCTTCTGATAGAGGGTGTGTTTTTATAAGATCAACTTTGATGGAGGGGGGATCAGCATGATTGTCTTCTCCAGGGGGATGCAGATTTGCAGTCATGTCAGGGGGCAGATTTTTTCAGGAAGGAGAAACATACTGGGAGCTGTTTATGATGACACTTTGTCCCTGACTATGCTGTTTTTGGGTTTGGCTGCATGGGATTAGTAAAAGCTTGGTTGAGGATGCAGAGGTGAGATAAGGCTAATGTTTCATTAAGTAATAGTAATAATTTAACTCTGAAAAAGCACTTTATTCTTTTATACTGTTAACTTTATTGTGTATAACTTAAAAGATATCTCATGACCGTTCTCCTTTAATCCTTTAATCCAATTTTTGTTTTGTTACATGTACTAGGCTTATTATATGCAAATAAAAATCCTGTTTTCTTGTTTCTTATAGGCTTGGCATGCCTGGGCTGTGATGAACTTTGAGGCAGTTCTACATTTCAAACACCAGAATCATCCCCGTGATGAGAAAAAGGTTCGTCACCCCAGCACAGCCAGTGCGCCCCCCGATGGAAGTGAAAGTGAGAGTGAAGCTGAGAGCAATGACAACAGCCCTGTGTCTTCTCCTGTGCAGAAAAAACTTTCAGAGGTATAACACTTATAAGTCAGACAACAAAATGCTGTTCAGTAAATGCTTTAAATTGCAGCTTAAAAATGCAGCAAAAGCAGTGTTAACGCCAATACAGAGACATAATCAAATAAGGGGCATGTGTATCATATAAACTCACTCTCTTTTTATAAAATTCCTATTATAACTATCATTATACCTGTTGCTGGATACCAAATTTTATAAACCTCGATATTTCCAGTAAGATGAATAACCACCAGGTTAAACGGTGGACATGTACCTTTAGAGAATTTGCCCTCTTTAGTTGGGTTATATATACCACAGGATATTTACATTGTTAAGAGCTCAGAAACTGCTTATACTCAGTTGAGTCCCTATAGAAACCACTATAGCCAGGTATCCCTAAAGCTGAAGTGCAGTTTCCCAGTAAGTGTGGATAGTTCCTCAAATTTAGCTATCTCATTAACTTTCTCTATCTATATCTTGGGGGGTTGGAGGATTGGAGGATTTCCACAGCCTATGAATAAGTATCTTGGCTGCATTGAGTGGATGTCGTTCCAGTTTGGAGTCTGGAACCGCCTCTGTGCTTTCCGTGTCCCAAAACAGTAAAATTCGAGCAGGTGATACTGGTATATTTCTACCTAGAACCTGGGATCTAGCTTGTTATTATTGGTCAATACCCTGCCATTAGGGCATTCCCAGAATATGTGGAGCAACATTCCTACCCTGGATAATATCTTTATGAATGCCCTTACAATATTGAAGCATTTCACTTAATGGAAGCATGGGTTACTAGTTCTGTATTTCAGTGGTCCATTATATAACAAAGAAGCACTATATATCAATGAGTATCAACTTTTATGTGGCTTTTTTTAAATTTGGGTATGTAGAATAACATTTTTTAAACAACCTGTTGTAGCCTGGGTTGTGGCTTGACCACAAGAATAATTTCTGCTGCCATCTGTAATAAATCAAGGTTGTCTCATCTCTTATCAGTCTGTTGTGGTAGGGGAATTTCAAGAGCTGCTCTTTTTACTGAATGGGTTTTTTGCAAGCTCAAGCTTGTTTGGCTACAAATATAATTGCCATGGCGGACCTTGAAAAGATACAAACTAGTGTTCACTCGTGTAATAAATGGGTGAACCTTTATCAATATTAATAAATGTATTAATTAATATTAATACAAATTTACAGGATCAGTGATCAAACCTTTTGATGAACTGCTTGTGAGCAATGACGCGCAAGTAAAGGTAGAATTTGACAACTTTTACTTAGCTTTGTGTGATGGTAATTACAATAGCCAGTTCAGCATCAATTCAGAACAACTGGGGAGCTCCGCAACCTTTGGTGTATGACTGTAAGGTTCCCGATAATCAAACGATTATCCAAAATCCTGGCACTCTTTCAGGAGTCTGAGGTTAATCTCTTGATGTTAAGGGAAGGCACCTTTTTTTATACCAGAGTTTTTAGAAAACCCCCAACCCAAGTGCTTACTTGTGCACTAATGTGTTGTGCAAACATTAACGTTGTACCAGGCCTTATTTGTTACTCAAATAAGTTGTCTGGATAGCTTATTGTCTATCTGCTGTTTGTTTATTCAAACAACATTTGCTGAGTAACAGTACCATGTTTACTGTTTACCCAGCTATATACATAGAACAAAGACATTGACCATTGGAGCCATCCCAAAATCTTCCACTTTTACCTAAACCAAGAATTTGATTCATATATCAAAGCAGATGTATATTTGGTAAAAATATATATAAAAACCGCTATGCTACAACTCGCTCTTTCATTTTCTCAGTTAATATATTTCTAATGGGGCTATTGACATGAACTTAATTTATGGACTTTTTGTTTTGAGTTCTTCTCGGCATGTGGTGTAAATTTCATGCCAATAGCCCCATTACAAATGGTTTTGGACACAGTAGTAATTGTGTCTTATGTATCTATATTCAATAGGTCTTTTTTTGTAAGCCGGAAAATTCATTTGTAATTATCATATCTTTTTCACACACAATCTGCCACCATCATTTTGACTTTAAAATAACATTTGAGCTAATGATTAACTTTTGTTGACTGTGAATTAAGATTTAGCAGCTGTTACAGTTGCCTGGAAATACCTAATTTGTTTTTTGTTTTGTTTCCTTATTTCTCAGGATATATCGCACACCCTCTTATTATATACTGTCCCTGCTGTGCAAGGGTTTTTCCGTTCCATCTCTTTATCTCGAGGGAATAACCTTCAGGACACATTGAGGTGAGAAACACTGTGTTTTTGTGGCTTGTGCTGCTTTTGCTAAGAGTTGGATTGCCATTCTTCTGTGCCAGGTATTCCATTCCATGGACAATATGTTCCTGGGCTGGTGCTGTTTACACTGGAGGATAGAAGAATCACAGATGAGAACTATTTCCTGGATAAAGTAGAGGATATGAGAAATGCCGGAGGCCAGAAGTAAATATACAGACAGAATTAGTCTGTGTATGAAAACACCAAATGCTTCACGGACATAAGCATAAAAAATTGTTTTGGCTTAGTACTTTCTGTTTTAATTAGGTCAATACACGAGGAAAGCAGTTTTTTCATTTACAAAAAAGACTTTCTTAAAAATGTGTTAAGTACCCTGATTCTGATTAGAAATAAAAAGAATTAACTTGCATGGCACTGAATAGCTGCAACCTGAAATGTATTCTAACATCTGTGCAGCCTTTTGATTACAAGATTCTAATTAATTTATTTTTGCTAGTAAACAGTTAATAATATTTATAATGGCAATTATTGTTTAGAATGTTCCTTATATGGCTCTTAGATTGTCAGCTCTTATGTGCAGGGCCCAACTGTAAATGTGATTCAATGTTTGAAAATGTGAAATGTTTTTTTACATAGTACAATGAAACATACAATGAAAATTTGCATTAGAACCTAGCAAACATTGGTGACACAAAACATAATTCCAGAGGAAATTATGCCTGTTTGGAAGATAAAAGGCAAAACATGCTCTTTATTTATGTGATACTGCTTTTCCGTGCCATGGCTTTCTACAAAAACATGCAATTTTTATTCTATATTTGGACATTTAGTAGCATTGTTAATTAATGCTAAAATTAATGGAAACTTTTTTTTTTTTTTTTTTTTAAGAGTTCTTACTCTGTGGTTTGATTATGGACACTGGACAGATGTAAATGAGGCACTAGTGGAAGGAATCAAAACTATTCAAATAGATACATGGTTACAGGTAAGAATCTGTAGGATTAAAGAAACAAAACATCAAAGAAGAAATGTTGGTAATATTGATTGACCCTTTATAGTGTCTACCATTTTTCTCCAGCTTGCTTTTTATTTAAGGCAAGTTGAATCAGGCAGTGCAACCTAGTGCTGTACACTGACAAGCCTTGACGGTGTGGACAGAGCATGTTGGGAAGGACAAACTGCCCTGTCAAAGCTTCTGTTCTAGTGTGGTGCAGTTCTTAAAGGAATGTAACCCCAAAAAATTAAGGTGTTTTCAAGTACTGTTATGTACGCATTCCAACTATGGGCAAAATATTACATATATAATACAAGATCATTCATAGAGCATGGAGTTTTAAAACTGGGCTCTTTGATCCAGTAGAAGCACAATGTTTGGTAAAATGGTATGTACAAAAATAGAGACGGAGAGACGCTGTATAGGTACTGTAAGGTGGAAAATGTCATGGTGCAGGACTGTATTAGTGGCTATTTCATTTCTAAAAAGATCTGTACTGATATTAAACTATTCATTGATCCTTATTGTCAGATCTAAAAAACCCACACCGTTTTCCCCTAGCTTTGTACTGTAAGTTAAAGCCCCCATTGAACACAAAATAGTTCAAATGCAATATGAAGTGTTGTAATTTTAGTATAAAGTTGCTATGTTTGTGGTTCTTTATGCTCACACTTTCCAGGACTTTCTGGAAGCCTGATGCCTGATCAATGTTTACAGGGATTTAATCCATGCTGATACAGTAGCAGTTTATCTGCATTAGGTGATGTTAGTAGGGTAATCTGATAATAGTATCTGATTAACTACAGCAATGTGTGTTTTGAGCTGTTGAAGTAATGGACTTTTGTGGTTTTTGTTTTTCTTTGCTTGTAAACCAATTATTGATGTAATATATCCCCCACTTGAAAACACACTTTCAGGTCTATTGAAATTGGGTGAATTGCCCCTAGTGTGTCTGGGTCTGTTGTTTGAACGTGGTACAGGTATAGGATCCATTATCTGAAAACCCGTTCTCCAGAAAGCTCAGAATTACAAAAAGGTCATCTCCCATAGGCTCCATTTTATCCAAATTTTAAGTTTTTTCTTTTTCTCTAATAATAAAACAGAACATGTATGTGATCCAAATTAAGATATAATTGATCCTTATTAGAAGCAAAACCAGCCAATTGGGTTTATTCAATGTTTTATGATTTTCTAGTAGACTTAAGGTATGAAGATCCAAATTACAGAAAGGTTCATTACCTGGAATGCCCCAGGTCCTGAGCATTCTGAATCACAGGTCCCATACAAGTATAGACTTTAGTTTGGGACAGGGACTAATTTGAATCATAGAATTGTTTGTGCTGTGTAACATGTTGTGCCTATATAAATGATGAATGCTAATTATCTGTTGGTTGTATTTTGTTAGAGTCTGTGAACTTAAAAATATGCAGATGTCCAACAAAATCCAGAAATTCTGCATTAGAATAAACTGTTCCAAAATGCTATACACTACTGTAAGATTTACTCTTATAAATGTGCTGTTTATTGCACTGTTTAGTTGTCTTTAAATGAAACCCGTTTTGCCAGTCTTCTAGTCTCTAGTTGCCCAAGATCTCCTGATTCATGATGAGCCTGAAAACTAATCAGTTGGACTTGACAAGATCAGTGCTATACCATAATACAATGTTTTGATATTTGATAGGTGATTCCTCAGCTTATTGCAAGGATTGACACACCAAGGCCTCTTGTAGGCCGTCTTATTCATCAGCTTCTCACGGATATTGGCAGATATCATCCACAGGTAAATGTTTTTACATGTCAATGTTTTAGCGTTGGTATGTTTGCATTTGTGTAGACTGTACTTATCAGAATGTCACTGTACCCAGATATACATCCATAGGCAGATGATTCATGATATCTCAAGCATCTGAAAGTGGAGCATTTTGTTAATGTCCTAGCTGATGCTGTCATGTTCCTAGAAATGACAAACATCTATCAGTATCACTAAAAAAAGAAACTGGGCATTGATTTTGCCTCCCATTCTAGAAAGTAGTTTTTTTTTCTAAAGTCCTTGCTGTAAGTGCCTGGAACTTCAGATCATTCAATAAAGAAAGTGATGTAAACCATGATCAAGCCTGCTGGAGAATAGTGGCTGCCCCAAGATTGACTTATAAGCTTTCAAACGCTGCATAGTATTTTGGAATCTTACAGGCAAACAGTTCAGTCGCACTTAGGGGCAGATTTATCAAGGGTCGAAGTGAAAATCTGAATTAAAAAAATTCGAATTTTGAACAAATTTTTGAGTACTTTCGAATAGGCCAAAATTGGATTCCGATTGAAAAAGTCGACCATTCGGAAATTGAAGTACTGTCTCTTTAAAAAATTTGAATTCAACCCTTTGCCACCTAAATCCTGCCGAATTTCTGTATTAGCCTATGGAGGACCTCCTATAACCTTTTGAAATTTTTGAAAAATCTTTTTTTTTTTTAGGAAATCATTTGAATCGAACTATTCGAACAGTTTTATTTTGATCGAAAATGGACCTATTTGATCGAAAATACTTTTATTTTTGTTAACTTGCTTTCACTTGACCATTTGGTACCTTTCTTCAGTTTTACTCTCTCTCATGGTAAACTCTGTGTAACCTTGCATTTAAAGGCCTACACAGAGGTCTGTTCAAGCCAAAAGAGCATCATCATCCGCTATACCTGCAGAACAACTGCTCTCTGGACGATGATATAAGGAACTAGACATTAAGCCCATTAAATTAACGGGCGCTAGAACATATGTAGTCAAACATTTATAAAAACAGACTTGTTGGAACAAAAAAAGTGGACAACCATGGTGGACACCTAGAGTGCTTCTCAGTAGTTTTAAAAATA